>JAXQQM020093217.1:600000-1058988 GCA_034641835.2 Pinus albicaulis
TGTGATACTAGATTCCATCGATAGTATGGAGTATGACCAAATGATTATTCATGTCTAAGCTCGAAAAACAACCCAATGTAGATTGATGCATGCACATTCCAATCATGACAATCAATTTCTACATCTTCTCAAAAGAGAAAACAAGTAAATTTTTTCTTTGTTCACTTTACAACATAAACACCAATTTCACCCACAATATTAAGATAAGTTGAATGATATGACTGAAAAGGTGGGAGGAGCATTTTGTGGTGTATTGAACAGGACTAGGGGACACACATGTAGCATGGGTGGGTAGAAGTGGGATGTCCAAGCATGATTTAATAAGATCTATAATCCACACATTAGAGAATGAGAATCGGGATTAAGACCTAATTTCATAGGGGCTAGGGGGCCTGGAGGGAAGGTAACAAGAGGAATTGAAAGAGGAACCCCCGATAGTGGTGATAAGGGGATTAGGGGCCCCATTATCACAACGAATAAGCCATTAACCCATAACTACTAAATTCCCTATCCCTTAACCCCGAAGCCATAATCTCTTAACCATACAATCATAACTCATAATCCATCAACCCCTTGATGCATTAAACCTCAAGCCATTAACTCCTAATGTAGAATCTATGAACCCCCTAAGCACTAACCCCTTATTCTCTTAACTCATGACCCTTAAACCTTAATCCATAACCCCTAAACACCTTAAAACCTAACCCCTTAACCCCTAACACCTAAATCCCTTAATTATTAAGCCCTTAACCCCTAAATCCCTTTCCCCCCAAGCCCTTGGCCCTTAACTCTTAACCCTTGAAGCCCTTCACCACTTAGTATCCAAGGTAAAAAAAAACACATCAAACCAACAAAATAACCTCTTAGGAGAATCCTTCACCTCTAACTAAGAATATTGGTACCATTTGATTTTTAGAGAACTAGGTGTTGGTCTCGAGGGTGTGTGTTTGTGGGTAATGCCCTTATTAACATGTATACCGAATGTGGAACAACTGGATAATTTTCAAAACCTCAATAATAATTGCTCACAATATCTACACTTCATGTTGACATGGAGCTTGTAGTGCTCTCCCACATAAGGAGTTGGCAATGAATAGATCACTCACAATGACGCAACCTCTTCAACCCTAATGCACAAGGAGCTAACCCTTGATACAAATATTTTTTTTGCTAAAAAAGCACAATTGTGTCAATGTAGAATACTATACACAAGAGAAAATAAAATGATATTATCCACATCAATGCTTGAAATAGCATCACATTTGCCATGACTGGTGAGCCAAGGGGTGAATGTAAGGCACTATTAAAGTTACATCATGTTTAAATTTCTTTTACATCATGAGATTGTTCTCCATTAGGGTTTATGCATCATCACAAGGGAGCATAACACCTTTTTGTGGGGGAGCGATTAAAGTTGTAACATGATCAAGTGACATACACCTCCAATGTAAATGACATCATTATATGTCTGTGTCAAGTTGTTAAAGAGGTTATTTATAACCAATAAATTTAGTACTTGAGCTTCATCTTTTCATGGCCTTGACACTAAGATGGATTTGTACTAGGAACACTTCATGCAAATAAGAGGGGGCCTTATTTTTAAACCCTCATACACACTAGAGCACTAGATGTTGCCCTTCAGATCCCCCTTGGTGGTTTCAAAGTGGGTTTACATTAGTGTCTAGTTGAAACTAATGACATCATGATATTCCTCTTCTCAATAACATATTCTAGCTTTGCCATATACACAACATTGAGTTATAGGATCACCTCATACGTAGATTCTCCATTTATTATGGATTCAAGGGATGTTCTATTTTATTTTATCAAGATTTAGATGGTCGTTATCTACTTTCTTTCAATACATGTCTAACTATTTTTATGAGGGAGGTCCTTGGATTTAGATCTTTATATAAGACCTTATGTGGCCTTCCCCTTTTGAACTTTTTCAAGGGGGTCACCTCCTTCCATGTTGCCTTGCCTACTTAGGGCCAAAATTGACAAGCCAATATTCAAACTTCTTCAACTATCAAATTGGTGGGGCCTCATACCTCTTATTGAACCCCTTAATGAGACATTATTTCTCCAAAGAGACTGTTGGGGATTTCCCATTGCAAATCACAGGTTGGATGTCATAGAACTTGTTACCCCACTTTCTATATGAGTTTTTAGAGGATAACTTTAAATTTTGATTGACATATCAACCCTTGTGATTCTTGTGACATTAATAATTTTCCAATTAAAATATATGAATGACTGTATAATTGGTTTGACGACACCTTACCTTGGAAATCTAGGACAGTAGGTGTAGGAAGATATTGCTTTAGCGATCACTTTAAATTGATATATATAATCTATGTATATATCTCTAATATGTATTATTTTTATTTTGATCACTTAAAAACTCTATTCTAACTCTTAAATGTTTTAGCCATAATTCCTATGCGAAATTATTCCATAGCATTTTATAATTTTACTCATAAAAATGTGTCGCCTTAATAATTTAAATATATAATAGTGATTTAAGTAATTAATACACATCCTATTTTATTATACCCTTATTTCCCTTGGTCAAATTTTAATTGCATAATTTCACAGCATATTCATTCATTTTAATTCCGATGTCCCGCCCTATGATTCCCGCCAGTAGGAAATCAATTATTTAATTCATAAAATAAGGTAAACTACTCTGTTTCAATTTTATCACCGTGCTTTCATCTCGGGTTTTTGATCTATCAGTTGTGCAAGTTCATTGAACGAGCTTTAAGATCTTTTTCTGCACAAGATTAACCCAACTCGACCCTGACATCAAATGAAAAGAAAAAGAAATATATGATGAATCACTTGGCAAGAAGATTACATGGTCATGATATGGTGGCCCACTATTGATTACGCTCTCAGAATCACCCATCTGGACGATTTTTTGAAGGGGGCTCGCAATTCCTTCTATGGGGGTTTTTTATTCTTCCATGGATCTAGTTCCCCAAT
Source organism: Pinus albicaulis (assembly GCA_034641835.2). Lineage (NCBI taxonomy): Eukaryota > Viridiplantae > Streptophyta > Pinopsida > Pinales > Pinaceae > Pinus > Pinus albicaulis. The sequence goes on from JAXQQM020093217.1 coordinate 602,989, forward strand.
TGCTTTTACTTTTGGCCTCTCCTCACACATTGCTCTTGTTACCAGGTATGTACACACTTTCTCTAAATCCTCTGAGTGAAAATATAATTCGATTTTTTAGGGTATATGAAATTGCAATGATTTCTGTTTGCTACTCCTCGAAAATGAATCTTAATGAATGTCGTATAAACTCAAGATTTCGATCTTTACTATTTATTGAGGCACCTCTGCTGATAGCGGTACAACTGTTCCAAAGTGCCATGCACTTTTTTTCCAAGCAGTTCTTCAATATTGAAAGCTTCAAATGTGTTGTAGTTTCTTTTGCCGTGGAATCCCTATCGCTTCTTCTTAGACTGACATGGTATCGTGCATATTGCACGATGGAAAGGAGAGCACAGAAGTGCCATAGAGGAGCTGATATAACCAAGCATCTCTGTTGTGCAGACTTATATTTCAGATCTTTCAAACTTCCAAGTTCGTTACCTTTGAGAAACGCAGGACTTCTGTGACTGACATGAATCCAGTTGAACCTCTGCTCTTAACAAAGATTAATTCTGTTAAGCAAAATGAAAACATCTCCACAGCTTGATGCCAGAAGCTATCTTGCTTACGAATGTAACCCAAAAAAGTCTATACTCAGTGTGTACCCACTGTAACTAAAAGAAACTTTAACAGGTTGGCTAAGAAGTGTATAAGCTGATGTGGATTGAGCAAATCAAGGGTCTCATACAGAGGCATATATTCTGTATAGATGAATTTTTATGCCATTATCCACAATAATGATGAGCCTTGATGATTCATTGTCCTATGAATCCTTTGCTAGCCTCCTTTTGTATGGAGAAGATTGTCAACATACAATCTATGGCCATGACTTTTCCACCACTTAGATTGGAAGCAAGCCTTATCATCAGAACTTCCAAAAACTTTGAAAGAATGCCATGACTGATTTGAACAGCAATGCATATCTCAATTCTTCTTTCAAGGTTGACTGAACGTATGTATATTAATAATGGTCTGCCTGAAAATATGACTTCATGCCAATTGAAAACTATATTGAAGAGGGATAGGAGGACACACTTACTGTAGAATATATGATTACTCAGAGTCATAACAGGAGTAAATATAGATCAGCTTACATGCCTGAGATGATGTTTATAATATCCTGAACCTATACCCTGATTGCCATAACTTGAGAAACGTTGAAGACAAGCCAAGATAGAAGAACAAGAGAATATGGCACAAGTGAGGGAAAAACCCCAAAATGGGGAAAACCCTTGAACAATTTTTCTTATTATTCAAATCAAATTTACAGTAGAGAGAGAGAGAGAGAGCTGATAGAAATATTATTGACTTGCCAAGGTGATGATTAGTATCATTGTCCAAATGCCAAAGACATGATTCAGAATTCTGCCTTTAAACATCAACAATCTTATTCTGTCCAGATTAGTGATCAAATGTAGTCAAAGCTTTTCCTCAGTGCTGACCTACTTTAGATATGAACTGAGTTTTGGTTAGGGTATGATATGATACATTTGGTTGAATCAAGAGATTGGATTCTCGGTTCCTCCAATCGTGGTGATTTCGTTCTACAGAGGGAATTTGCACAAGGTTCACCACATTCCTGGGTGATGTCCCATCCCCAACCCTCCATCTCCCTTTTCCACTTCAAAATACTTCTAGACAAGCAAAACTAGGTGTTCAATAGGCTATATGTTGAAGATTCCATGGAGGAAGATTAAGCTAAAGGCATGGGCAACAATGGCTTCACCAAAGAAGATGATGACATGTGCCTTTCCAATTCAAAAATTAGCGAAGAAGTAGAAAAGAGAGCAAGAATACATTGATTACGACAAGGAAATCAAATCTCCTAAGATCGTAGGTGGTTGCCAGCCAGATGCTCTAGCACAGATTGATTGTGATGATCCAGTCATCCCTAAAAATTCTATAGACCCAAAACAGACCTGGGATTTGCCTCAAAAAGGGCCTGGGATTTGCCTGGACCCATATTCCGAAGAGTCTCAAAGCAAAGAAATTGGATCCTAAAGAGATGACCGTGCACTCAGACGAGCAGGATTAAGGCTCTGTTCTAGAGGAGAAGCTTCTAGAGGATACTAAATCCACTCAAGAGGTAGCTAACAAAATTTTATTTTTATTGTTTAATTATAGGAATCGTTGCAAGAAACATTCCCATGAGGGACTTCTATTGGCTTAGGTGACGGGTCTGAATGGTAAATATTCTGCCAAAATGGTCTAGGGCTTTCGTGTTATGCCATTTGGGTGGCACGGACCATAGTGACAATGAAACCTAGTGGTTGGGATAAACTCTTCTGACCTCACTAGTGAACCAATCTTACCTTGGGTGTCCTAGGTTGATCAATTAGGCTTAATAGCATTCTCATTTGCTCACTATTTTAACTGTTTCTTTGTTTTCGATCCTTCTTTCTTTGCCTTTTCTCATAATTTTAATTCCTTGCTGCCCTATTAAAATTTTATGGTTACTAGTGGAGTGTATTTTTTCTTTTGGTGTCATTAATCTAGGATGTTGTAAACACATCTTTCTTTTCATATGTGAATTTTATTTAGCATGAAACAAGTGGAAAATAAACATTAAAATGGATTTTGCCATGTGTGGCTTGACCTTTCAGGCATGGGAAAAGTAGATAAAGGATTATATTGACTATAGTTGATGTTGTTTTTGTGATTGATGATCTCAAGTTGAATGAAATGTATAGATTGAAAGATGGCATCATAGATCAAATGAAAATGGGATCTCAAGAGCTAAAAGAAAAGTTGATAGACTCAACCTAGAAAGTGGAGCAATCACGCAAGAGTGTAATATTTTGACCAAGATTCAATTAAAGCTATGCAAAACTGTGTTAATAGTGAATTCACCAAGGTTTTTTCTCCCAACGTAGGATCATGCTTGAGATAGAATCACCACAGGAGAGTTCTTAGGAATCCATTCTTGAAATTCTCTTAACTTGCTTGTACCCACACCATAGAGAATTCTAGGATGATGTTCCTTCCATGGAGCACTCTTTGATGCTCCATAGACATAAAATGATGCCACACTTAGGTTCTTGCCTAGCCATCTCGATCAAATCTTTGTCATATTCACCCAAAACAACATACTTGCCCTCAGGGCCTCGATCAATAATTTTTTTTGGAGACTTATGAGTTGCTTGTATAGCACTTATGAGATTCTTCAAAGAAACTTCAAGATTATTAAACAAATATTGTCGAAACCATTTATCTCACGTAAATGCAAGAAGTAAATTTTCCATAGACCCAAAGGAATCTACATATTCTTTCATCAAATGCTCTTTCTCAACTATTTGATGTTTACTCTCTTTTGCCACTTCTGGAGCTGATACCATTGCTCCCTAAGCCATTTTTGTTTTGCATTTGGGAAATTGATACTAATGTTTCTTGTTTCTAAAACAATAAATTGTGTATTCAACTCCTTCTACATTTTTTGTTGCTCTTTTTTTGCAATCCTGGATGCATGTCCAAATTATGAGCCTTTCTATAGTTTCAAATTCTCATCCAAAGGAAATTTCAGATTATTTGCAGCTTGTTGATGCACCTTCCCTATTTGTTTCCACTCCATCTCATTCATCCTTCAACATCAACAGTGTAGGTTCATAACCCACTGAGATCATGCAATGCTTCTTCACCATCAACATGTTAAACATATCCAGTAATCATTGTATTTCAGGAAAAGTCCCTCTGTTCAAACATATTATCAAAGACTAAGCATGCCTCTTCTATGCTGCCACATTTAGCATACGAGTCAATAATAGAATTTGGCATACAGGTCAACAAGAGCATTCTCCACAAAAATATTTGAGTCCAGCCTAACTTTAATGATGATTATATGGAATTGCATCCTAAACTAGTGCATGCTGCATAAGTAGTGGAAAAGGTGAAATTATCCACTTTCATCCCATTCTATTGCATCCGATTGAACAATTTGAGCGACTCCTCACAAAGACCATTCTGAGCAACAATTTGAGCGACTCCTCACAAAGACCAGTGTGAGCATATTCTTCATAACAGAGAAGACCTTAACAAGTTGATCCTTCACCATAGCTAACATTTCTATATCCAACCTCCGAGCAACATAGCTCTAAGCTAACATTTCTATATCCAACCTCCCAACATCAAATTGGTTAACTCTTGATAATTCCCTAGTGTTAACCTTATGCCAAAATAGGGGGTAACACAGGCTCCAACTCAGAGATGTTCTCTTCTTGGGAGTGCATGAGAGTCTTAGAATTTTGTCATGTATATATGTGAATGGCCTCCCCTTCTAGTAAAAGCACCACACAATTTTGTCTTTTACAAAGAAAAAGACAAGTCCTCTATTTATGACAACATGAAATTGTAAATTTTTGTAGATGTTCTATGCTCGAAGAAACTTTACTTTTCTTACAGCAATCACACAGATAGTGAAGTAAAATGCCGATGGAACATATAAGTGGATCTTATAGAAGACAAACCAGAAACAAAAAAAATGTGATGGTGTGTTACGGTGGTCAAAAGGATGCTTCAACCAGCAAAGTCTCCTTGATCAGCCAACCCAGAATGTGTCACAACAATCCTCCAATCAGCTACCGAGTCAACCCAAGTCAACTCCAGAAAAGTCAACGCTGTCCAAAAAAGTCAACGCAGGGCAGCAAGCTAAAAGTCAACGCAGCAACAGTTCGGTCAACCTTTTGACCTCGATTTCTGTGCCAATGTGTACGGCCTCTCAAAATCGAATTCTCCAACAAAATTCAGCCCTTTTGGACCATGCGTTGACCAAAGTCAACGTTGGTCAAACTTCCTTCAAAACCCTAGCTGCAGAAATTCGTCCTTCCTCTTGGCCGTACAGATTCGTCCTTCTTCTTCACACGTGTGGGCTGGAATTGTCCTCCAAGGAGCTCGTACTAAATCAGATGAGAGAAGAAGATGTGAGTTGAGTTGTTGTGAAATGCTCTCCAACTTTGCCTGTATTTATATCCATCATTGGGGTGTGTGACACATCTGCTGGGGGTGTGAAACCTTAAGGCTGACTTGCACATATAATTTATTATAAATAATAAATTCAAAATAAATGTTCTGCTCATCGGATTAAGATATATTTTATATGGATTTTACACCTCTCCGAAAGAGGAATCCAACAAAAATATTAGCCACTTAATCTGAGCATCACAACATGGAGTTTGGACATAGTTGTCCAAATTTAACAGAAATCAAATTTAGTGATCAAGGGAGCTTATTCATGCCACATTGTTGCTCAAAGGAGTTTATTCCTTTCCTACCCTACTGTGGCATGTGCAAAATGAGGGTGCTACTTGAAATCATTGATCCAGTGCAATGACCTTAGAACTTCACCATAGAATGTTTTCTTTCGCTATGCTTAGTTATCATGTAAAATAATGAAACATTAAAATTCCAACATTCATAGGCTGGGTTTTCTATCACTGATGGGTTGAACAAGAATTTGGGTACCTTCAAATCAGCGGTACCTTCAAAGTTCAAACACATGTAAGTGTTGACATAGGCTACTACAGGATCTGTCGATCCAGGATTGCATAGGACTGTAATAATTATTGCTCAGTAAATTTGCATGATGTCATAGGACTTGTTACTCCCTTCTTTGCATGATCAACTGTTTGATGAATCATATGCATTCCTAGAGTTTCAATTTGAAGGAAATTTGCATGTTAGCCAATTTTCTCAATATGAGAAAAATCATTGTGCAGAGATGGATAGATAATTGTTTCTCGAGAGTTATCATTCTGAAATTTAGGTATTCAATTCCTTGTCTATTAATAAGATTTATACATCTACGATTAAATATTTTATTAAAAGTTTGGATAATTCTTCTGTCCACATATCTATATGCTTTGCAACTCATAACATGTTCGAAATGCCCTTGTTTCCATGATAAAAACACATACATTTCATTAACGATTATGTTTGCTTGGCATGCATTTCATTTATTTTTGGTCGTTTTGTTGTTTTCAAGGTTTTCTTTTCATGTCTCTCGGGTTTGATTTGGACTCCCTCCAAAAACAAGAATTCTCAAAAACATAGTAACAAAAATGTAAATTTTCGACTTCGGCATTTGAGGACAACATTCCGTCCATTCTGGATTGTAATGGCGATTTGTATTAAGAGGACAACTTAAACCACATAGACACACAAGGGATCACTAGGTAAAATTAATGCATGGAAATGAACAAATAATAGAATGTGACAGAAGTGTAAGTGAGTTCCTGTGTGTGCTAAGGAGGGAGTGACAAGGTATGCTAGAGGTCAAGGAAACATGTCAATATGTGCTGTCTCTAAGGTGTGCTAATGCATGTCGTGGAGTGTTATGGAGTGCCAAGGAAAGTCAAGGGAGCACGAGTTTCAAATGCATGAAAATGAATAAGAGCTGCCCGACAAAAGTTAGTCACGTATTTTTCACTTGTTAGTGATGACTAGATCCATAGCCGAGTTTTCAGGCCGATTTCCATATGTCAATTTGTCATCTAGAAAACCCTCATAAGAATTTTTTTCACCCTCCTACTTTTCACTCCGCCCATGTCAAAGCCAAAACTCATTATCACTATCTTATCTAGTCAAATTTCCTACCTGTCTACCCATTAGCTTTAAAAGGCAAATCCAAGTCTATTTAAAAAGCCTCCCTATGTTAGGAAATGGCGCTTAAGGCATTTTACCCTTGGCAACCATCAAAAGGCCAAAACCTCCATCCGATACGTACCATTCATACCGTACCTCCCACTCTGCAAATCAAGTTGATCACAAACCTCTAAGTCACGCCATTTACACACCCCTAGGTCTCAAAGATCGCATAAACTACAAGCCTCAAGCCGATTATTAGTGTTTCATGTGTTGTTTTATGATTCTACAAAGACAAGAAATATAACATCATCTCGTAAGGAATTTCGAATCTACATTTAGAAGAACAAATTTCGCTTCTTAATGTAAACATAAGCTCGAGATATATCTCGCAAGACAGAGAATTAGTCATCAAGACCTTGCAACCTTCCTTTCGCATGAAAATCATAGTAAGAGAAAGACACCACTCTGCCACAAAGAACCGGTAATTTGTCATGGCCAAGAACCTCCTTCATTTACAAGCAAGAGGGTTAGGCGCTCTCATCTACAAGGTGAGGGCGCCGGCCAATATTGACTTTAAGGATTGCAAAAGCCCGTGTTTTCTTTTTACCGAACACCGAAACAGAGACTCTAGGTTTTCTCGAGTGTAAGTTATAATCATAGCAGTACAATTCAAGTATGCAAGTTAAAGGGAAACAGTTTTGGCCTTGCAAATGAAGTTATTTGAATCATATGAATTGTTAAAACCTTGAGGACATATCATTAGTGAAAACAATTCTAATCATAAGCAAATTTCATTGCTTTAACAAGACCAAATTGAAGAAAGGTTGACAACTGCTGTCATTACACAGCAGAAGAAAGGGTGGTTGTTTTTCAAAGGGTGCTAAACTCCATGCCGACAAGAGATCCCTTCAAATGACTTGGCATAAGTTGACCAAGGCAAATGGTGACATTTCGCTCCCCTCGCAAAAAGCAATATAATAAGACAAAGAAGAGCCCTCCACAGAAAACATAAAGAGCAAAATTTCTCTCCTTGTTTCACTTTCTAACTCTCATGCATCATCCCCTCGTTTTGTCTTCTACTCATAGTCAAAGAAGAAAGCTCAAAAACACCTAACAGCTTGCATTTACAATCAAGCATGTCTTTCTCTCGGAAAGCAGAAGCCATCAATGAATGCTTGCCTTGTCAAAATTGTTATAACAATCGGCACAAATAATCTAGTTTCGTCATCAAGATACATCACCATGGAGACTATCGTTCATAATAGACAAAGAGTTGTTTTGATAGATTGTCGTTGTTTTAGAAATTTCAAGGAAAATGGGTTTTCATTATTCAATGAACAGAGATATCATATAAAATGTTTTGAACAGAGAATTAATTGAAAAGAGGGCCGGATCAAATCTAAAAAGGTCAAAGAATTTGGGCACCTACAAGTGGGAAAGAGTTTGGAAAAGAAATTGGAGGATGAGAAATCATCAAAGCAAGAGAAACAAAGCCAACAGAATCGCCTCTTCAAACCCATGTGCAAAAATGAAACGTTGATTAAAGTTTTCTAAGGCAAAGTGTTGTCTAAAGACGTATGTAAAAACGTTGATGTTTGTCAAAGCCGAATACTGTCATGTATAAGAGAAAGCTATTAAAGCTCAGCCATCGAATAACCCTTTCAAGATTAAGACAGTAGGTTCTGGAAATAAGTTTTACAGCTCTAGGGCAGCATTCAAACCTATGAGGCGCTTCACTATTACAATCCAAGTGAAAAAGAATTGTAAAGGGAATCCCCTTTTTCAAGAGACGTAGGATGATTGAACTTAAAGTCAATACAATTGTATTTTTGCGTCTATTACCAAAGGACACCTACAAGAGTCTCGTCAAACCAAGCTTAAAAGGTAAAGGTCCCTACAAGTTTCAAAGCACAACAAATACAAGAATTCTTTGGTTTAAATTTCTTCAAAGCTTTAAAAGTCACCAAAGACAGTAATGAGCATGCCACCGTCAAAAAGGAGGTACCTTCACACATTGTTACAACGATGAAAGAGTTTAAGTGAATGCCACTAAAGCAGTTGTACCCGCAAAGTAGTAAAATAGGCTCAACATCTGATCTTAGCAAATACACAAGGATAGTAAAATTTGCATGGTTGTTGAAATCATAATACCGCCACAAAAAAGAAAATTAGGGTTAAGGAGCGCCCGAGCATTGTTTCAAAATGATTTTCTGATCAAAAAGAGATGTGAGATTTACAAAATTGAGAGAGGTTTTTGTCCCTCATAGGTTCAAAAATAAAAACCTCCTTCATTTTCTACACAGGTATCATGGTTTGTGAGAAACGTGGAAAATTCATATGTCACGGGAGAATTTCGCACTGTGATTCATCATTTTGACCAAGTGATGGGACAGTCAGATTTTGAACAACAAAATTGACTCCAAATGACAAAATTAAAGTTTTTATGGAAAATATACTTCCATAGCTTTCCGATGAGCCATCTCGGGCCAAATTCCGACAAAAGGAAGGCATCCAAAAGTACCTCGTAATCAACGCCATGTTTTTCTCGCACCGCATACACCATTTTTGACCAAAGGATGGGACAGTCAGCTTTGAAGGATCAAATGGACACCAAAATGAAAAAATTCAAGTTTTTATGGAAATTATACTTCAACATCTTCCAACGAGCCATTTCGCGCCCAATTTCGACACCGGGGAAGGCATTCAAAAATGGCATACAAACAAACTTCGATGCATTTCTCGCACCAGGATTCACCAGTTTTGACCAGTGTTGGGAAAATCAATTTTTGAAGGATCAAATGGACACCAAATGACAAAATTCAAGTTGTTCTGGAAATAAGACTTCCACAGCTTTCCAACGAGCCATCTCGCGCCCAATTCCGACAACGGGAAGGCCTTCAAAATGGACCGCAAACTTGCGCGACACTCCCGGAAAAGTGCGTACACGCCCGTGCACAAAATTTACAAAGGAATGCACCGCCGCGCGCCGCCCCCGTAGCATCCCGCAGCACTCCCGTACCACTGATCAAAAAATCACCTAAAAGCCTTCCAAAGCTATTTCCGTAGCCGCCCAAACTTTTCAACAATGGCTGCCACCGTGTTTCAAGGTATTTAAGTGCCTCTTTAGTATATTCAAATTTCTAAAGGGTAATCATATGCTTCGTGCATCAAAGGCTAAATAATTGGTGAAAGCGGGTGAGGGTCTTGGTTAGGAATGTTAAAGTAGTTTTTTGAAAGGGTTTTGAAGCTTTATTAATGAGAAAATCCCATTAAACCTGCCTCAATCAAGATTGAAAGGAGCATAGGGCTTAAAGGGCAAACAAAGGTTATTTGTCTTACATAGTGGTCATTTGGATGAACTTCTGTGACTTTCCAAAGGTATCCTCTATATGTTAAAAGAAAAAAAAGTGGTACCGTGACCTTCCATTCCATCAAGCCTAATCAGCGAATGAAGCCACCATTGCATTCAAGGTGTTGTCAAAATGGTATGAGAGCAACATAGTATAGAGAAGGAAATTTTTGTGTGAGAGAGGAGTCTTTTATGGTTCGAATGATAAAAGATTGTTTCAGACATCATAAAACTTCTCAAAATCTGTCACCATGTCCTTTAAAAAAATGTTGACTTGGACCGTGTATACTCTCTATTGGGCTAAGTAGATAGTGTGGACTTAATTGGTTGAGTTACATACCAAGAGAAAGAAATGCTGTGTTGTTGAAAGGGAGTTTTTATTGTTAAAAGCCACCGGCCTTTGTTGACACATCATAAAAACATCTCAAAACCCCCGTCACCTTGTCCCTTAAACACAAAGAATGATGACCGTGTAAATGCATTGTGATTGACTATGTCTATATTGGGTATTTATTGGTTGATTGGCCCAAACAAGAGAGCAAAAGGTTGTTGAATCAAAGGGGTCTTTATTTTTCCTTCCTCTACGAAGACAAAGGTGTCCTATTGCCTCAAACACCAAAGCCGGGTGCCCAAACACAAGAAAAGTCCTCTTGAATGTGTTTTCCTTGATTGATGGTATGTCGTTATGAGATCGGCTGATTTATATGCAAAGATAGGAAAGGCGCATTCTCAAGGTGCAGAGGTCTTATATTGAAAACGGTATCTACAATACATTTGGGAACATTGTCGATTAACCAAATAGGATTTGACCTTTCATCAAACAAGAGGCCAAGGAGGAATATGCCACTATAATTTCAAGGTGTTGTCAAGATGTGATATGAAAAGAGCAAAGAAGTAACATGAGGACAAGCAGTGTGTTGTTTAGAAAAGAGTTTTTGCTGGTATTTGAAGTGCTACTGTACCTTTGTTAACACATCAAACATTACAAAGCCTATCTCTTTATACTATGGACAATACCTTGACCGTGTAAGATATTTACTGTTTGACCGTGTTTGTGTTATTAAACATATTTGGTGAGCCGTATACAAGGAGGGTAGTGCTTTGTTCAAAAAGAAGTTTATTGGGTTTTTAACCCTACAAAGCCTTTGATAACACCTCGAAGCATTTCAAAACTCGCCACTTTATCTCATACACACAAGAATCTTGATCGTGTAAGATACATTTTACTGGAATGTCTTCATACGTGGTGGATCCGCCGATGAAGTGCCTACAAGGAAAAAAGAAGGTCTTGAACTAAAGGATGGTTGTTGGTACTTTCAAAAACAAGGGTGTCTTATATCCTCAACACATCAAAGGAAAAGTGACTTTACCACAAAACACAGAAGCATCACTTTGACTATGTTGATTATCCTTGAGTCTACTTGTTGAATGACATACAAAGGCAAGAAAAGGTATTGTTTGGAAGGAGCAGGATCTATACCCAAGGAGGACATCACACACAACAATTGAACCATGGTTGCCTTGATCAAAACAAATTGACCGACAGAGAAGGTAGAATTTTGTCTGAGCAGTTAAGAACATGATGAAAAAGGCCATGATAGTGACGAAGCAAGGGCAACCAAGAGATGATACAAAGAAAGATCCCCGATGAGGGCAAGCAAATACAAGACATGGATCACGAAGGGAATTCTCCAAAGTATGCTATCTCTGCCTCTCCTAGGCAAGGGGCCATGACTTCTTCACCAAAGCGTAATGCCAAATATGAGACAAGGTTGCCCAAGACAAGCTCAAGAAGCAAAGGAAGCGCCCGGTGCACGGAAAGTAAAAAGACACTTCGTAACTTCATATTTTGGTTTTTTCTTCCGAACATGTTGCTAAGTGACCCTTGAGGGTCATACATGCCGATTTTGGGCAAATTTTGGACACAATCTTATTTTTTCACATTTTTGGGTTTTTTGTCAAAACTCATGAAATTCGCCATTTCATTTGGGATTTGTCAAGGGAGGAGGATGATACCAAATCCTGATGCCATAATTCTATGAGCAGGTCCCCATGATTTTCGTAGCATTTGGGAGATCATTCGCCCCCCTCAAAAAACGGCGAAAAATGCTCACTTTTTTGCACATTCTCGCCCGTCATATCAGCAATTTGCTATTTCCCGGCTTTTTACACACAGGCTGCATTTGGAGGACTTCCGTGCACGATTGATGTGATTTCAGTTGTGCCGGAAATTAGACATGTGAAGCTTTCCAACGAGCTATCATGAGCCTCGTTTCGACAACGGGAAGGCTGCAACGACCGCAAGTCAGACCTTTTTCTCTCGATGTAAATTTGAAGTATTTTTGCAATTTTTTGAACTCAAAAATCTGCTTTTTCCAAATGTGCGTTTAGTTATTTTTGCACTTGGAAAATGTTACAAAGTCAATATAATTTCCGTTTTTAGCATTTTTTTTTAGATATTTTATGGGATATTTTGTGCCTTGGGCTTTGCAAAGCCTCAAGGACAAGTTTAGATATTTTGACTTGGCCAATGGGATAGCTAGTTGCTCCATGAGGTTTTCCTCCCTCAAGCCTATTTATTCCACAAGGCTTCATTGTAAAAAGAGGCTGAAATTGAGAAGAGAAGCAATATATTGGTCATATGAGATTTGGAGAAAATACTTGTGCTATGCTTTTGGATTGCCTCTTGAATGTTCTTGGATGGATGATGAAGGATTGTCAAGGACCGTGATGACATGGTAGAATGGTATAGTGTTTCTTTCTTTGTTGTTGTCTTCAGTTTTCATTCATAATACATGTTTCTTGCTTGCTATAGATCAGTGGAGAATAAATTTGGAGATATGCCCATGGAGGCACCTCACCGAATCTTCATAGCTTTTATGTTTTCTTCTTTCCCTAGTTATATTAAAGAATTCTTAACCTATTTTTTAATAACTCGAGGATATTGTTGCTAGTTTCATTAATAGTTCTATGCATGTTGAGTAGGATGTATGGTGTGCTTCCGCTTACCTATGACTACTCATAGTTCCATACATGAAGCTATCTCTTTGATCGATTAAGATTATCATTTTGTTTGAACCAATGAGGCCTAGTCTCGATCTAGCTCCCTTTGCCTAAAACTATGAAAGCTTGTTTGTCAAAGTGCCCAATAACTTAAAGACTATGTTTAGGCGTTCCGCATAGTATTTTGAGTTGTTAGTCCTATTTTATGTTTTCCCAAAGTCCGATACCCATTTCCCAAAGTTAGAGGGTCTTATACTTCTATGCATGGTCGAATGTTTGTTTCGATGTGTTGATTAGTTTATAGTTACATGTTGCATGATTAAGGTTTTCGCTCATGTTTATGTTATCTATTAAACCATGATGCTTGAAACTCTTTTTTGTTATTCACAAACTTGATGTCCATTTACTCCATTTTGCCCAAAGATCCTTTCTACCTTGAAATCAAATCGGCCCCTTCAACAAATTTCTGTATCATCGTCATCTAATAATTTTCTCGACCTTTTGACCCCATAGCCTGTTTATCTACATCTTGTTATCTATGTTATATCTTTGATAAGTTTTATCCTCACAAACTTAAAAAACCAAAAATCAAAAAACTCACTTCATAACTAGCCTAATATCGAACACCATAAGCAAACACACCGATATCTTTTACACATATAGAGAGAGCCCCTCTCGAGTCCAAAATAGCTGCTGTCCCTGCTTCAAAGTTTGGTTTGATGTTACATCGTCATTTGGCTCACCAACGCGAAATCACGGGACCCCAACATAATGGCGATCACGGTGGGACCCCGAGTGTTAAAATAACTTATATTCCCTAATCTTTCCAACAACCTTAAGAATACTATCTCGATTGACTTATCCCACCGCTCACCGACATAGTAACGATCACGCTGTACCTTCCGAGTTAGTGACAATCTAAGTACACCTTAGAATTTTAAGTCTCAATCAAACTTAGAAAACTTAAGTGTTGTTTGAAGAGTAGAAGCTAGCTTTTTCACCATCTTAGAAAAATGATGAGTCAAGAAAGGAAACTTTTCCAAACCTCGTAGGCAGCATAAAACTCAAAACCCCAAAACAACTCCTTTAGATTGGTTTTGTAAGTATCGTGTGGACCATACACACATATCTCAAAACAAACAGTTCCACCTGGCGACTCCACTAGCCTCCAAAATAGGTCTACTATTTTATCGAACTCAAGGTTACTACCCGATCAATCTATCCCATCGCTCACTAACACAGCGGGAGATGTTGGACATTGAGCACATGACAGCCTAGCAAACTCTTATAGACTCTTTAGTCTCGATACTTAAACAAGCAAGCGCACTCGTATACCCATTTAGAGTAAACTCTTTTTTGTTCTCATCACCCTAGCAAAGTGTTGAAACAAGTCTAGGATACTTTAACAACCATAGGTCGCACATAAACCTTAAAAACCTTAAAAACATTTCCGTATTAGTTACCGTGTGACCATAGCTACATCTCTACAAAAAAAACCAAGTTCCACCGGGCGACTCCACAACTCCCAATAGACCTAAAGACTCCACCGGAGGAAGAACCTGGAAACATGACCGGTCATCCTAGAAAGAAAAAGCACCAGCCTTAGTTGGATTCAAGAAATTATTGCCTTTATCCGTAACTATGTTCTATCCTACTTTGAGCCTCGATCAAAGAATACACCGATGAGATCTACACTTCGATCATTGGAAAGATCTCAAACCTTAAAAAGCTAAGCCTCAAATTTCGTACCATGAGCAAAGCCAGACACCTATGCCTACCCTGCATTCACCTATGGAAAACCTAGCAAAACATGAGCTTCATGCTACCTTCCCCACTCGTCGAAAACTCAAATGTATCATGAACTCCTTACACTACCTATATCCACAAAGGTCCCGTAAAGATACAAGCCTCTCGGTTTTACCTCCCATCTTACGAGCCCTTCCCGCAAATCTTCAAAATAAATTACCCAGGTTTGATGGAGAAAAGCCCAAAGTCACCGCTCAAGAGCATGCCCGAAAACTTGAGGATTTACTTCGACCTTTTGCGACAGCGAAGAAGATGATGTGCATATTAGAATGTTTGCCTTATCATTACAAGGAAAAATTAGAGTTGGTTTGAAGACTCGGCCACCGCAAGCATTACCAATTTTCATCAGCTCACTCAAATCTTCCTATTACGTATGGGTGGTCATAGGTAATAAAGTTCTCATCATAAAGGAATACAATGAGTTAAAAAGACAACCAGGGAGACAATACAAAACTTTTCAAAATTTGTGTTCAATAAAGTATACCATGCAATGCCTCGCTAACCTAAAGCCACCCCTCGGATGTGTTCTCTTACATTACCCGTACTCTTTTGACCCGCAGATGGTTTTCCGTATAAAACAAAGATCCTTCGACCCTAGAAGAAATGCAAAGGATATCGCTTGATGTAGAATTCAACATACTAAATAGGGAGGTACAACTAAGAACAATAGAGAAAGACAAAGCAAATCAAGAGAGACTAGTATCTTCGTGAGGAAAAGTTGAAAATTGGAATGTATGCTTGGCAAACTAGAACATCTACTTAGGAAAAGAGAGAAACAAACACAAGGTTAACACCGCTTATTCAAACCAACCTACCCTTCTTCCTCAAAAGTTAAACACACTCGCCTATCACAAGACAAGAGTTATAAACAAAAATATGCCTAATGGGAAAGTTGCAAATAAAAAAATAGAGGAATGCTCTAAAGAAGCTATCACTCATTTTGAAATCACAGACTTCGAAATGGAAGAAGAATCAAAACCTTTAGGTTCTCTACCCTTATGCTTTAAATCATTCCCTACTGAAAGAAAATTTGCTCCCTAAATATCTCTCACAGCTATTCAAAGAAAACCCCGCTCAAGCTAACTCTCACCTAAATCAAGAAGAGCCGAGTGAAGAAGAATTCAAATCGAGATAGAAGATAAATCAAAACCTCGTAGGGTCTCTACCTTATGTTGGGAGTCATTTAGCTCATAAAAGCAACCGGCCCCTAAGAATCTATCGAAAAACTCGTGAATTACATGATAACTATCCTCAATATCACAAAGAATTGGTTAAAGATGAAAATAAGCAAGAAATGACAAAACCCACAGGATTCTAAGGGCATAAGTGATGATTCATCATCTCTCATAAGTGAAGCCTCACAAGACATTCATCTTTAAAATCAGATTTCCCAAGAGAAAGAGGATTACAAAAAGAAGAGAAATGAAAAATACCTCCCTTTTTAAATCGAAGAGGAAATAGATCAACTTATAAACATACAAACAACCTCTCGAAACTTCATATAACCAAAAAAAATTCTCGATCTTTCTCCTATTAATCTTGCATGTCATAAATCGAAAATAGAAGGTAGATCAATTTGAAGAAATGCAACTGACCAATATGCATGGTTGATGACATTTCTTATGTTAATGATTTCAAGGTTTGATCAATATGTTGATGATTGTGATTTTAAAAATGTAAAACTAACTTTGCAGAACACTCACTCTTGATTTTTGGGAGGAAGCTCAGCTTCATAAACTTGAGAAAAGTGAGCAAACTACTGCGGTCATCTATGACACCGATGAGGAGAGTATTGAGAGTTTAGAAGTAAGTGAAGAGTCTCACACTCTTTTGCCTCCACTTCATTTCACCATCGTAGATAACAGCCACATAATCGGAAATCAACAGCTTCTTTAGCTTTAATGATGAGGTTGAGGAAGATGGTGAAATTCTTGAGCATGTTGTAAATGAGAAGCCTTTTCCTGAAATGGTCGAAGAAATAATTTTGGACATGGAATCTTCCTTAACTCCAAATTTGTAGCCACCAAGTTCCATTGAGTTACAAATTGCGTATGAAGGAGAGGTTGAAAAACACATGAGAGTTGTCACACCGTCCTTTGAAGATACCTTGTCGTCAAAGTGTATCCCCACTATCGACCTCGATGACCTTCACACAGCTTTCAGCCCGCCCCCTATCAAAATACACGCTGATTGAAAACTACACTCGGCAATATATGATGAGTCTCGACAGCCCAAAGTGATCATGAGCAAGGGGAAGAGTTGCTTTACCTAGGGGGTCCCGAACATAGCCAAGTGGAAGAAAGAGTAGTCCCGAATGAATCCTATATCTCAAAACCTCTAGGATCGTGTATAATTTCAAGATCCGTTTGTTGTTTTCCTTGAGAAGTCCGAAAGAGTAGTGGGTTCTATCATGAACAATTTGCCGCCTAGAATGGGGAAAACTTACACACCACCGTCCGAAAACAAACCAAGTGGAGTGGCCTTTTCATTATTTCTCCGCATCATAAAAGAACCAAACCGGTAATGACCCATGTGAGCATCTACTTGATCGGTTGCATTGGAAAGAAGAGTTCACCAAGTGTATGTTATGTACAGCTTAAGATAGAATAGATAAACAACTGTGAGAAAATAAGCTCGCCTTGTGAACACCTTTTTCATTTATAGTTTGTTTGAAGAAAAAGTAGAAAGTTAGGTGGCACGAGTGCATAAGGGCCGGCATTTAAACTTGCTCGGAAAGCGAGCAAGTCTAAATGCCGTCGCTAGTACTTCAATGCCTTGTTCGGCCTATCTAGCCTAATCATAGTTGAGCATGTTTAAATCTTCTATTTGCCGATAAGTTAGTGAGTGCAAAAGATAGTCAAATATCAGGTAAGTACTTAATTACTCGCGCAGTTTAGATTAGGGAGATATTCGGTTCCACATGTCTAAAACAGTAACCAAAGAGAGAAGCAAGGGATGAAACACATTGTACATCTTAGCCCCACTTGTCTAGTTTCCTTTTGTTGCAAAATAATATTTGTGTGCAGCACTTTGTCTTTTATAAGTCATGAATGCATGACAACCGGGGACTGCCTAATCCTTGATTGATCATTTTAAATTTCATAAATGCTAGATTAGAGAACAAAATCCGTCAAACTTCGCTTAATCTTGACTCGTCGATCTAGCATAGTAGAGTAAATGAAGGAGTTCATCGATTTAATCCGAACTCCCGACGTATATAAGAGTAGAAATAGATAGGTTCATTTTGCAAAAAGAAAATATACATCAATAAAAGGTCGCTAGTTCAAATGCGAAAGAGAAATAAAAAATGCTAGGAAAGGTAGTGGGGTAGGTAGAAATATCATTGATGTTAACCATGCCGTCACTTTTCGTAAAATAGCATCGTAAGGGTGAAATTTTGGCGCCAATGGGTAAGGCACCGGTCTTCATAAGCCGTAATCTAATTTCCGGACACTTCGACGAGGAGCCGCTTCTCCCCAAATGGAGCCACCACAGTCATCAGCATTTTTCACTTGTTAGTGATGACTAGATCCACAGCCGAGTTTTCTAGAAGCCGATTTCCATATGTCAATTTGTCATCTAGAAAACCTCATAAAACTTTTTTTCGCCCTCCTACTTTTCACTCCGCCCATGTCAAAGCCAAAACTCATTATCGCATCCCATTCAGCTTCAAATTTCCCACCGAACCGCCCATCACCAAATGCAAATCCAAGTTCAATCGTTTCAAAAGCTCTCCCTATGTTAGGAAATGGCGCTTTAAGGCATTTTACCCCTTGGCAACCATCAAAAGGCCAAACCTATCCGATACGTACCATTCATACCGTACCCTCCCACTCGCAAATCAAGTCGATCACGCCTCTAAGTCGCGCCATTTACACACCCCTAGGTCTCAAGACCGCATAAACCATAGTCTCAAGCTGATTATTAGGTGTTTCTACAAGCATTTTATGGATTCTACAAAGATGAAATATAACATCATCTCTGGGGAAGGAATTTCTTGAATCTACATTTAGAAGAACAACTCGCTCTCAATGTAAACATAAGCATGAGATATATCTCTCATAGGACAGAGAGTTACTCATCAAGACCTTGCATCTTCCTTTCCAAAGATGAAAATCACAAGAAGAGAAAGACACCACTGTCACAACAAATCGGTAATTTTTCATGGCCAAGAACCTCCTTCATTTACAAGCAGAGGGTTAGGGCGCCTCCTTCATCTACAAGCAGGGCGCCGGCCAATATTGACTTTAAGGATTGCAAAAGCCCGTGTTTTTTACCGAACACCGAAAATGTAGACTCTAGGTTTTCCTCTCGAGTGTAAGTGATAATCATAAAGGTGGCTATTGTACCGAAGTATGCAAGTTAAAGGGAAAACAAGAGTTTTGGCCTGCAAATGAAGTTATTTGAATCATATGAATTGTTAAAACCTTGGAGGGACATATCATTAGTGAAAACAATTTAATCATAAGCATCCTCGGGGCCGTTTTAACAAGACCAAATTGAAGAAAGGTTGACAAATCATGTCATTACACAAAGTGTACAGGGTGGTTGTTTTTCAAAGGGTGCTAAACTCCATGCCGACAGATCCTCTTCAAATGACTTGGCATAAGTCGACTAAGGCAAATGGTGACATTTCAAGCCTCCAAAAAGCAAGGCACAAGACAGTTGAAGAGCCCTCCAATGTGAAACATAAAGAGCAGCTCTTTGTTTCACTTTCTAATCCCCTCATGCATCATCCCCTCGTTTTGTCTTCATTCATAGTCAAAGAAGAAAGCTCAAAAACACCTAATAGTTGCATTTACTATCAAGCATGTCTTTCCTCGGAAAGCAATTTCATCAATGAACAATTGGTTTGTCAAAATTGCTATAACAATCGGCACAAATAATCTAGTTTCTGTCATCAAGATACATCACCATGGAGACTATTGTTCATAATAGACAAAGAGTTGTTTTGATACATTGTCAGTGTTTTAGAAATTTCAAGGCAAAAATGGGTTTTCATTATTCAATGAACAGAGAATTAATTGAAAAGAGGGCCGTGATCAAATCTAAAAAGGTCAGCAAATTTGGGCACCTACAGTGGGAAAGAGTTTGGAAAAGAAATTGAGGATGAGAAACTATCAAAGCAAGAGAAACAAAGCCAATGTGAATCGCCTCTTCAAACCCATGTGCAAAAATGAAACAACTTGATTAAAGTTTTCTAAAGCAAAGTGTTGTCTAAAGACGTATGTAAAAACAAAGTGATGTTTGTCAAAGTCAAGTTTGGCTCGTCATCATGTATAAGAGAAAGCTTTTGTCAAAGCCTGCTCATCGAATAACCTTCGAAGATTAAGACAGTAGGTTCTAGAAATAAGTTTCATAGCTCGGGGGCAGCATTCAAAACCTGAGGCGCTTCACTATTACAATCCAAGTGAAAAAGAATTGTAAAGGGAATCCCCTTTTCGTACGTAGGATGATTGAACTTTTAAAGTCAATACAATTGTATTTTTGCATCTACAACAAAGGACACCTACAAGAGTCTCCGTCAAACTAAGCTTAAAAGGTAAAGGTCCCTACAAGTTTCAAAGCACAAAGAATACAAGAATACTTTGGTTTAATTCTTCAGCTTTAAAAGTCACCAAAGATGTAATGAGCATGCCACTCGTCAAAAAGGAGGTCCCTTCACACATTGTTACAACGGATGAAAGAGTTTAAGTGAATGCCACCGGGGCGTTGTACCCGCAAATGCCAAAAATAGGCTCAAATATCTGATCTTAGCAAATACACAAGGATAGTAAAATTTTGCATGGTTGTTGAAATCATAATACTTCGCCACATCAAAAAATTAGGGTTAAGGAGCGCCGCTTTGTTTCAAAATGATTTTCTGATCAAAATGTAGATGAGATTTACAAAATTGAGAGAGGTTTTTGTCCCTCATAGGTTCAAAAATAAAACCTCCTTCAGTTTCTACACAGTATCATGGTTTGTGAGAAACGTGAAAATTCATATGTGTCATGAGAATTTCTCGCACTGTGATTCATCATTTTGACCAAGGATGGGACAAACAAGATTTTGAACAACCAAATTGACTCAAAATGACAAAATTAAAGTTTTAATGGAAAATATACTTCCATAGCTTCTATGAGCCATCTCGGGCCAAATTCCGACAAAAGGAAGGCATCCAAAAGTAGCTCCTCGCAATCAACGCTATGTTTTTTCTCGCACCAACATACACCATTTTTGACCAAGGATGGACAACTCCGTTTTTGAAGGATCAAATGGACACCAAATGAAAAAATTAAAGTTTTTATGGAAATTATACTTCCACATCTTTCCAACGAGCCATCTCACGCCCAATTCCGACACCGGGAAGGCATTCAAAAAATGGCATACAAACAGCTCGATGCATTGGCACCAGATTCATCAGCTTTGATTCTGTTGGGAAAATCAATTTTTGAAGGATCAAGTGGACACCAAATGAAAAATTTCAAGTTTTTCTGGAAATTAGACTTCCACGTCTTTCCAATGAGCTATCTTCTCACCCAATTCCGACACCGAAAGGCCTTTCAAAATGGACTTGAAACTTGCGCGACACTCCCGGAAAAGTGCGCGACGCACTTGTGCACAAAATTTACAAAGGAATGCAATCGTCGCGCGCCGCGCCCGTAGCAGCTCGCGGTACCCCCCGTAGTGCTGATCAAAAAATCACCTAAAATCCTTCCAAAGCTATTTCGTAGTCGTCAAACTTTTCAACAATGGCTGCCACCGTGTTTCAAGGTATTTAAGTGCCTCTTTAGTATATTCAAATTTCTAAAGGGTAATCATATGCTTCGTGCATCAAAGGCTAAATAATTGGTGAAAGGGGTGAGGGTCTTGGTTAGGAATGTTAAAGTAGTTTTTTGAAAGGGTTTTGAAGCTTTATTAATGAGAAAATCCCATTAAACCGGCCTCAATCGCATTGAAAGGAACATAGGGCGTAAAGGGCAAAACAAAGGTTATTTGTCTTACATAGTGGTCATCGTACGAACTTTGGTGACTTTCCAAAGGTATCCCTCTATATGTTAAAAGAAAAAAGTGGTACCGTGACCTTCCATTCCATCAAGCCTAATCGAATGAAGCCACCATTGCATTCAAGGTGTTGTCAAAATGGTATGAGAGCAACATAGTATAGAGAAGGAAATTCTTGTGAGAGGAGTCTTTTATGGTTTGAATGATAAAAGATTGTTTGTGACATCATAAAAACTTCTCAAAATCAGCCACCATGTCCTTTAAAAAACAAAGACTTGGACTGTATACTCTCTATTGGGCTAAGTAGATAGTGTGGACTTAATTGCTGAGTTACATACCAAGAGAAAGAACAGCAGTGTTGTTGAAAGGGGTTTTTATCATAAAAGCCACCTGCCCTTTGCCGACACATCATAAAAACATCTCAAAACCTCGTCACCTTGTCCCTTAAACACAAGACCGATGACTCGTGTAAATGCATTGTGATTGACTATGTCTATATTGGGTATTTATTGGTTGATTGGCCCAAACAGAGAGCAGTTGTTGTTGAATCAAAGGGGTCTTTATTTTTTCCTTCCTCTACGAAGACAAAGGTGTCCTATTGCCTCAAACACCAAAGCTGGTGCCCAAACACAAGAAAGTCCTCTTGAATGTGTTTTCCTTTGATTGATGTATAAGTCGTTATGAGCATCGCTGATTTATATGAAAGATAGGAAAGGCAAAGATTCTCAAGGTGCGTAGGTCTTATATTGGAAAAGGGCATTCACAATACATTTGGGAACAGTTGATTAACCAAACAGGTTTGACCTTTTCATCAAACAAGAGGTCAGTGAGGAATATGCCACTATAATTTCAAGGTGTTGTCAAGATGATATGAAAAGAGCAAAAGAAGTAACATGAGGACAATGTGTTATTTAGAAAAGATTTTTTGTTGGTATTTCAAGTGCTACCGCACCTTTGTTAACACACATCAAACATTACAAAGCCTATCTCTTTATACTCATGGACACTACCTTCGATCGTGTAAGATATTTATTGTTTGATTGTGTTTGTGTTATTAAACATATTTGGTGAGCCGTATACAAGGAGGGTAGTGCTTGTTCAAAAAGAAGTTTATTGGCTTTTAACCCTACAAAGCCTTTGATAACACCTCGTAAGCATTTCAAAACTCGCCACTTTATCTCATACACACAAAGTAACTTTGATTGTGTAAGATACATTTTACTATTGAATGTCTTCATATTGGTGGATCCGCTCGATGAAGTGCCTACAAGGAAAAAAAGAAGGTCTTGAACTAAAGGATGGTTGTTGCATTCTTAAAAAACAAGGGTGTCTTATATCCTCAACACATCAAAGGAAAAGTGACTTTACCACAAAACACAAGCATCACTTCGACTATGTTGATTATCCTTGAGTCTACTTGTTGAATGACATACAAAGGCAAGAAAAGGTATTGTTTGGAAGAAGCTGTGGATCTTATACCCAAGGAGGACATCACACACAACAATTGAACCATGGTTGCCTTGATCAAAATGGTCAGCGTTGACCGACAGAGAAGGTAGAATTTTGCTTGAGCAATAAGAACATGATAAACAAGGCATTGATAGTGACTTAAGCAAGGGCAACCAAGAGATGATACACAGCAGCATCCCGATGAGGGCAAGTGAATACAAGACATGGATCACGTAAGGAATTCTCCAAAGTATGTGCTATCCGCCTCTCCTAGGCAAGGGGCCATGACTTCTTCACTAAAGCCGAATGCCAAATATGAGACAAGGTTGCCCAAGACAAGCTCAAGAAGGCTAAAGGAAGCGCCCAAACACTCGGAAAGTAAAAAAGACACTTCGTAACTTCATATTTTGGTTTTTTCTTCCGAACATGTTGCCAAGGACCCTTGAGGGTCATACACGCCGATTTTGGGCAAATTTTGACACAATCTTGTTTTTTCACATTTTTGGGTTTTTTGTCAAAACTCATGAAATTCGCCATTTCATTTTGGGAATTTGTCAAGGGAGGAGGATGATACCAGTTGATGCCATAATTCTATAAGCAGGTCCCCAGCGATTTTCAGAGCATTTGGAGATCATTCGCCCCCTCAAAAACGGCGAAAAATGCTCACTTTTTGCACATTCTCGCCCCGTCATACGTTGTACCGCTATTTCCGGCTTTTACACACAAAAAATGCATTCGGGGAGGGACTTCCGTGCATCGTATTGAGGTGATTTCAGTTGCGCGGGAAAGTAGACACATAAATCTTTCCAACGAGCTATCATGAGCCTTGTTTCAACAACGAGAAGGCTGCAAATTATCTCCAGCAAGACAAGGGACCTTTTTCTGATGTAAATTTGAAGTATTTTTGCAATTTTTGAACTCCAAAAATCTGCTTTTTCCAAATGTGCGTTTAGCTATTTTTGCACTTGGAAAATGTTACAAAGTCAATATAATTTCCATTTTTAGCATTTTTTTAGATATTTTATGGGATATTTTGTGCCTTGGGCTTTGCAAAGCCTCAAGGACAAGTTTAGATATTTTGACTCGGGCCAATGTGATGGGGCCTAGTTGCTCCATGAGGTTTTCCTCCCTCAAGCCTATTTATTCCACAAGGCTCATTGTAAAAAGAGGTCGAAATTGAGAAGAGAAGCAATATATTGGTCATATGAGCTTTGGAGAAAATAATGGTGCTATGCTTTTGGATTGCCTCTTGAATGTTCTTGGATGGATGATGAAGGATTGTCGATGGATTCCATGACATGGTAGAATGGTATAGTGTTTCTTTCTTTGTTGTTGTCTTCTAGTTTTCATTCATAATACATGTTTCTTGCTTGCTATAGATTAGTGGAGAATAAATTTGAGATATGCCCATGGAGGCACCTCAAATTTCCCGACCTCATAGCTTTTATGTTTTCTTCTTCCCTAGTTATATTAAAGAATTCTTAACCGCTTCTTTAATAACTTCCGAGGATATTGTTGCTAGTTTCATTGGCTGTTCTATGCATGTTGAGTAGGATGTATGGTGTACCCCCGTTTACCTATGACTATCCATAGTTCCATACATGAAGCTATCTCTTTGACTCGATTAAGATTATCATTTTGTTTGAACCAATGAGGCCTAGTTCCGATCTAGCCCTTTGCCTAAAAAACAAAGCTTCGTTTCACAAAGTGCCCAATAACTTAAAGATTGTGTTTAGGCATTCCCAGTGATAGTATTTTGAGTTGTTAGTCCGCTTTATGTGTTTTCCCAAAGTCCGATAGCCATTTCCCAAAGTTAGAGGGTCTTATACTTCTATGCATGTATCGGAATGTTTGTTTCGACATGTGTTGATTAGTTTATAGTTACATGTTGCATAATTAAGGGTTTTCTTTACCATGTTTATGTTATCTATTAAACCAAAGGATGCTTTGAAACTCTTTGTTATTCACAAACTTGTCCATTTACTCCATTTTGCCCAAAGATCCTTTCTACCTTGAAATCAAATCGGCCCTTCAACAACCTCGTATCGTCATCTAATAGTTTTTTTGACCTTTTGACCCCATAGCCTTAGCGCATTCACATCTTGTTATCTATGTTATATCTTTGATAAGTTTTATCCCTCACAAACTTAAAAACCAAAAATAAAAAAACCTACTTCATAACTAGCCTAATATCGAACACCATAAGCAAAACACACCGATATCTTTTACACATATAGAGAGAGCCCTCTCTGAGTCCAGGAAGGCTAGGTCCTCGGGCTTCAAAGCTTGGTTTGATGTTACATCGTCATTTGGCTCACCAATCGGCCAAATCACGGGACCCTAACAACAGGGAGTGTCAGTGAGTTCTAGGTGTGCTAAGGAGGGAGTGACAAGGTATGATAGGTAGTTCCAAGGAACGATAGAGTTCCGCTATTATTATTAAGATGTGTTAGGTGTCAAGGTGTGCCAATGTATGCCAAGGAGTGTTAGGGAGTTCCATAGAAAACAAGGATAACTAGTTCAAAATGCATGGAAATGAATGACAGGAGGTGTGATAAGGAGTGTCAATATTCCAAGTCTTCTAAGGAGGGAGTGACAAGGTTATATGTTGTGCACAAGCAAGGCATGCTAGAGTGTTAGGGAATGTCAGGGAGTGCTAGGGTGTGCTAGGGAGTGAAAAACATGCCAATAAATGTAGGGGATTCTAACACATGCCACATAGTGCTAAGAGAGTGTTAAACATGCTAGCTATAAACTATGTTGCTTAGTTGTTTTATGGCCACAGTTGGATGTGAGCCTTGACTTGGTAACTTGTTAAGTGGGATAAGTTGAGATTGGAAATGAGTATCCTAAGATGAGTTATAGGAAGTTCTTAGGTGAACAAGGCATAGTATAGTTGTAGCAACTAGAATTGGTCAAGCTATTACAGTCAAGGAAGGATTTGGTTGGATTCCCAAGTCTAAAAAAAAGGTAAGGGTAGTTGTGATGGCATGATAGCTAAGGAGTGCCAAGGCATGCCAAGGAATGAAAAGGTGTGCTAACACATGGCGTACAATGTCAATGAATGTTGAGGGAGGTTATGAGTTCCGTGGGAACACAATGGAGAATTTGGTCAAAATTCTTGGTAATGAACGAATAACAGCAGTGCCAAGGAGTGTCAAGAATTCTAGGTTTCCAAGGATGAAGTGTTTTAGGAGA
Source organism: Pinus albicaulis (assembly GCA_034641835.2). Taxonomy (NCBI): domain Eukaryota; kingdom Viridiplantae; phylum Streptophyta; class Pinopsida; order Pinales; family Pinaceae; genus Pinus; species Pinus albicaulis. The sequence goes on from JAXQQM020093217.1 coordinate 629,378, forward strand.
ATCTGGTAATAAGACTTGCAAGAGGGAAGCCTATGCTTATGATAAGGTGTGGAAAAAGTAATTTCGCAGAAAGGGAGACTTTGGGTTAGGCACAAAATTTGTTTTTTCTAATGACCTGGTTGGGTTCCCAAGCTGCAAAAAGTGTGTCATCTATGAGGGTATTTACGGGGCCTAGGAGTGCCAAGGTGTTCCAGAATGTAAGGTTCCCAAGTAAGACTAGTTGTGGAGGGCATGAATGCCAAGGCGTGCTTTGGAATGCTAATATGTGACATATAGTGCGAAGGCATGTCAAACATGGTTGTTGAAGCTCTTGAGCACGTGCTGCAGAGAGTTTGTTACCATCATCATCAAACTCGTTGTACATCCATGAACAATATCATCTCAAAGCTGGGCATCACTACATTCCGGAAGGAGAAGCATTGCTAGGGCAGTACACCTCAAGATGAAGTACCAAACAATGATGACCTCATCCTCGGTAAGGAAGGATGGAATAAACATCCAAAGGATAGAATGTAATTAGATGATGAAGTAATCCATTTAGTCCCGACTCCCATAGACTATTCAATAACTACAAAGGATGAACTCCAAAGGAGCTTGAAATTGGTATAGGTGGACCAACACAAGATGGAGATGTGGAAAGGTTCACTACAACCACCGCAAGTCATCAACAAGCAACTCAACAAGAGAAGAAGAGGTATGTTCCATGGATACATGCCGAGGGTCATCGACCGAAAGGAGCCATGTAAGAGATCCTAGTAGTCACCATGAAAAGGCTCATATCAAAGATAGCACCATGATGCTTAGTCACTTGGTGAGAGGGAGGGTAATAAAGATTATAGTAGCAACCAAAGTCCTATGAGGAGTCTAACGGATGAAGTAGACATTGCCTTCATGATACAAGTGTATCCATGCACTTGATCTAAAGGACCTAAAATGTAGATAGAGGACTTCCACCCATGCAACTAATAAGTTTATGACCTTAATTTTGCATCAAGGAATAATTTGGGTCGGCTATGGAGATGATTATCTACAAAATATTTAACGTTGTAGATCATCACACCATTTTAATTACCATGGAGAGAGCACCGTTATTTCCAACATAGAGAGCCTTAAATGTAGTGAGTTGCCAATTTACCAATTAGAGATTTGATGTCTCAAATAATTATAGGAACCAAGATTTTACTTTTTGGTTTAATATGGTCGTTGGTAATCCAAATATTTTAATGGGATATTAAATAGGTGTCGGTCAAAAATCCTATTTCACCGATCTCAAATAATACTAGGCCGTCAATTGGGTCTACCGTGGAGGATGTCAAGGATTATCTCAAAGGTTATCTCAAGGATAAGATCACACTCGAAATTTGGATGGAGCGCTTATAGTCAATGGGGCCCGTTTATCATTTCAGAAGAGGCTCGTGATAGATACACAGGATCTCGTTGTAATTGTAGAGATTACAATTCATGGCCGGAGCAGAGAACATAGGAAAATTTTTGGTGATGCCACAAGGACATTCCTCACCGTCTTGGTACTATACTGGGCGTTAGTTATCCGTTGTAATTCAATGCCACCACAAGCTCATTGATATCACAAGCTTTGGTGACTATCTAAGTCATGATGATTCTGTCAGCCTTGGTACCATGATGCTCATAGATCTCGTTCTATCCAAGTCATGGTGTTTTTGCAATCTCTGCTATCCCAAGGATAAGATTCCAATGCTATATCGTTGCTATCCCAAGGATAAGATCTCCGTGCTATCTTCGCCATATCTCAAGGATGAGTAGCTTAGTCATATTTTAGCCTTTTCTCTTTTCCAAATACAATGATGAGCTCGTACTATGTTTGTTTGCGTCCCATTACTCACGCTAAAATATCTCAGCATGTGTGCAAATCGCTAAGTCATCTTTCCTTTGGGACTATGGAAAAGTTTTCAAAACAAGACGACTTCTTTGAGAGCACATCATCCTCATAACATGGCACATCGATTCATGTATCTAGGAAAATGTTACTATCATGATTTATCCATAAAATCCATCAATCGAAAGAAAACATGCATCAAAACAAACTATCTACATCAAAATGAAAGGTCTATGCATCACCAAGATCAACCCAGAACAAGAAGCATGAGATCACCAACAAACAAACCATCAATGAGAATATGGAAACGGTGTAGTAGAGGGTCGGTTACCATCATCATCGAATTGTTGTACATCGACATGAACAGTATCATCTCAAAGTTGGGCATCACTAATGTTTAGGTTGTACACCTCAAGATGAAGTACCAACAATGATGACCTCATCTAGAAGGGGAAGATGGAAGAAACATCCAAAGGATAGGATGTACTAGATGATGAAGTAATCCTTTTAGTCCCGAATCCCTCATACTATTCAATAACTACAAAGAATGAACTCGTAGGAGTTTGTAAAAGGTGGACCAACACAAGATGGAGATGTGGAAAGGTTCACTACAACCAGTCATGAGTCATCAACAAGCAACTCAACAAGAGAAGAAGAGGTATGTTCCATGCAGATACATGCCGAGAGTCATCACCGGAAATGAGCTATAGAAGAGATCCTAGCAAATACTACGAAAAGGCTCATCAAAGATAGCATCCCGATGCTTAGTCACTGGGTGAGAGGGAGTGATCACAGAGATGATACCCCTAAAAAGTTTCATAGTAGCAAACCAAAGTCCTATGAGTATCACAGCATAAAAGCTATATTTCATGCCTTTCATGATACAAGTGGGTCCATGCACTTGATCTAAAGAACCTAAAATGTGAGATAGAGGACTTCCACCCATGCAACCAATAAGTTTCCGACCTTAATTTCGCATCAAGGAAGAATTTGGGTTGGTCTAAGATTTAACATTGTGTATCATCCCACCATTTTAATTACCATGGGGAGAGCACTGTTATTTCCGATGTAGTGAGCCTCGAATGTAGTGAGCGACAAATTTACCGCTAGAGATTTGATGTCTCAAACAATTATAAGAATCTCCAAGATTTTAATTTTTTGGTTTAATATGCTCGTTGGTAATCCAAATATTTTAATGGGATATTGAACCTAGGTGTTGGTCAAAAATCTTATTTCACCGATCTCAAATACTAGGTCGTCAATTCGTCTACATCGTGGAGGAGGTCGAAGGAATATCTCGTTGCCATGATGCTATCCCAAGGATAAGATCACACCGAAATTTGGATGGACAAGCATAGGAATGCTTGGATATCATTTCGAGAAGAGGTTTTGACAGGGTACACACAGAATCTCGGTAATTGCGTAGATTACACGTACACTGGAGCAGAGGACTTAGAAAAGTTTTGGTGATGCCACAATGACATTCCTCTGCCTTGGTACTATATTGGCAAAGAAGGGATCTTAAAGTGTAAACTCATGTCACCTGCCAGCTTGGTGACTATCTAAGTCAGCTTTATGATTTCATGCTGTTTCGGTACCATGATGCTCATGTATCTCGTTCTATCCAAGTCATGGATAGATCTCAATAAATTTGAAAATTATCCTTTGTCACCACTGGGGAGTACAATGTTGTTATGTTCGTCCCTGCTGAAATATTGTCTCCATGGGATAATATAGCATGTTGTTTTGGTAACCTCGTATCGTGGAACATGAGTGATGTATTCACATATCAACCATCATGGGATTAGATCTCGCCGTCTCGGGCACATAATTTCTTTATAAATTTGCATCCACGCCTCTATCAATCCATGCTTTGCTACTATCTATCGTATTAATTATATAAACATCCAAAAGAGGAAAATTTCCAACCCAATGGTCATTGAGACTCGTATCTAACGTTTCACAGAGTCGTGAAGCGTTTTGAAAGAATTTGTCATGAATAGTAATTTTCCCGGCGAACACCTACACACCAAGGCTATTGCTTCTAGTAGATAATTCTGTCCCTTGTCTTCAAGAATTTAGAACCAATTTCCTTCACGTTGAAGACATTACTCAAATCTAAGTCTATTATAAGCACATATATTTCACTAGCCAAGATCATGAAAATGGCATCCAATATGTCAATGGTGGATATTCAAAACTTCCAAACCATTGTTTCACTAGGATACCGATGATTGTTTTAGATTGTATGAAACTCAAATTCCTTGAATGCAACAATTGGTAGCACCGCTCTTGCAATCATCAAGACAGTAACCAAGATGGAATCGAATCTCATGATCTTTTCCATACACAAACATTCTTAGGATAAAGGTTGAGAAAAAGACTTAATGAGTAGTGAACTTTCAAGAATCAAATGTTGATCCCTTAGATTCAGAGAAATGCCTTTAAACATATGCTAGTATCACTGTAGTGGTTTTATATTAAACCCAACTCCCAGTTCATAGTGTCACCATTTTTATCCTTTATAGATGCAAGAGACAAACAACCATTCCAATGTTTTCTTCAAAGGATGTCATGCCTTCAAGATATTTTTATTGTCAAATTGGCAAGGTCTCCTATGCATATGTGGAAGTCACAAGGCTTGCAAAAGGAGGTGAACTAGAATGCATTAGTTACAAGCTTGGCATGAACCCTATAATGCTTCGTAGAGGCCAAGAGTAATATAGATAGAGTATATATTAAAGGATGTATATAAATCATTCTAAAAGTTTTTTATACTAGTCTATCTTGTTCTACTATGTTGAATATTATAAAAATTTCTTTATTTAACTATCGAGGCTAATTATTATTGTTTACATCTGTTTGCCCTTTACCAATTAAATTCTATTGAGAATTTGAACTCCAATTTTATCGTACAATCAATAAAAATGGGTACCATAATGCATGCATATTGTAGTATAGGAATGCCATTAATGTGAAATAGCAAAAATAGATCACAAAATAGCAAGAAATGAATGACTTCACAATGTCCTTTAGTTGTGAAGAGTAGTCATTGGCATATTTTTGGCATTGATTTCTTTGGTATAATTGTACCGCAAATGGGAATTCGTCAATATAATATAGTGGTTGGACAATGCCTAAAAGATCTCTCGCTAGTGGGGATTATATTCTCAGAAACCAAAAAATTGCAACTGATATTGTTGGCATTGTCATAGAAATTCATGCTTGTTGTTTTATACATTCAAATCGCAATGGTGCTTCCAGAACAGACATCACTCTTGATTTGTGATACAAAGAAATGAAGATGGTCACCAGGAGATATAGTACTTTTCCTTTTATTAGACCAATAGTGAACTTCGCATCATACTTGATCTTTAATGAGGCTAGCCAATATATATGTATGAGGCTTATCCTTAAATTGTCTTAAAGCCTTTGTATCAAGGCATGCATCGCCTATCCAATATATATGTATGAGGCTTATCCTTAAATTGTCTTAAAGCCTTTGTATCAAGGCATACATCAGTTGACTATGACTAGGTTCAACAAATACTCGTTTTGTGCTTAAGGACAAATCTAAGTCTTCCATTAAATCCCTCTTATTCGACAAATGTTATCGATAGTCGAGCCCAATCATCATAGATCCCTCCGAAGCCTCGCATTGGTAATCATCATGAGCTACCCGTATTAGAGATGAGACTTACATGAGGTGATTGCAACATCAAACTTCTAAGATGCTTTAGGTCAAAGAAGAGAATGTGGAAGACCTTCTTTCAATCGTAGAGAAGAGATATCTACCAATATATCAACATCGAATTCATGAAGAGGAGGGGTCATTTTATATTGAGACCATTCATTATAAGATCCTCGCTTCGTAGCAACCAAGGATGTCGTGATCCGTAGTGCACATTTATTGAGGCACCTCTCATTTATTGTGGTTAGGAACTGCTCTGGGGCAAGCACTTTTCTCTGCGCTCTTCAAGATTGAAAGCTTCAAAGGATCTCCGTCCATCCAAGTTTGCATAGGACTCGTAATAATTATTGCTCATTAACTTTGAAAATTATCCTTTGCTACCATCAGGAGTACATAATGTTGTTATGTTCGTCCCTCATGAAATGATTGCCTCCATGGGATAATATAGCATGTTGTTTTCGTAACTCCGTATCGTGAACGTGAGTAATAGACACATATCAACCATCAGGATTAGATCCTCACGTTCGGCACATAATTTTCGGTGACCGCATCCACGCCTCTATCCGCCAATTTTTTTTTTTTTTTCTCAGAGTGGCTCATTTTGTACCATGCTTATCATTTTCATTATTTAAAGTTGATGTCCAATGTCGGCAACCCGCCTAATGAATCGAAATTTGAAAATATAGTTTATAGTCTATTATCTCTTCATCGATCTCCCAATTCAAGAAAGTTACGGTGGACCGTAGGAGAGATGGGATAGAACTAGATGAACCGGTTTAATTATAGAGACCGCATTTTTCCAAAGGATCTTGCATTAAAACAACACTTCAAATCCCTTTTATGTGGAATGGTGCCTATATAGTATATATACTTGGTCTCTGCTTTATTAATGTATGAATAGATAAGAATGGAAACAAAATGTAACATCTTCCTTTGCCAAATTAGCTCTATGAAAAAGAAAATTAAATCAAAGAACATCAAGATTGTTAAATGTTTTAGTTGTCGAACACTAAAATATTCAATGAGCAATCTAGGAGATTGCCTTGATTGTCAGCAGTGTCTCTTGTGCAATACTTCCTCTCTTTGTGATACACGTATGCCGTTGGCACTTTTTAAATTCATAGCCTCATTGGGTCGAAACATGATTGCCTCACAAACATTTGGATCATTCACTTTGCTCATTATGTTTGTTCTTGGAGGGTTTGTGGTATCAAGAGGTATTTGACATTATAGTATATGAAAATATAGTTATTTACTCCAAAGAAATATAATTTATACTAATATTGAGCTTTTCAACTAGAATCCCCAAGCTACAAAATTGAAAAAATGGTTCCTTTTATTCATGTTTCTAGAACAGAGAACACACCAAATGTGGATTTGGGCATATTGCCTACCGATGTCCTATGGCCAAAACACCGCAGTGGTGAATGGATTTCTAGATCCTAGATGGGAGAAAGTATGTTATCATGTACCGACAGTGTCCTATAATCATAATCCTGTGAAAGAAATATTGAATATTTCCTTTCCTCTAAATATTTCATCTTTGTGCATCCCTTGGCCGCAATGTGCCCATTGAAACACTCGGACGTGCTATCCTAGAATCTCATGGATTATTTTGTCAAGTTAAATTTTATTGGACTCGAATCGGAGCATTGACTGGTTCGTGCACTTTTCAACATTCGTACATCGTTGCTTTAGCATGCCTCAACCATAAGTATGACATTCCACTATAAGGTTTGAAGTTTCCGCTACTATTTCTCTCACCTAAAATTATCTTAAGAGTGAGATATAATAAATTCTCCTCCAATTACAAATTAGTGAAATCACAGTCGTTATATCTCGAAGAGGTTATTGGAGAGAAGTGCTGTGCGGAGCCGGAGAAAGAAACCAATAAAAAAAACATCGTTTTGTTCAACCGACATCACAATGAAGGTCTAGTGGTAAGTCGAACTTCCGTAAATACTTTAGTAGTTCCCACATTCAATCTACTACTCACGCATTAATAACAAATGGATATGGTGCTAATTGTAACTCGATTAAAACATTTCGATAGAGAATTAAATGAGAATATCTATTGCCCCGGCCCGTCCCCCTCACACCCCCTCCCGTCCCCTCATGCCCTTCACGTCCCCTCCCGTCCCCTCACGCCCCCTCGACCCCCTCCGCATGGGGAACAAGTCCCCTCGACGTCCCCTCCAAATTTTCAAAAATTGGGAGTGTCAAGAAACGTCCCTAGAAGTCCCGAAGACCTCGAATCGGCTAGGGGGGGCGAGGATTCTAGACCCTGGGGGGGGGGGGGACGAGTCCCCTGTAACACCGATTTTTAGTCTCTCGAGTTTTTCATCGCAGACCACATTCGTTAACTCAAATTAGTAATGACAAGATTACTAAACTAAAGACATTGTAGAGCTAAAATTCATGTTCCAACAGAAGTTCTACTATGCTTGGGTGTTAGATATTTAGGTAAAATAATTAAGACTTGTAATAGCTCACCTCAGGAAAGGTAAAGGTTCTATTGAAGTAGAAACTTTTTTAGTCTCTCGATTTTTTCAGCAAGGCATCACTTTCACTCAAATTAGCAATGACAACATTTGTCAAACTTCTTAGAATCATTACCAATGAAACATTCGCATCCCGGACATTTTCAAGAGTAAAAATATCAAGCAAGTGATTTCCTAATTTGTGATCCACTATTATGATAGTGAGTGGCTTGTTCACATGCCTTTTCAACTTGTAAGTTGGCAAGAAGAAAAACATGCAAAGGTCTCGTGTTGCCACTTTCCTCATAACCGGGTAATTATTAGAAGTACATGTTATTACAATGCACGTACTTCCAATGTACAAATGTTTTTCAAGTGATGTTTTTCATTTGTGTGGAGAAGAATGGCCACCTTTTAATTGACGTGCTTGTATTGCGTATAACGCTTTTTTTGGTGCACAATTAGCTTTACTTGGCTCAAGAATGTCTTTATTGTATAATATAGTACTCACTAAAGTTGTCTCGAGGGAAACAATGTAGCCTTGAAATATCCTCTCGGTTCTTGAACTTCGCAGGCCATAAATCGAGTTTTTTACACCGCCCATGTAAATTATCTCAAATTTTTCTCCATATAAGAAGCTAGTTTATGGTTACATGTATGTGCCATATTTTCCCTAGTCCATGGTAACATAGAAGACTCCTCTTCTCTCCGACTCAAGGTTGTTGATGACTACTTTGTAACACTTACTCCGGGGCATACTTAGGAGTTTTTTTTTTCCAAACACACTCATTATCGTTCACCATTTCCACATCTTCGACCGCAAACTCCTCTTCCATGACATTTTTATAAACAACATCCCGAATCTTTCAATAACTAATTATTTTCATGTTGCTTGTTAACTAGAATTTTGGTCGCAGATTTTCATTTGGTAAGCACATGAGCAAATAAATTGAGATTTTAGAAGCATTTTCACAAGACTGAGTTGTTGTTTCCTCGACCATACATTTAAAGGTCTCAAATTGCTTGATTTATATGTATTTGCACCCATTTAAAGGTCTCAAATTGTTTGATTTAAAGGTCTCCTCCCTCATATGATGTGTACTCTTTTAATATTCTATTCTTTGCATATCAAACATTATAAAGCCTCTGCACACTCTCATCTCTTTTATTTGAACATAATTACGATAATCATTGCATTCATGAAGAAAGGATATATTCATGTGAAACCCCGTCCACTCGCTTCTCTTGGCTAATGCCATCACCTACATCCCATAGAGAACTGACAATTGAATGTCGCACTTCGACTCAAAGGTATTGCTTACTTCCCCGCCGAGATTGAACAACAAGAGAATCAAAATCTCTCCCTTCCAGGGGTCATTACTTCATGCTTTGAACTTGAAGTTTGCCTCTTTTCCTTCTCTTCATCCCGAGACTCCAAAAACTTAAGCCGCAGCCCCATCCTTCTGCCTCCTCCGCCCACCGAAATTTCAAAAGAACTTCATCCTCACCCTTATAAGTCTTTCAGCTTTGAAATCCAAAATCATCATTTCCATTATTCTTGTTTTCCGTATTTACTTCGTTGAATCTCGTATTTTGTGCTAGGTTATGAGTATATTGTTTTAAATTATTCACTTGCACGTAGACCAATCATAAGAATATTCTTATTTCAGTGTGCCCGCAATCCATGACTAAGGAGGAATTGACAGCAAAACAATAAACCATATCGCTCGCAGGCATTCAACAAAATTGCGCATCTTTGGTGTTTTTTCTAAATTCACCCGACCTGCTCGTACGCCGTCGATTCTTCTACCGTATTTTCAAACCCATCTCCAAAATATATAGCCATCTAGAAGGTAATGACTCTTTGAGCCATTTGAAAATACACCACATAATAATCTCTCTCGCCCAATTGTTTGAGCTTCTTATCAACTCACCAATGTCCGGTCCAAACAAGTTTCCTTCAAGGATCAAATTAATTTCCTTTTCAAATAGAGTTTAGAAGCATTTGCACAAACATTCGGAGTTGTTGCTTCGACCATACATTTAAATGTCTCAAATTGCTTGATTTAAAGGTCTCCTCCTCATATGATGTGTACTATTTTGAATATTCTATTCTTGCATATCAAACATTATAAAGCCTTCGTACTAATCGTTCTCATCTCTTTTATTTGAACATAATTCCGATAATCATCGCATTCATGAAGAAAGGATATATTCATGTGAAACCCCGTCTAGCTGCTTCTCTTCGCTAATGCCATCACCTACATCCCATAGAGAACCTCGACAATTGAATGTCGACTTCGACCAAAGTTGCATTGCTTACTTCCCCGCCGAGATTGAACAAGAGAATCAAAATCTCTCCTTCCAAGGGTCATTACTTCCGTGCTTGAACTTGAAGTTTGCCTCTTTTCCCTTCTCTTCTATCCCGAGACTCCAAAACGTCGCAACCCATCCTTTCTCGTCTCCTCTCACGACCGAAATTTCAAAAGCACTTAATCCTCGCCCTTATATGCTCCTTCAGCTTGAAATCCAAAATCATCATTTCCACTATTCTTGTTTTCCTTATTTACTTCTCGTTGAATCCGTATTTTGGGGTAGCGTTGGGTTAAGAGTATATTGTTTTAAATTATTCACTTCATCGGTGAGACCAATCATAAGAATATTCTTATTTTGTGCAAAGCCCGCAATCCATCACCGAGGAGGAATTGAAAGAACAATAAACCACGTTCGCAGGCATTCAACAAAAATTGGCAACATCTTGGTGTTTTTTCTCAAATTCACCCTCGACTGCTCGTACGTCAGTCGATTCTTCTTACCGTATTTTCAAACCCATCTCCCAAAATATATATCCATCTAGAAGGTAATGACTTCTTGAGCCCTTTCAAAATACACCACATAGTAATCTCTACCCAATTGTTTGAGTCGCTATCAACTCACCAATGTCCGGTCCAAACAAGTTTCCCTTCAAGGATCAAATTAATTTCGCCTTTTCAAATAGAGTTTAGAAGCATTTGCATGAGCTCCGGAGTTGTTGCTTTTGACCATACATTTAAAGGTCTCAAATTGCTTGATTTATATGTATTTGCACCCATTTGAACTAAAGCTATATTGTGCAAAGTTGTTTCAAGCTCAAAAGTATTATCCCGCCTATAGAAGCCCGAACCCCACAATCTGCAGCGGGCTTTCACTTTCACCAAGTAGAATATGTGCTTCATCAACATCATCAAACCTCAAACCTCAATTTCTTCCAAGTTTTTCTCTATAACAATTTTCGTGAGTCCCGCTCGCCTGGGCACTGGGCCATAAAATTTCTTTCACTTGAAAATTCACAACAATTGAATTTAAATTAGCCCACATGGGTTGTATTTCTATTTTTTAGTATATTTCGCTTGATTATTTTTTTTTTATACAATCTCCCCACTTCTCTTATCCATGTTCCGACGTTCCTTTGCACCTCTTGGTGCAATCGCTAGTTATAAGAATATTTAAGATTTTGGATATATCGATCCGAGATGGATACGTAAATATAAATCAAGGATTCATGAGATTACTTCATGTTTGATCATATTTTTTTAATGATAAATGTTATCTTGGTGAAAATTTCAAAATTTGGAAGTCATATTAATTTAGTACATTGATGCAAATTCATAAAGCCGATGCGATGTATATTATGGCAATTTCATTTTTTTACAAGCATTTTTAGTTTAATTATATCATTTATTCGATGCTTTTCCATATATTCAACTAAACCTTTGTTGCTTAACAAGACTTTGTCATTTCCGTGTTTTAGTGAAATTGTTTATGGTTTGATACTCTCATACAAACTTCATCAAGTTACATGCACCCTCATTAGAAAAAAACAAGAGAATTTTGCTTGCCATGACTATGTTTCTTTGTCATTGTTGACTTAAGAAAAGTCTTTTAGCTAAGAAACTAGTTTCAAGGTTATGGCATAACTTGTCATATAAATTGAACATAATTTATATCCAAAATGTTAACTTGTAAACTACTTAGCTGGTTTTATGCTTTCCATTTAAAATCTACTTCAGTTTGAACTTTGAATGAGTTGTTCCATAGACTTGAATATTAAGAGATTTTGGTGTAAGGATTAAAAATTAGCCTCTAAGGCCTCTCAGTTATTCATTTATTTTATCTGAATATAACATTTACTATTAAATTAGAACCACTCGGCACAAATACGTCACAGATCAAGATCATACTTTGTAGAGTGTCGTAGAATAAAAATAGGAGCAAGGACACTGAATTCTTTCAGTTTTCTTGGTTTTTATTCCTTTGGTGTATCTTTGCACCTTTAGGGGCAATTTCTAGTTTAAAGTCTAATTCTTTAAAGGGTGCTAGCTCAATGGAAGAGCACCTGCTTTACAAGCAGGAGGTTGGTGGTTCGATTCCATCGTGCCCTGATATTCATATATAGGGAATGATGAAGATCAGTTTTTGGTGACGGATGCTCTTTTGACCATCACCAATGAGTTTATGGTGAGACTTTTCAACCCTCACCAAAATATGAAATGGTGACGGTCAACGAACGCCACCATATATATGCATCAATAGTGACGACCATTAAAGGTCCGTCACCGTAAATCGTTGTTGTTTATATGAAATGGTGAGGGTCACTGTTTGTCATTATAGTCATTATTCGTGATGGACCTTGATGTCACCAATGTGTTTATGGTGACGGTCAATGAACGTCGCCATATATATGCACCAATAGTGACGGCCATGAAAGGTCCATCACAAAAAATCGTTGCTGTTCATATGAAATGGTGACGGTCACTATCCGTCATTGTAATTAATATCTGACGACCCACCAACATACGCGCTCACCCAGACGTTTCAGTTTGCAGACGGCTGTCCGTCACTATTGCTCATATGAAATGTGACCATTAAAGGTCCGTCACCATAAATCGTTGTTGTTTATATGAAATGGTGAGGGTCACTGTTTTTCATTATAGTCATTATTCGTGACGGACTTTGATGTCACCAATGCGTTTATGGTGACGGTCAATGAACGTCGCCATATATATGCACCAATAGTGACGGCTATGAAAGGTCCATCACAAAAAATCGTTGATGTTCATATGAAATGGTGACGATCACTATCCGTCATTGTAATTAATATTCGTGACGGACCTTGAATGTCACCACAACACATACTTTCGGCGACGCCACCTTTGGTGACGTTCAGTTTTTTGGTGACAGAGGCTATTGTCCGTCACCATTGCTCATATGAAATGGTGACGGTCAATATCCGTCACTATAAATCATTATTGGTGACGGACCTTGAATGTCACCACAACACCTATACTTTCGACGACGCCACCTTTGGTGACGTTCAATTTTTTGGTGATGGAGGCTATTGTCCGTCACCATTGCTCATATGCAATGGTGACGGTCACTAGTCCATCTTAATAAGGGATAACTAAAATAGACATGCACCAAATTTAGCCCACACTAGTGTAGGTGTTGCTAAGACCTGTGGTCCCACATTAGTGTAGGTGCTGCTTGGACCTCTTGGTCCCACACTAGTGTAGGTGCTGCAATTTCTTGTTGAACTTCAACAATTGTTACTTCCTTATAAAAACTTAACTAGATTTCATTTTTGTATATTTTAAGTTGTTTAATAGCAATCATCATTGATTGTCTTCAAACAGGTGCTAACATACAAAGAAGAGCCATGAGAAGAATTGATTGAAACTAGGTTAAATATGTGTTGTGAGTATATGTTGGCATATCAAAAATTAATTGTGGAATTTGTTAGTATCTATCTTGTTTTACTTAGCTCCGTCTATAATTAATAGAACAAAAAAAAAAATTCTATTAAATCTATGATTTGTTATGGGGTATAAAGCTTACAGGAAACAAAGTATGGAACTACACCAACAAATGAATTCTTGAAAGAATGTATGAAATTTGGTTTTGAAATAATGTGTATAGTTCACGAGTCAATTCTTGCTACGGTACATTTCTTTTCGATTTACATTGATGTATATTATTTAATATTGCAATTTTAATTATTCTCACCATTGTAGATAAACTCATTACAATTTATTTTTATGTTTGTAGATGGAACTTGAAGAAGAAGAAAACAATCAACACAATTAACAAAACATTCCTCCAAATAACCCAAGTCATGGAAGTAGCTCGAGCAGTGACAACAGTTCCAGTGAAGAATGATGATCAATATGTTTGGATATCAAAGCAAGGCATTGTATTTTTTGAAATATTTGTCTGTTAAATCAAAAAATTTCTTTAATGTAATGGAAATAGTGTCCCAATTGAAAGACAAAGGGATACTAGTAATTGTCCCATTTTGTATGAAAAAGAGCGTCTTATATATATATATATATATATATATATATATATAGACATTTTAAGTTATTCTATTTCATCCTCCATTGTTGCTGTGAAATGTTACACCACTGATTAAATGTATGGATGATTAAATATTATAATGAATAGATGTGAAATCTGATGATATGATATAACAAATTCATCCAAACATCACATTCAAATGCACCAATAAAATTTTAATTGATATGAATAATTTTATAAGATATGTGTCGAATTTTGATGAGTAATTAATTTTAAAAATCATAGTAATTGCACTGTCACATGTTGATGTTTCTAAAAAATAGAAAATGAACACTGGTACGTGTGTATGATACTGTGCACTGGTGCCTTTCTACGACCTATGAGCATTGCATCAAATACCAATACCAATTAGAACGCCCGGTGCACTTTATTGATGACTACGGCTCGGGCGGATAGGCATTGCATGCATCGGTATGGTTTGCCTTTAACGCGCCTATGTATTTTTACAAATTAATGCCCTAATGCGTTTTTACACCTTAACGGCCCGATGCGTTTTTACACCTTAACGCGAACCAATGCATGCAACTTATATCGATTCGGTGTGTATTTATTGGTGACACAAACTGGGACATTTCTAAATGCCCTGGGGCTTCCAAAATTTGTTTTCCATCCTGGTGCTTGGTATGTTTACAATACCGATGTGTACAGGCTAAAATGCATCGGTGCATTCACACATGAAGCGTGCACCGTTAAGAAATACATCCGTAAAAACCTCCGACCACCCTGTTTTTTTTAGTTGTGTTAAAGTTCCGTTAGAAGCTTCATCAAAACCTCCGTTACCAAAAACAGATGTTGTAGAAAATGTTTTTTTGACAATTTTGGCCAATTTTATAACACTAAAAACCTCCTTTATAACCTCCACTAGAGGGTCTTGTCCTTTTAGCGTAAAATTATCATGATAATGGAAAGGGTAGGGAGTATGGTGGCATTAGATTAAAGAGGCAATAACCTCATGAGCACTTGTATAATGTGCACGTGGATACGCTTGATAGGAAACTCAAACAATGATGACCTAGTGTTTATGTGATATTAGGTATAATGAATTTGGAATTAATAAAAAAAATATGTAAAGTCATGTAAGAACCCTAGGTAACCATCAAAGTGTAGAGAATTCAAATTTTGATTGATAATTTTAAGGAATTTAAGGTCCATAATAGCTTAATGTTGGATTTCACCAAATTTCTCTACATAAGAAGGAATACATGAGCAGAGATGTAAACAAGGGAAGTATATGAAAACTATAACATATTGATAGGGTGATTATACCTACTTGTAAAATTTATCTACCTTATTGTTGAACAAAGAGAAATGACAATAAGAAATTAATCGATATAATGATGAGAACATGACATTCATAGTATTGATGATCTAAACCAAATATGAGATGGATGTTGAATGCTATTATTGCATTAAATATAATAGTTAGTATTCATGATTTATACAAACTAATGAATGATATCTTGTTGATGAATCATGATAAGAATGTTGTGGTGTTTGTTGCTCTACTTGTGATATGTGTTAAATTAATTATCATATTCATGATGTTATGTTAATATGTGGTTCCATTTATTATTCTAAAGTGATGTTATTTATTTGATAATGATATGTTAATTTTAGAATATAATTATGGTATGATGACATTTGGTAATCACATACATCTTATATCATGATATATATGACAATGTCATATGTGAGCATGCAATGCTTTACCACACAAGATGTTGTAATAACAATAATGTTATTTTCTCATGATTACATGTGGATTATTTTACATGAAATGAGGATATTATGATTATATAACTAATGCATTGGTTCCATGATGTGAGGTGGTGATTTGCTATAAATTAAATAATGAGTTGAGAGGGTTGATATATTTTATGATCTAATGGGAGCTCACACCTACAATAAAAAAAATGTAATGTCTTATGGGTCGGGGACAATCAACTACTTATAATGGTGTTTATCTTTCCTTATATAATTCCTAATGAGATATGAGACCATATTGGCAAGCCCAAGTGCTTGATATTGGAGTTATGATGTTGATGTCCAAAATAATGGATGTATTTATGTGTGAGATTTTGATGCCAATATTTGTATCGTACTTAGTTTTGGTGGATGTGGGTCATTGTTTCAAGCAGGGAAAATTTTAAGGATGGAAAATTATCTTGAAGTTTAAAAAACTGGCGAATCTCATTGGTCCCTAATATGTAAACTATAAAATGTTTATTGATCTATTTGTAAAATTATCACATTTATAATGATATTATATATATTTTCTATATACTGTTGGCGATTTTTAATGTAAAATAATTTTATATTGTAAAATTTTGGCGAATCATTTTTATAAAAAAATGGAAATCGGCGAATCTTTTTTTTGGAAAAACCATGGAAAATTAGCCCAACTGCGAATATTAGCCCCTAAAATTTTCCATGGTTTCAAGATTCTTGGCATACATGAGTGCTAGATTAGAGGATTTCCTTGGGGTAGATGAGATGTCAAGGCTTGGGCCTACAAATAATAAAAGAGGCTATAAGCCTAGCTCGAAAAGTTGGAGAAGAAGAGCTTGAGAGTAACCGCACTTCCCTCAAAGTTGCAATGTAACTTTAGATTCATACTATGGTCACTTTGGGGGGGGGGGGGGGTGGGGGGGGCTTATGATAGTTATAGAAAAAGTGTTGTGTAAAATATATGGGAAAATAAATAAATTTTAAATTACATGATTTCAGTTAAATTCAAAATGAAGTTCCTTCAAGGGGGGAGTATGTATTGCCTCATATTATTATAATTATTAAATAAATAATAATAAAGTATCATAATAAATAAATAAAATAAAGTATAATAATAAATAATTTTATTAATTAAAAAATAGGGTTAAAATAAGTAAATATAAATGTATGGAAATAGATAAAAAAAATAAAAATAAAACTAAGATAGAAAAATAAAAATGAATGATTAGTGATTTTCTAGATTTTCTAGACTGATAGTTACTTCCAATTATTTTATCCATTAATTTATCTCATTTTCATCATCAAGAAATTACACATAGAAAATATTCAAGAATAAGAAATAATGCTAGTGAGATCAAGAAGTGACAACCAAACAAGAGTACACAAAATTTAACTTGGGAAAACCCACACGGGGGGAAATCCTAGCAACATTTTCCTTAGATAAATGTGTCAATTCATTAAGGAATACATATGTTCTTTCTAGTAAAAATAAGAAACAAGAATAATCAGAATCAAACCCAGGTAAAGTTTGGTCAACCAACATAAGAGTAGCCTAAAAAAATCGGTTAGTTTGAACCTCAAAAAATCCACCCTTATTTCTAGCCTCAGATTCATCCTTCTTTCCAACCTCAAAATAGCCCGAAATTTTGCCTTGTATTGGAATTAATTATATCTCAAAACTAATCTAAATTATATCTTTGTTGAGGAGGAAAAATTACCTATATATAGGCATTTCAAGAGTCTAAATGGGTGTGTCCCTTCACTAATACTGACTTGACAAATGGAGAAATAGACTTTATATTTTGGAGGAAAAATTCAATTTTTATTCTTATGAAGATGACTTGAAGTACAATTCTTATTTTCCATTTTTGAAGGGATAATACAAATTATGAAGAACAATTGAAACTAAAAACTCCAAAACTCCCTCTTAGCTAGGGAGTTATTCATAATGACTTCCACATATGTTTTATTATTGAAAAAAATCTCTAGGAAAATATTCGATGATCTAGCTATGTTTATCTAACTATCCACTAACTATGGAAAGCATCCTACATCAGCATCATGCTCAACAATTCATCACATGGAGCCACTCACCAATTATCAAAGTCACCACTTGGAACCTAGTCAACACCTGTGACCTATGGTAAAGCCATAGGTTATTACCATTCCTGCATGTTAATTCAATGGTAACTCTCCTAGACGATGCTAAAGGCAAACACTCACCCACCTAGGGAACACTCCAGGCCTTGATGGTCTCTGGCCCATCCTCCCCAGCCACATTTTGTGGCCCTTGGTAAACACTTTGACCTATCTATATTCTGACCTAGGGATAATTTTTTCCCTTTGATGCAACAACATCAAAACTCCCTCTGACTGAAGGAAGTATTCTACACCGATATAGGTTTCCCATAAATTATATAAAGTTATCAAGATTGACCTTGAATTGTACACACTTTTCAAGTTTGTCCCTAAAGTGTACAAAATTATAGAGCTTGTCCCTGAAGTGTACAAACTTCTCAAGCTTTTGCTTCAAGTATACAAACTTCTGAAGATTGATCCTAAACTGTACAAAATTCTCAAGTTTGACCCTAAAGGATCCAAACTTTGCGATAGGACAAAGGTTTTGTGAGAATTTCAGTAACTTGTTTGACTATAGAAATTCATTATAGCCTCGATACTCCCTTCTATACCATGTCTCAGTACTGGATCTCAATGTGCTTCAACCTATCATCATGGTCATATCTTGCACATGATCAAATAATTTTTCGATTAGTTACTGATGCCACATCTTCACAACTCGCCTTACTAGATGCAATATACTTGGCCTCTGCAATGCTGAGTGCGATAGAAGTTTGCTTCTTACTCATCCATAATATCAATGCAGATCCAAAAACTGAAGTCTCATCCTGACATTCTCTTCCTGTAACAACTCTGCTTCCTAGATTTTTTTTTTCTATTTAAGGAATTAATACCATTCACATACAACAGACTTAATGTGTTCCGTCACACCCTAACGAACACTACCTAACAGACCTTCTATTTTATGTACTTTAGTCTAATTAATTGTCAAATTGTTGTTAAATAATTATCGTCAATTATATTTTATTCTCAATTACTATCAGCAACATTTCTTCCTCCTTGTGTCATTAAACCATGATTGAGATGTCAGTGAATTTTCTAGCATAACACTATTGTCATGATTTTTATTACTATTGAAATATTCTTCTTAGGACCATAGTATAAATACATATTTCCAATTAGTTTACATGTCATTTATTTGACCAACTCTCTTCCAATGGATAATGGTAATTAGTAGTTAAAGTCTCACTCTGAACTCTTACTCTAATTATTTTCCCAATTTACCCATTCCTAAGTCTACCCACAACAATAGAATTTCCAATGCAACACCATTCGTATTTTATGAATATCCCTTACCTTTATGAAGGTGTTAAGTTACCTATCTATGGAACTACACTTACTCCCTTTTTGACATATATATATACAAAACCTTAGTTTTGATTTTTCCTCTTGCATTTACATGTCTGCATTGTAGTTTTTACTTCCATGCTATCATTATGGACATACGGGAATATATATTAATCTTATCTGTATATGCATAATGTTAATTGTTCTCAGGAGTTCTCCACGTCATTAACTATGGAACACATCAATAGATATAAAATGATTTCTGCATTTATGAATGTTTTAACGGAACTCCGACTCCATATGGATTTACATCAATTATCTGAATCATATTTTTGTCTCGGGATCTTGTTTCAATTAGTCCATAGTACTTAGTTCTGACAGCCATCAAATGGCTCAGTCCCTTGTTGATTTAACCCTCCATTTATGACCTTAATCTCCATCGTCTGTTATGTTCTATGGTTGAGATCTGACTGTATCCATGGTAAGCGTTTCCATCCTTCCTTACATTTTTGCTGTATGTATCCTTCCTATTATTCATTTGTATTGAGCATTAGTCACTCATCTTAAAGAAATATTACATTTAACCTAAACGAAAAAAACCCATTTCATGGCGTCGAGGTTAAGCTCTTCGATCTCATTCGAATTCTCAGGTAATAACAAAACCCCCACCTTGTTTTTACTCTTTATTGTGTCGATTTATTTGCAGGTCTCTAGCCTCTTCATTTTGTTTTTATTTCGATCTGAAAAGATTATTTTTTTCCCATTACCTCTGTAACTAATTCGATTTGTCTCTCAAGTTTGCAGTGATGGGTTCATCCCCATAACCTTGTGTCCTTCACCGAGAGTTCCTTGGTCAATTTATTACATCCCTGTGACTACATAGACAGTAAAATATCCTCTGGCATGCAAAGCTAGAGAATCCTTTGTCTATGTATTTATCAAATATGTTTATGCCTTTGGCTACCATCGCGCATTGGTTGGGAAATTTCGTTTTGGTTTTTGGAAATTGATTTCAATTCTGGTTTCATTTTGTCTTCTTTGTAATTTGATTTTTCAATTAACATTGTGACTGTCTAATGCGATTTTGTTTAGTACAGGTTAAGGATTTACTGTGGGAGGACCATTCTCCAACCTCGCATACGTGGAATTGCTCAATTTTTTACCTCCTTGTGACATTTCCAATCCTTCCAGGTAAGCGTATGCCTCCATAGATTTACCTCTTTCAATACTCTCAAGCTTACTTAATAATTTGTTGACCTATCCAATAAATTGTTTTAGCGTTTAGAGTATATTTTTGAGAATGTAATTAAATCTCGGAGATAAGAAATTATACCTTATTCTGAGTTAAGGGATCTCGATTTCCATTATTGAAATCTTGCAGATTTCTACTATGCCATTTATTTAGTAATCGTAGAAATTTTATGAATTCTATTTGTTAGTACAATGATTCTCTTTATTAGACTTTCTCGTATGTAATGATTTACCTTTTATTTCAATTGTTTATACAGACAAGGGTTAATGATTTGATTCCTTAAATTGTACAGGTATTTCATAATTCCATGTTTCCGCACTTCGACTTGTTATGCTATCGATGAATTTAATGTAGGAATTTTCTTGGAATTAATTAGTTTTTCTTTGATTTTTAGGTTCCTGATATTCTTCATTTTACTGACTTCAAAATCTCTTTTACTTACAACTTTTTTTCTTCGTGATAGTCCGTAAGGTAATTAATTCCTACACTTCTATGGTTATCTATACTTTAAATTATTGCTATAATTTGAAATATATGTACCAATACTAATTTCTTAATTTCTATTCTGTGCAGGTAACCTCTACCATAATGCCTCACTTTACAACTTTTGTTAGCAGTATATATATCCAACAGTGACATAGTAACTTTGGATTTCCCTTTATAGGTTGGTCTAGTAACCTCCTTGGGGGACTTATTTTATTATACATATGCATAATTCTTAGAGAGATTTTATACTTGTAATTTATGGGGTTGAATCCCCAATTTTGTATAAATATTTGGACATAAATGTACTTGGACAGTATATGTATATGGATCTAAGTATCTTGAAATAATCTAATTCAGTGTTATTTAATATACTCTACTCCCAGTATTGAATTTATGTTTACCATTCCTCATATGATGTATTCTATAGGATCTGTATTTCAATTCTTTTAATAATTTATGAATTCCTTACGATAATTTTGACAAAATATTATGTCTTAGGTATAGTATCCAGATCTTCAAATTCTACCATAGTAGAATATTTTATTTGAACGTTCTAAGTTCACATTCATTATCAGACATACTTGTTTTCATTCTATACTATTTTATTTAACAAATTTTCATGGTTATTAAAATAATTCTACTGTATTTACTTTATGCATAAACTTATTCATATAGTTCACCTAACCGCAGATTTAAACCTACTTCAAGGTTTAGACATTCTGAGAGTTGATAATCTTCACATAATTATCTGTGCAACACTATAGATCTATGCTAGATTTATTATTGAAGATTATGTTAAATGCACAGATATAATAGGTTACAACAAATAAATTTTTTCACAATATTTTCATACACAGAATAAAATCCTTGACAGATTTAGCTAATTTCTTCACTACTATTTTAAATTCAATATAATAGCACAAATACAAGATAAAATGAATTAACTTGTTCATACCAATTCTGGTAGACTATTTTCCACCCAACCTATGAGCTCTTTTTCCACAGCTCCCCCCGAGCAGAGATCAATTCCTTTCATTAGTAGAAAACCTCTTGTCTACCCAGAAATTTGTTATTTAAGCCTAATTTCCCATAAACTTGTTTCTATAACTGCGTCTAGTTAATCAAGATGTTACTTTGCTTTTCGCCTAGGCTTTCCTTTTGTTTTTTCACAAAAGTACTTTAAAACTAGATTTTTCCTCTTTCTAGTTTTATTCCACCTCTTCCCAGTAACTTTCCTCTTTACCGAGGTATATTTTTAGATTTTTATCTCCAATCTAATTTTCAATATTAAATTTATTTTCTCCAAGGATTTTTTTAGAAATGGGAAAGTCTTGGGAACCTTATCCATCCTCATGGACTTGGATTCCTGATCTCTAATTATACTCTAGTCTTTGCACAATTAATTCCATTTTAATTTTATTAAATTTAAGTAATAAAATATGTCTATAATAATTGTTTTCCCTTGGGTCCACTTGACTCTTTAGGACTATTCAACTATCTAATAAAAGCAGAAAAAATGGGGATATTACATATTCCCCCTCTAAAACAAAACACCGTCTTCGGTGTTGCAAAGACAAAATATAATTCACTTTTCAAACAGTGAAGGATATTTTTCCTTCATATCTTCCTCTCGCTCCTAAGTAGCTTCTTCGGGTGCAAAGTGTCTCCACTACACTTTTACCCTGGCCACTGTTTTATTCCGGAGCTCAATTGCTCCCGTTCCAGGATGCGAAGTGGCTCTGTAATAAATTCCCCTTCTAGTTCCACCTGTAGCACATTCCAATCAATGACATGAGTAGGATCATGTACATAATTTTTTAATAATGAAACATGAAAAACATCGTGAACCTTAATGTGACTAGGTAAAGACAACTTGTATGCTACTGGCCCCACTCTTTCCAATACTTCAAAAGGTACATAGTAGCTTTGTGCTAATTTCGCACAGTTACCCGTGTACAAAGTACTTTTTTTAGGCTTAATCCTCATGT
Organism: Pinus albicaulis; assembly: GCA_034641835.2. Taxonomy (NCBI): domain Eukaryota; kingdom Viridiplantae; phylum Streptophyta; class Pinopsida; order Pinales; family Pinaceae; genus Pinus; species Pinus albicaulis. The sequence goes on from JAXQQM020093217.1 coordinate 652,677, forward strand.
AAACATGATCACCCACATTGAATTCTCTTTTTATCTGCATAGATTTTCTGCCTGTCTTGTGTTGTCTTGATATTTTGCTGAATTTTCTTTACAATCTTTTCCATTTCCTGCAATGCATTAGGCCCAAATATTAACTTGTCCTCTGTTTGACTCCAACTAAGAGGCATATGGAACTTTCTGCCATATAATGGTTCAAAGGGACTCATCTTGATTGAGGCTTGGTGAATATTATTGTAGGCAAACTCTGCCAGATGCAGAAATTCTTCCCGCTTTGTTGGTCTGTCCATCACATACATTATCAACATGTCTTCTAAAATCTGGTTTGTTCTTTCAGTTTTTACATCGGTTTTGGGATGGTATGCGGTACTAAAGTTCAATTTGGTACCCATTCCCCCAAACAGATTTTTCCAAAAAGCTGAAGTAAAATTTGCATCTCTATCTGATATGATCATTTTAGGAATACCATGTAACTTTACAATCTCTTTCATAAATACGTTAGCTACTTGAGCTGTATCAAAAGTAGATTGTACTGGTAAGAAATGTGCAGTTTTTGTCAATTTGTCTACAACTACCATTATAGAATCATGTTAGTTTTTGTTATTGGCAATCTAGTTATAAAGTCTATGGAAATCGTTTCCCACTTCCATTCTAGGATGGGTAAAGGATTTAGCAATCCTGTTGGATGCTGATGCTCTACCTTTACCTGCTGACATTCCAGAAATCTAGCTAAATAATTAGCTACATCCTTTTTCATACCTGGCTAGAACATATTCTTTCTCAAGGCTGAAATCAATTTCTGATACCTTGGGTGTCCTGCATATGGTATTTTATGATACTCATCTAAAATATCACTTTTTAAGGAGTTCACATTGGGGATGTATAATATGTTTTTGTAACAAATCAATCCCTCTCGGTTTTGAGTATACCACACTATCTCATTTTCCTGCAATTTTTCTTGGAGTTTCTCATAATTTGGGTCTTGACCCATTACTTCTTGGATCAATCCTTCAATGTCAAAGTTTGCACTACTTCCAACATTATTAAAATTTTGAAAAGTATTCCAACTTAAAGCATCTGCAATCTTACTTTCCTTTCCTTTGATATGTTTGATCTCCATGTAAAATTCACTAAGGAGGGACAACCATCTAGCTTGTCTAGCATTTAAATCAGGTTGTGTGAGAAATTATTTCAAACTTATGTGGTCTGTCATAAATACAATTTTTTTTCCTAACAGATAATGTCTCCACATCTTCAAGGCATGTATTACAACAGCTACCTCTAAGTCATACACACTGCAATTTTGTTCATGTTTCTTTAATTTCCTTGACTCATATGTAACACTCCTCCTAATCCCTCTCCACAAGCATCGGTACATACTACAAATTCTTGATTTGGATCAGCAATCTTTAGAATAGTAGTAGTTGTGAGTTTAAGTTTTAACTATTCAAAACTATGTTGACATTTTTCTGTGCACTCAAACTTCACTCCTTTCTTCTATAGAGATGTGATAGGATATGTTAAGGCTGAAAATATTTCTACAAATGTCCTATAGTATCCTGCAATTCCCATGAAAGATCTAAGGGAGGAAACATCAGTAGGCACAGGCTAGTCCATGATAGCTTGTATCTTTTCTGGGTCCACTGCTAAACCTTTTTCTGAAATTATATGGCCCAAGTACTGAATTTTATCTTTATAAAATTCACATTTGCTAAGTTTAGCATACAACTTATGTTCTCTAAGTGTTTGTAAGAAAATTATGAGATGTTCTTGATGTTCAACTTCATTCTTAGAATATACCAGAATGTCATCAATAAATACTAGAACAAATTTGTCTAGATATTTACTTAAGACATTGTTCATTAGGCACATAAAGGTAGTAGGTGCATTAGTCAATCCAAAAGCTAGAACTACAAACTCATAGTGTCTGTATCTAGTTCTGAATGTAGTTTTATTTATGTCTTCATCTTTGATTCTTAGTTGATGATAGCTTGTCCTAAAATCAATTTTTGAAAAGACTGTGGCTCATCTCTCTTGATTAAATAAATCATATATCCTGGGTAGAGGATATCTATTCTTGATCGTCAGTTTATTCAGTTGTCGGTATTCTATACACATTCTAAATTTACCATATTTCTTTTTAACAAACAATACCGATGCTCCCCATGGGGATACACTTGGTCTTATATAGCCTTGGTCCAACAACTCTTGTAGTTGCAGTTTTAATTCTAACAACTCTAGGGTACTTATTTTATATGGGGCTCTAGAGACTAGTGTAGCCCCTGGTATTAACTCAATTGAAAAATCAATTTCTCTTTTAGGGGGTAAGTGAGGAATTTCTTCTGGAAATACATCCTTGAATTCTCTGATGACTGGTAATTGTTCTACAAGTTCTTTTTTAGTTTGTTGTCCCAATTCTTCCACATGTACAACATACACTTGGCATCCCTTTCTTGTTGTGCTTTTCAACTGAAGTGCTGAAATATGTCTAACTGATATTGGTTTGGGTTTCCCTTTCACTATCACTGGTTTTCCCTCACCATCTATACAATGTATGGTTTTATCTAAAAAAATTAGTATAGATTTCTGTTTTTCTAACCAGTCCATTCCTACTAACACATCATAGGAGCTTAGAGGAAAAATATTCAAATTCAGTTCAGTTTCATACCCGTTTAAATTTACAACAATATTTGGTAACTTATGGGTCACTTTTATTTTTGTTCCTATAGCTAACTGAACTAACCATGCTTGTTGAAATTTTTCTAACTTTAATTTTCACTTTTCCACCATCTGAGTTCTTATATAACTTAAATTTTCACCTGGATCTATCAAAATAGAAACAGGTTGTTTAGCAATCATACCTTCTATTTCAACCATGGTTGATTAGTGTTCAGATTGACGATTTTCCAGTGCAGAACTGATTCTTGGGATGTTTCTTGCCACGTCATTTATAGTAGTTTCATCTCTTAGCACTTGTACGTTCTGAATGGTTTGGTGAGGACAATCTCATAGAAGATGAGGTTCTCCACAACTCCAACACTTTAGTGGCTCCCTCATTTTGTAGTTCCATCTCTTTTATTGTTTCCATTTATTTGTTTAGATCCATTTTTAGATTGGGCTGGTTGGTGTTCTCCAGTTTTGTTAAAACTATTTCTTTGCTGATTTTTCCCAAAGTTTTTTAACTATGTTGGTTTTACTATTTTCCCACTAGAGTCACCTTTTTCTTTGTTCTGCTAGTTTTTTGCTTGTTCGTTTCTGCCTTTGAACTATTGATAACACAGTCTTGCCTTGCGTACTACTTCATCCATTGTCTTGGGGTTATCAAATTCTATCCTCTCCTTGTAGATAGTAGGTAGGTAGTTTAAAAATCATTGTACCTTGGCCTTCTCTTCTGTAATATAAGGTACATAGCGAAGCAGGATGGTAAATTTGGTAACAAACTCATCGATGGTAAATTGTCCCAACCTAAGCTCATGAAACTCTTTGGCTTTGTCATCATAGTATCGTTCATTCAAATATCTAGATTTAAATTTAGTTTGAAAATCTTCCCAAGTGACAGTTTTCTCATCTAGCACATGCACCATTTTGGTTTATTCCCACCACAAGGTAGCCTTACCTTGTAATTGGTAAATAGTAAACCTGACTTTCAAGTTACTTCCATATTCATAGACTTGGAATTATTTTACCATGTTTAGAAGCCAAGCTTCTACATCTTCCTCCTTCTCACCATCATAAGAGTGAGGTTTGATTTTTCAGAATTCTCCTTGAAATTCATTTTTCCTTATGGACTGTTGTCTGAAGGTTTCATCATTCTCAGATTCTTCTGAGTGGTTTTCAGTTTCCTTTCTCTTTCTACCAGAACCTTCACCTTCGTGACTAATCCTCGAGGTTAATTCTCTGATTAACCTTTCTTGTTCTTCATTGGCTAGCGATAATATTTCATTATTTGTTCTCAATTGTACCATTTCTCTTTGCATCTGATGTATCATGGCCAACAATGGAGCATTGGGATCTAGTGGATTTTCTGCACCACCCAGATCTACGTACAACTCATCCCCTTCACCCATTGTTTCGGCTGTACGGTTTTGCACTAATTCACTGTACACAAAAGTAAATATTAGTGTATATTTGTTTTAAAAAAAAATCAGAGCAACAAAATTCTTGTATTTTATTTTCTGGTGTGAGCACACATTTAGGCCCAGTGTTTTAACATGGGCTCTGATACCATTTGTAACAATTCTACTTCCCAGTTTTTTTTTCTATTTATGGAATTTAATACCATTCACATACAATAGACTTAATGTGTTTCGTCACACCCTGATGAACACTACCTAACAGACCTTCTGTTTGTTGTACTTTAGTCTAATTAATTGTCGAATTATTGTTCAATAACTATCTTCAATTATATCTTATTCTCAATTACTGTCAGCGGCATTTCTTCCTCCTTGTGTCATTAGACTATGATTGAGATGTCAGTGCATTTTCTAGCATAACACTATTGTCATGATTTTTATTATTATTTAAATCTTCTTCTTAGGACCATAGTCCGAATACATATTTCCAATTAGTTTACATGTCATTTATTTAACCAACTCTCTTCCAATGGATAATGGTAATTAGTAGTTAAAGTCTCACCCTTAACTTTTACTCTATAATTATTTTCCCAATTTACCCATTCCTAAGTCTACCCACAACAATATAATTGCCAATGCAACACCATTTGTATTTTATGAATATCCCTTACCTTTATGAAGGTGTTAAGTTACATATCTATGGAACTACACTTATTCCCTTTCTGACATATATATATATATATATATATATATATATATATATACAAAACCTTAGTTTCAATTTTTACTCTTGCATTTACATGTCTTAATTGTAGTTTTTCCTTCCACACTATCATTATGGACCTACGGGAATATATATTACTCTCATCTGTTTATGCATAATGTCATTTATTCTCAGGATTTCTCCACGTCATTAACTATGGAACACGTTAATAGATATAAAACGATTTTGACATTTATGAATGTTTTAATGGAACTCCGGATCCATATGGATTTACACCAATTATCTAAATCATATTTTTGTCTTGGGATCATGTTTCATTTACTCCACAGTACTCAGTTCTGATAGCCGTCACATGGCTCAGTCTCTTATTGATTTAACCCTCCAACTACGAGCTTAATCTCTATTTTCGGTTATGTTCTACGTGGACAGTTGAGATCTGACCGTATCCATGGTTAGGGTTTCCATCCTTCCTTATGTTTTTGATGTATGTCTCCTTCCTATTATTCATTGCTGTTGAGTACTAGTCACTCGGCTTCAAGAAATCTTTCATTTAACCTAAGCAGGAAAAACCCAGTTCATGGCGTCAAGGTTAAGCTCTTCGATCTCATTCGAATTGTTAGGTAATAACGAAACCCCCACCTTGTTTTTACTCTCTATTGTGTCAATTTATTTGTAGGTCTCTGGCCTCTTCATTTTGTTTTTATTTCGATCTGAAATGATTTATTTTTTCCCATTACCTCTGTAACTAATTTGATTTGTCTCTCAGGTTTACAGTGATGGGTTCATCCCCATAACGCTGCGTCCTTCATCGAAAGTTCCTTGGTCAAATTGTTAAACCATTGTGACTATGCAAACGGTAATAGCCCCTCCGACATGAAAAGCCAGAGACTCCTCTGTCTGCGTATTCCTCAAATATGTTTATGCCTTTGGCTACCATCGCGCGTTGGTTTGGAAATTTCATTCTCGTTTTTGGAAATTGATTTTAGTTCAGGTTTCATTCTGTCTTATTTGTAATTCAATTTTTCAATTAACATTGTGACTGTCTAATGCGTTTTTTTTTTAATGCAGGTGAAGGATTTATTGTGGGAGGACCATTCTCCAACCTTGCATATGTGGAATTGCTCAACTGTTTACCTCCTTGCGGCATTTCAAATGCTTACAGGTAAGTGTATGCCTCCATAGCTTTACCTCTTTCAATACTCTCAGGCTTACTTAATAATTTGTTGACCTATCCAAATAAATTGTTTCAGCATTTAGAGTATATTTTTGAGAATGTAATTAAATCTCATAGATAAGAAATTATACCTTATTCTGAGTTAAGGAATCTCGATTTCCATTATTGAAATATCGCGGATTTCTACTATGCCATTTATTTAGTAATCATAGAAATTTTATGAGTTCGATTTGTTAGTACAATAATTCTCCTTATTAGACTTTCTCGTCTGTAATGATTTACCTTTTATTTCAATTGTTTGTACAGACAGGGGTTAATAATTTGATTCCCTAAATTGCACAAGTATTTCACAATTCCACGTTTCCCCACTTTGACTCGTTATGCTATCGAAGAATTTAAGTCAGGAATTTTCTTGGAATTAATTAAATTTTCTTTGATTTTTTGGTCCCTCATATTCTTCATTTTACTGACTTCAAAATCTCTTTTACTTACAACTTTATTTCTCCGTGACAGTACGTAAGGTAATTAATTCCTACACTTCTGTGGTTATCTATACTTTCAATTATTACTATAATTTGAAATCTATGTATCAGTACTAATTTCTTAATTTCTATTCTGTGCAGGTAACCTCTACCATAATGCCTCACTTTACAACTTGTGTTAGCAGTATATATATCCAACAGTGACATAGTAACTTGGGATTTCCTTTTACAGGTTAGTCCAGTAACCTCCTTGGGAGACTTCTTTTATCATACATATGCATAATTCTCAGAGAGATTTTATACTTGTAATTTATAGGATTGAATCCCCAATTTTGTATAAATATTTGGACATAAATTTACTTGGACAATATATGTATATGGATCTAAGTCTCCTAACTTAATCTAATTCAGTATTATTTAATATACTCTACTTCTAGTATTGAAGTTATGCTTACCATTCTTCATATGATGTATTCTATAGGATCTGTATTTCAATTCTGTTAATAATTTATGAATTCCTTAGGGTAATTCTGACATAACATTATGTCTTAGGTATAGTATCCAGATCTTCAAATTCTACCACAATAGAAGATTTACTTTGAATGTTCTAAATTCACATTCATTATCAGACACTTATTTTCATTTTGTACTACTTTATTTAACAAATTTTCATGGTTAGTAAAATAATTCTACTGTATTTACTTTCTGCATAAATTGATTCATATAGTTCACCTAACCTTAGATTTAAACCTACTTCAAGGTTTAGACATTATGAGAGGTTGTACCTTTCACATAATTATCTGTGCAACACTACAGATCTATGCTAGATCTATTATAGAAGATTTTTTTAAATGCACAGATCTAACAACTTACAACAAATAGAATTTTTCACATTATTTTCATAAACATAATAAAATCCTTGATAGATTTAGCTAATTTCTCCACTACTATTTTAACTTTAATATTATAACACAAATACAAGATAAAATGAATTAACTTGTGCGTACCAATTCTGGTACACTATTTTCCACTCAACCTATGAGCTCTTTCTCCACAGCTGCCCCTGAGAAGAGATCAATTCCTTCCAGTAGTAGACAACCTCTTCTCCACCTAGAATTTGCTTATTTAAGCTTTTTTTCCCATCAGCTTGTTTCTATAACTAGGTCCATTTAATCAGGATGTTGTTTTCCTTTTTGCCTAGGCTTTCCTATTGTTTTTTCACAAAAGTACTTTAAAAATAGCTTTTTCCTATTTCTATTTTTATTCCACCTCTTCCCAGTAACTTTCTTCTTTACTGGGGTATCTTTTTGGATTTTTATCTCCAATCTAATTTTAAATATTAAATTTATTTTCTCCAAGGATTTTTGGAGAACTAGGAAAGTCTTGGGAACCTTATCCATCCTCATTGACTTGGATTCCTAATCTCTAATTATACTCTAGTCTTTGCACAATTAATTCCATTTTCCTTTTATTAAATTTAAGTAATAAAATATGTCCACAATAATTGTTTTCCCTTGGGTCCACTTGAACTTTTAGGATTGTTCAACTATATAATAAAAGTAGAAAAATTGGGGATATTACACTTCCTATATTCTGTACTCTCTACAGAGTTTGTATATTCTTGCAACTTCCACCTTGAATGGGTGCTCCCTCTCATACTGGGATAGATTCTATTTTGGAAATCTTGGTTTCTTCCTCTTTATTTAGACTAGTTATTATGGAAATGGACATGGAATGTTTTCCATCATCCAATTCTCTAAAGAATCGTGATAATATGCTTACCCATATTTTTCCATACTTGTAGTTCTAAGAAGTAATGTATCCAAACAAGATCCTTCATTTCGACTTAGGTATCAAATCCATCTAGCACTGAAGCATGGCTTGAATTCTCCCTCTATCATAGAAGCAAATCATATTGCCACTGTTTCTCCCTCTACCATGTGATTCCTTCTACTGCCATCAGAAACGATTCATATAATAACAAGATAAACCAAGACTCAACAAATATCCAAGCCCAACGTTTTTCTTGAGATCGTACAAAGCCTTCTTTATTTTGTAATCACGAGACTTCTTTGCATGTACCTCAAAGCCCCAAGGTAGATCTATATAAACTTATTCTTCCTCAATTAATCCATGGAGTAAAGAAATATCCACATCCACCTAATGCAATTTTCAAAGCAATAATAATAGTTCTAAGAGAAGTGTACCTCACAACTAGAGAAAAAATATTCTCCCTCTTACTAGGAGAATGCACTTGCCATGAGTTTTGATTTATGATTCCACCTGTTACAATCTAGATCTTGAAGATGCACTTGGACGTCACCACATACTTCTCTTTAGGTATTTAGCACAATTTCCTTCAAATTGGCTAGTTTGTTTTCTCCCTCTGAACTAAGGGATCTTCTAGTCATATGGCATGGTTCTAGATGTTGGTAAAAATTTCTTCCTCTTGAACATAAATCACTTTGGCTAAGTTTATGTTCGATCCTAGGAGAATCCTTTTGCCAAAAATTTCCTTCGTTCTTCCTAATGCTTCCATATATTTAGCTACATCTTAGAAAACATCATGATGTACTTGCAACCCTTATTAAGAAGCCATGGAGTAAACGATTATAAGAAACAAACAAAAACAAGAGGCTAACTAATCATAAAATGATAATAATCAAGGAGGATTTAGAAATTAAGTACTTATCTTTGAGGATTGAAAGGAAATTTTCAACTCCCTATTGATCATCCATCTATAGACTCATCATCCTTGTACTCATCATCAGCTACTAATGCATCTTACTTGTTCTTCCTTACAAAAGCTAGGGTTTCTTTATTCAGTTTCCTTACATAAACTATGTTTTCTTCATCCAACTTTCTTGCATGAGGTAGGGTTTCTTCATTCAGTTGAATTATCAATCTAGGTGTAGGTTCTATCCATAAAACTTAGGGATTTATAATTCAATACTTCTTAGTATTCAAGGTTTTACAAACCATAAGGCTTCTAGATCTTGTACCAAGCTACATATTCCGATCTCTAGACAAGTGAATCTGAAAAATCATAAAATACAAGAATTTTGGCCTACAATAAGGTAATTTGATGGCCCTGCATTCTTTTGTCTTGCAACTAAGTCACTTTCAATTTCTCTTCTATGTCTTCTTTGCCTCACTTTACTGCCTTACTTTTGATGTTGTCCATCTGACAGTATTTTTCCACGCTATATAGTCCTAGTTCAACTCCCTCTATTTTTGAGGTCCTATTTGATCATATCTCAATTTTTTAGGATAAAATTTGTTATATACAATTTCTTCTACCAACAGTTAGAATCAAATGATGGTATTCAAGATGTCTCAATCAATACACAACAATACACTACAATGAATCTTCATAAGAGCTCTTACTTATGCATAAAATATATTTCAATATAGATGACAATAACATCTTTATATTCCTATAACTTTAGAAGCAATACTCACAAATCCTCCAATATAATGCACATATCTATACAAAACTTTAATCAACCTCATTTAAGGGTGTCAAATTTTCTCTGCACAAGTGTATGGAATGCAATTGGTTCATCCTCATTATTCTACCTTTAGCTTTATTAGACTTTGAAACATATTTAGAATTGTGATGAATTCATTACTTCTCAAGACATCTTATATGATACAAAATAATAGGTTTTCATTCACTAATAGAGACCCATCTTCAAAATCCTTATTTAAAACATATTCTTCCCTAAGATAAACTCTACTTCTCACAGTCACTTAGCTCATTCAATTGGCTATATATCAGCCCTAAAACCAACACTATCACTCACTCCTAATTAGATGAAAAAATTCAACATTCCACCTAAGCAACCAATCTACCCCCCATACAAGCCTACACATTGTCCAGTTGACCTTAACTCTCTTCTTAAAGATGTTTTCTACATCGGTCCCAAGTATGAGGAAAATTCAGCCTCTTCTAAGGCTCGTCCAAACCACAAAAAGCATGCACACTTTCCTAAGGAAATTTGGCCCTCCATAGTAGCACATATGAGACTAATTCACCCTCTTTCTAGGGCTCGACCCTTCTCGTTATGCACATAATGAAGACATACCTTTAAAAAGAACAGTTACTCCTCAACTTGGCCTGGACATAATCTTATCTAGGACAAGAAAAACACATAAAGTTTGTACTTCTTTGCTAGGTAAAACTTAACCTCCCTATAACACAAATAGACCATAACCTTTGCTCCTATTTAAGTTGTGGATCCTCTTGAGGCTCTATGTCTTCCATGGCTCATTATTCTTCTTGATATGGTTGTTATTTGACCTTACTCCTTCAAGGCTACTCGTTAACCTTGCTCTGATACCATGTTGATTTTCCATATTTCCTAAACTGACAATTACTTCCAAAGATTTTATCCATTAATTTATCTCATGTTCATCATTAAGAAATTACACATAGAAAACCTTCAATATTAAACAACAATGGTATTAATATCAAGAAGAGATAACCAATAAGAGGACAAAAAAGTACCCTAAGAAAACCCACATGGGGGGAAATCGATCAACCTTTTCCTTAGAGAAATTATTTCATTAAAAAAGGAATACATTTGTGTTTTCCAATCAAAATAAGAGTAAGAATAATGGGAATCAAACCCATGTCAAACCTAGTCAACCAACATAAGAGTAATCTCAGAAATATAGTCAGCTTGAGCCTCAGAAAAAATGTCCTTCTTTTCAGCCTCATATTAGCCCCAAATTCATCCTTCTTTCCATCCTCATATTAGCCTAAGATTCTACCTTGGATTGGTCTAAATTATTTCTGAGAATTTATCCAAATTTTGTCTTTGTTGACGAGGACAAATGACCTATATATATGCACTTCAAGAGCCCGAATGGGTGTGTCCGACTTGACAAAGGAGGAGCCAATTTTATATTTTGGAGGTAAAATTCATGGTTTTGAAATTCAAATTTTATTCTTATGAAGCCAAGTTGAAGTACAATTCATATTTGTCATTTTTGGAGGGTTAATACAAATTATGAAGACTAAAAAAAGATACAAAAATCAAACAATGATGACAAGTGGATTATGTGCATGGATTTTTATATTTCATTTTTAGACAAAGAAGTTATATTTAATGGACTGAGTAAAAAGATGGATGTGATAAATATTTATCCAAAAAATGTATTAGAAAGTAAGGATTAGTCACTAGCATAGGTAGTTTATTGAGGGCTAAAAAATGGCTAGTTATAGAAAGGTATGGTGTGTTTGAGCCTATGGTTGGGGGAAGATTTTTCCTCCACATATCAGTTGCAGTCAACTGGATCAAATATTAGAGCACAATTGTTTTTAATTAATAAATTTATAAGTAAGTTTTCTCTTCATGTCATAGGTAGGTTTCTCAATACTTGCTACTCCTATGGATTATGTAATTATTTATATAATTTTCTTTATGTTTTTTTAATTTAATGGTATTGAATTTTTGTATAATTAGGTTTGAATCTTGAACATTTACACACCCACCTTCAACTTGGAAAACAATATCTTACACTCCTCTTCTATGCTATGCACACTAAAGTAAAATTATAACCATTGCAACCAATGCTTTAACTTTATAAGATCAATCTCACCTTAATAGGGCATGATGTCTACTTTGGCTTCCACTTGGAATATGCCTTGGATATATGTTTTACTAGAGATTAATTTTTTCCTACTTTGGCTCTTCTTTATCTGCAAGTTTTCCACTTCGATCTTGTGTGCTCAATAAAGCCAACAAAACCCTAAAGGGTCTAAAATTTATTTTTAGAACCACTATCAATTGTGTCATATTCATGGAGATATCAAATAATTTCTCTTTCAATATTATAAATCTCTCATCCAAGTCATCTTTTGGGATATTATTGTGACAAGGTGTTTTTTAAGTATTCAAATATTATGCTTATGTATAGTATTATAAGAAACTTTTCAGGTTTGAAAAAACCTACAGAAATAATGTATTCAGATATCCAATAAAGAAACATGTAATTTAGCATTAAAACTGCTAAATTTTTTATGAATATCACAAATTTAATAATATATATGTAAAATATAGGGGAATCTTTAACCAAATATGTAAATATTATTTCTAAAAAATGTCTGAAAAATAGAGAATTGGAAAAAAAACTCCCTGTTTTTTTTTATTATGTATTGTATGCATCCTCCATAGTTAGGGCTTGAGGTTCTTTTCATCATAATCCTTATGTTGATCTCCAAATTTGTGTAATTATTCCACATAAACCCATAGGAAAATAAGTTGTATGCCAATATGATATATAAATTATTGCGCATATTCAACCAAATAATTTGTCATATCAAATCATAAAATGCTCTTACAAATAAATTGAGATCTTATTTTGTTGCACAATGCATGTTTAAGCTTTAATATTAGAAGATAATTGATTACATAAGAAATATGACAACAATAGTAGAAAAAATTGCATCATTTTCAAGTGGGTGTAGCTTAGGTGGTAAGGAGGAGTCATTATTATCCACCTCACTCGGGTTCCAGTCCCACTCATATTGACATGAACTCTCCTTCGGAGTCATTTATACATGAAATACTACCAACTCACCTAAACATGGCTGGGTTTTCTATGGACATAGATAGTATTGATCTCCAGTATAGTGAACCACACAAAAAAAAAGAAATAACACATTAACATATTGCACAAATGTTGGACCTCTAGAAACTCGATTTGGGAATATTCTTGCAAGAAAATAAGGACTATGCCTTACTTTGTTATTCCAAAATCTACCTTGAAAAATATAAAGAAATAAAATCACTAACCATGGAGCAGACATATATTTTGGCCTAAATATGTTGCTACAAAACCACTTCCTTTCTATATTCTTCTATGATATGCCACTTTTATGCTCTCCTTGACTATAGAATAACGAGCCTAATGGTTAAGAGAATTTGTTTCCTCCTAATATGTCATGGGTAAAAATATAGAGAAAAGTATATTATGTATTTCTTTGTAGACTTTAATAGAAGAGGTGGATCCCTTGTCCCACACACAAGTGGGTCTCATACACCAATTTGGTCTCTAGCTAGCCATAACCTTCAAATTGGATTATTATTAGTAGTAGTAGAAAATCAATGCAATAGTGATCCAGGTAGATATTGGCGTCCACCCTTCTATTCCACTTAGACCCCCACTCGGTTTCATCTGTTTCCTTGATTATAGTAGCATTTACTATTTTTAGCTGTTTTTTGGGTCTTGAACTTCCGAAATTGTTTTGACCCCTAAACGACATTTTTTGAGGTTCATAACATGTTGGTAGCCATAGGCAAGTTCTTATGACATATCCTGTAATACTCAGAGAGATATTTCCAACAAGGTATCGTACGCGCCAAATGGAGATCATATGACCAAGTTACAACCCCGGGAAGTTGACTACCCAACTAACCCCAATGGGGCCCACAAATTCTTAGCATTCCATCTCTTGGGGTTAGGGTTTTGGTTGTTTAGGGTTTTCCCTTGTTGTCCAATAATAAAAAGGCCCTTGAGCCTCATTATAGCATAGTTAAGAGGCATGTAGCTACCACATCTCTCCTAAGAGATAAGCTACCATCGCCCGAGCTAGTTTATTTCCATTATGTTTGTAAGCATATTTCCGTTCTTTGGTATTAATGACATGAATATTTATTTCTTCTGCATCTACATGTTTATGTTTGTATTTGTATTCGGTTTCATTCTTGCATAAGTCCAAATCAAATAGGGACAAAACCCCTATATTTCCTTATGACTTAGATGTCAACAAATCCTAATAGTTGTTAGAGTTAAGGATTTTATATTACCCAAACACTTATGTGAGTTGTGTTTTAAACCTTCTAGAATATTTTTAAAATTCCAAGAATGGACAACGTCATGCCATGTATGAGTAATGACAAACAATGTGGCATCCACTTGATACCATTATAGTCAAAGCATAGGTCAATATCTAGTGGTAAGCAAAGCAATGTCAACACATCGGAGTCATAACTCCATCATACTATCTATGACTTAGGCACATGTTGGACCATTAGAATTCCATTGGTGAGTTGTTGCATTACAAAACTATATACAATGGCCGACTTTGTTCGCATTAATGATTTTATACTAGTCATTTTTATCATTAGGAAATTTTTTTAGATAAATCATGTACTTTGGGGGCTCACATAAAATATTCAACCATAACAACTTTGTGGTTGATGTTCATCCTAATAACAATTATTTTAAACTTAATTGATAGTGGAATCCATTTTCTTTCAAGTTATGATTATGAGATCATACTTTGATAAAAATAAACTTTGATTGTTTCTAAAACTATGTTAATTTTTTTTTTTTAATAAGTAAATTAACAATGTATGTCATAGTCTAAATTTTTTTAGATTGTGACCTTTTTCTAAATATATATTTAATTAATTTTACTTAAATTCAAAAGAAATTGATTATAATAAGATTGTTTTTAAAATATTAAATCCATTCATATATTTAAAATTAAATTTTTATTACTAGATTAAAAATAATAATAATAAAATTATTATTATAACTTAATATACTACTTTAAAAATATATAAAAATTATATTACTTTACATGTTCAATAAAAACTGATTTTAAATTTCAATAAAACTAATCTTACATTGAATTTTGAAAATTTTATAAGAAAAACCTTTGCATTATTAATAATTCAATATCAGTGTTTTCATAATTCAATGTCAGTTTTATTATTTTTTTATTTAATTAGTTAATTCCCGAATCCCATAAATTTTATTTGATATTTTCAATAACATTGACTCTGAATTATTTTTGAGAACTTGATTCAAAAATCTAAACTATTAATAATTTAAAGACAATCTGATTAATCAATTCTTATCCAATTTTCTTTGTTACGACGCCATGTTTATTTAAGTTTAAGGAGAATATTCTGATACGGCTCATCCTTCAAACAATCTGAATACACCACAATCTCAAAACCATTTTTATCGATCAAACTATATTTTAATACCTTTCCAAAACCTATCACTATCCGAGCGACAACCATAATAGGAATGGATGATCTTTGAAATGAATAAATGTTTAAAAAAGCTACGATTCTAATATTTAGCGTTGAAATTCCAAGCTCGTGCTTCTGACTTCTCATGTTTTCTTCGTGGCACGAGGACAAGAAAATGGTGAAGAAAACAGGCTAGAGTCAATTCTTTCAGAAATAATGCAAATACTATCTTGAATAACTTGCACCATCGGTGTGAAAAAATCACCTATATTTATTTGATATTTATATTGTTATTTATATTGACAAGTTAGAAAGTTGTTTAGAGGAAGATTTTAATTAGAATAGTCATCATCTTTCTTCTATGTTGTTCTTTTCGTAAGGTATTTTTCTGATCTTAATAAACAACTTAGACTTTTTGCTCCATCAAGGGTGTGAGTGTTAACACTGACAAAACAAAAGTTATGATTATCAAATCCAAGAAGTACACTTACACTAATTTTGTGTATGACAATAGCAATTTGGAGGAAGTGTCTTCTTACAAGTACCTAGGAATTGATATTCATCACAAGCTCAACTGAAACTATAGCATTGAGGAAATGATTAATAGAGGGTGGAAAGTTTATTTTGGTCTTGAAAATAATTGTAAAGCAACAAACCTTGTGATGTGAGATAAAAAGAAGCCCCCCTTTGAAACTTTAGTTACTCTTGTTATCTTGTATGGATGTGAGATTTGGGGTTGCAACATCTCTAGAGAATCCTTGAGAAAGATTGAGCAAATCCAGAAGCATTTTATAACGCATGAACTCAAAATTAAAAGCAGTACACCCTATCATACTCTCCTTATAGAAGTGGGTCTTTCCCCTATCGAGAGCCTAGCTATGATTAGGCTCATGTTGTATAAGCACAAAATCAATAGGATGGGAGACCATAGATTTCCTAAGCTAGCTTTAAATTCCAGCCAAAACCACCAAAGGCTCAAACGAGGTTGTTATAAAGGCCTGGTTAAACCATTAGGAGATTGATGAAAATGTTGCATTGCAAAATATTAATAATATTAATAATATTGTTACTTCTAAGTTTAAAGAGAAAATGTGGTCTGAGAAAGATTTAGAGGCTAAAAGAAAATTAAGATATTATAAGGAGGTCATCAACCATACTCTAAAAAATTAAAAGTATCTCTCTGTTTTAACTAGTTCAAAGAAAAAAACTAATATAGCCAAGGTAAGAACGAACTCTCATGAGCTCCATAGTGAAACATGTGGTTGGGCAGTTCCTAAAACACCATGGGTGGAAAGGATCTGTCATCTTTATAAGAATATGAACATTGAAGATGAAAATCACTTCCTTTTAGAGTGCCCTGGTTACACTCACATTAGATCTCAGTTTCATAATCTGTGTTGCAATATTGACCTTCCTAGCCTTTTAACAGGTCAAAATTATAGTGAGCTCAAGACTCTTCTCTCTAAGCTTTTTGAGCATAGTAGTACAATTTTAAAATGAACTAAATAATTTGTTTCTTTAGGTCCGACCGACCAAAATTTAGTCTCATTAACCACCACCATCATCAATGTAATTGTAAAAAAAATTATTTGAAAATTAATTGAAGTATGAAACTTCAATGTTATAAAATTTAATGAATACGAATAAATTTAATTTTAATGAATAAGAGAAGTTAATTAAATTACTTTATTTTTAATTTTTAATTCATCATACGATTTCACATTACACTTTACTTTGGTATTTTTATATATCAATTTTCAAAAATCTATGGAATTCTCAAATAATTATAAAATGTAAAATTCAAATAAAAATCACTATCACAGTGGACACCTATCCCCAACACTAATGGAACACTCGGGACATTGTTTCTCCGGGTACTTTTCAGTGACATAGCCATCCGTATGACCAGGACAATGGGCAATGGATTATGCATAAACTATTTATTTAGATGGGGTAGGATTCTGACATTTGTGCTGAAATTTCAATCTCGTGCTCACGTCTCTGATATTTTTCTTGGTGGCACGAGAACACGAAAATAGAGGATAAGCTCTGAGTTATTGGCCACAGTTTAGTTCCTAAACATCGTTACCACCCACCAGGTTTGAATCTGACTCACTAGCAGAATGTCCCTGCATTAGTATTTATAGTAGACAAATCGATGGGTTCTCATAGATCTCAGGATTTGCCTTGCTTCTTGCTGAAACAGAAAAATTCAGCTTATGGATCACCATTGTAATGGCGAAGGAAATCTCTTGCCCACAAACATGGATGGAAAAGTCATTACCTGCAAAGGTATGGTTTGTCTTTTCAGCTTCTCTTTCTGTAAGTAGTATTGCAGCCATGGTTGATTAAAGATAGATTCAGTTCAGTGGACTTGGTTTTATTTCATATCATTTTGTGAATGGACAGCTGCTGTGGCATGGGGACCAAAGCAGCCTTTGGTCATAGAAGAGGTGCAGGTGGATCCTCCTCAGGCAATGGAGGTCCGAATCAGAATTACCCACACTTCCCTCTGCCATACTGATATCACATATTGGATGCTACCAAATGAAGACCTGTATCCGCGCATATTCGGCCACGAGGGTGCCGGGTAGGTCCTGCTTTTCACTGAAATCTTTAGTAATTAGTGTAAGATGAAGTTTTGGAAAAGAATTGTGTTTGTGAATTTAGTTTGTTGGAAGATTTTTGAGTGGACATTCCATCTATCATTAAAAAAATATAGTAATTATCTGAGTGGTAAGAAACTTGTAATTATCTCTAACAGTAGTTGTGAGACAGACACTTGTGAGTGGTACTGAGCTGTATTTGGTTTGTAGTTGTTATCAATGCTGGATACTTCCCCTTGTCCGGTAAGTGGTTTAATTTAAACTTTTAATACTGAAATTCTAAATATGCAGGATAGTCGAGAGTGTGGGAGAGGGCGTGACAGATCTCCAGAAAGGAGACCATGTGATTCCTTTGTACAATGGCGAATGTGAAGACTGTGTCTACTGTAAATCTAAGAAAACCAATCTGTGTGGTGAGTATAGAGTAAATCCCCACAGTACAGTGATGAGAAAGGATGGGAAATCTCGTTTCTCCATTGGTGGAAAGCCAGTTCATCATTTCCTGTCCACTTCTACATTTAGCGAGTACACTGTAGTGGATTATGCTTGTGTTCTCAAGATCAATCCGGAAGTTCCCTTGGATATGGCATGCTTGCTAGGCTGTGGACTGGCCACAGGTATCCCACTGTTCAGTTTGATGAAATCAGAATTCACAGGCTTTCAATTGTATTTAGAATGACAACTGGTGACTGTCTGCAGAGTGCTTTTAACTATGGACTCTGCTACCATGTGCTTGCAGGAATTGGAGCTGTATGGAATACAGCAGACATCGAACCAGGATCAACAGTTGCTATCTTTGGCCTTGGCACTGTGGGGCTTGCAGTAAGTGAATTGATTATCCATGCTATTTGACAGAATTGTTGTGCTGGTTATGATTCTTCAGTTGGTTTCTCAAGTTTTTAGCTGTGAGCAGGCTGCAGAGGGTGCGAGGATAAGAAAAGCATCCAAGATAATTGGTATTGACACAAATCCAAACAAGTTTCCTAAAGGTAGATGCTCTTTTTCTCAGAGTGACTGGTAAAATTAACATAAAATTTAATAGGCAGGTTCTTAGCCTCTTAAGCTGGGTTGTTGTAACAGTTGCAGATAATTGTTGAGTTTCCTATGTTTAACTCAAGCGCCAGTTTGGTCCTGAAAAGTCTTACCATTGCAAAGGTAAGGTGCTGGTCCTGAGAGGTCTTACCTTTGCAAAGGTAAGGTACTGGTCCTGAGTCAAAGGTTGTTCTTGAAAGGCAGTAAAGTCAGGCTAGTAGAAGCTTGAAGGGTTGGCCATGAAAAGCAGTAAAATCCTGATAAAAGAGTTTTCTTGAAATGTCTTACATAAGTTTGATAGGTCTTATACTTGTTAGAATGGTTGGTCTTGACTGAGATCTCAACCCTCATCAGTCAAGAAAATGTTGAGGCAAGCTACCCATACCATCCTATTTGCAATAGGATCCTAATCGCATACCTGAGCCTAACTAACCAGGATAGTTGGGTGGATAGAAATATCTTTGAAAGTAATTTTCTAGGCACAGAATGCACTATCAGTTAGATGTGCCAGAGTATATATTGTTGTCATCCCTTAGATAAAATGCTATCAAGAGTTTCACCATTTGCACTACTTACACTGCAGCTAAAATCCTGGGAGTGACAGACTGCATCAACCCAAAAGACCACGAAAAGCCCATTCATGAGGTACTGCTATTTCAGATTACTCTTGTATATAATGTCAAATTACTGCTATTTCAGATTACTCTTGTATTAGCTCCAAAGCTCATGAGAAGAGAAACACTTTTGCAGGTGATAAGAGACATGTCAAATGGCGGTGTGGATTACAGCTTTGAATGCATTGGAAATACAGATATCTTATACCAGGGCTTTTTGGCCACCCATGATGTATGGAAATCCTCTGTTCCTCATTTTTAACTTCAATATCATTCATAACAAAAATGCTAGCTATTTAAGAAACTGATAACAAAGATCCCAGATATCCTGAATCTGCTAAAACTTACTAATTTAAGAAACTGGTAACAAAGTTCCTAGATATCCTAGATCTGCTAAAACCTACTAATTGATTAATTTCCAGTAAGGTCTGCTTGAGATATGCATAAACAAAACTGTAAAGCTGCATTATGGTTCGTGTGTCCTCATGGTTAATGTTTTAGTCAATTGAATGGGATTGCAGGCCTGGGGTTTGACAGTGTTGTTGGGATTTGATTCGACCCAAAGAAAGCTAAGCCTTCTTCCAACAGAGTTGTTTATGGGTCGGAGGATTGTGGCATCCATATTTGGTGGATTCAAGGGAAAATCCCAATTGCCTAATCTTATAGGAAAATGTGTGAACAAGGTAATGAATCATCAGATGGCATACTACAATGGTTTTAAGCAAATTCTATTTAAAACGAATGGTTCATATTTTATTAGTTTTCTTACAATATGCAGTTTGATTGCAGGAAGTCCAAGTAAAGGAATTCATTACCCATGAGCTGCCTTTTGCCGATATTAACAAATCATTTGATTTGTTGTTAGAAGGCAAGAGTTTGAGATGTGTTCTCCATCTCTAACCAAATATATTTTCTATTCTCTTCTCCCCAGCAACGATATATGTAGGAGATAGTCAATTTTTGGTTACCTCTGATAGCCAATTGTGTTCCTACAAATAATAAAGGCTTTGCCACCTCTCATGGAACTATATTATGTCCAGTGAGGGAAGCCTTATTTGTGTGGTTTTAGTCTCAAACGGAGTAAAATGGACTTAGCTAAGGAATTTGTATCCCTCGAAAGTAGATTGCCATTAAATATTAGATGTTTCTCTTATTGGTGGTATTTCGTGTACACTTAGCAAATCTTCATTTTTCTCTTATGTGTGAAGTGTTTAATTCAACTTTTGTAATGCTTTAATGTCTTAGTGTTTACAAAATGGAGTATTAATTTTTTTAATCAAGGGTTTTGTCTATTACCATTTCATTTTCACTTTAATTTATTTTAGTGAATAATTTGATATATACATGGTTAACATTATTTACAAATTAATAATAATAATTATGTTATTGCTAGATTTTTATTTTTTTAGAATAAATTATGTTTGGAGTTTTTGAATGTCTAATATTTCCAATAGAAACTTTACCATCATCAGAGACAAAGAAAACTACAATTTCCAAAGTGAAAAAAAAAGAAATATAAAAGTAAGGCTAAAACGATGGCTATTGAATCTGATAAATCCCATGTCCATTGATTTGGGAGATATTTAAAGAAAAACTAAAAAAACACATGGAAAATATAAAGGTGGGGCTAAAAACATGGATGTTAACTTGATCAAGATGATCAATGCTTAAAAAATGCAATACAAAGATAAAAAAAACTCTTTTGGTTAGTTGTCTTCACATGCATAGTATTTCAGCTATTTTTCTTTTTCCTCTCCTGGGATTAAGGTTTATTAATAAATAAGATGTCAATAATAATCTAGCTCATAAAGAGATTAAATAATAACAATTAATATGAATAATTAATTTTTTTTAATATTTATTAAATCTTATTAATAATTATTGATTCTTATTAATTTGTATTTATTATCTCCGGTATTTTTCTTTTTCCCCTCTCGGGATTAGGTTTTATTAATAAATAAAATGTCAATAATAATCTAACTCATAAGGAGATTAAATAATAACAATTAATATGAATAATTAATTTTCTTTTAATATTTATTAATTCTTATTATTAATTATTGATTATTATTAATTTTTTATTTATTTGAAAATAAGTAAAAATTAATATATTAATAATTATTAATAAATCTCTAACCCTAATCATTAAAATGTTTCTAAATAAAATAATAAACATAATTAAATAATATTCAAAAGTACATTAAAATTAAAATTTATGCCATTGATTAATTTTATAACATTAAGGATATATTAGAAAATAATTGACTTGTGTTGTATTAGAATAATATAAAAATTATTAATAAAATTTCTAATCCTTTTTAAAAATTTTAAATAAAATAATAAATACAATATTATTTTTTAAAAATAAAATAATAAATTCAATTTAATAATTTTCAATTAGACATTAAAATTAAAATGTATGCCATAGATTGAATTTATAACATTAATCCCGGATTCGGGTGACACCTCAAGCGAGCCATCCAACGCCTATGCCATGCGCGAAGCGCACTCTCCCACGACTGCAAACAACATTCCTTGGTCTGAATCGACGTCGCTATGAATGGCTGCCAACTCCTTACAACTTCAAGTGGTAATTAAATGCCACCCTCAAGGAAATCCACAGCTGTCTCATAGCTAGATCATATCATCTAAGGAAGGTAATGCCTTCGCTTTCTCTCTGTTCGATGCTCAAGCTATTAAATCCTCCTCCGCTCCCTCCATTCAGCATTTTCCTCTCGTGCTGTGCCTGCAATCAGTGTTTTATCCTTGCCATCTTGGCTCTCCCTCTTAGCACTTCCCACTTTTCGCATCTCTGCCCCCGCCCCGCTTCCAGGTTCACTTGCAGCTCCATGGCCCCTCACCAATTCCAAAAGCCCCATCGTGGCAATGTCAGAAGCGCTCTTTCAGCTTGACTACATTGCAACATAGCGCTCAGGCAATTTGATAGTGATAATGAGCCCTCCTCTGCTTCCAATGCTCAACTAGTAGCTTCTCCCTCTGCTCCCCTAGGTGCGGAAGCCCCCCTCATCTCCTGCTCTGACCCCTCCTTGCAAAACCTGCCCAGAGTCAAGCGAAAATATCACAAGTCCACCATTCCTCGCTCTCTATCGACTCCGTCCCAGAAGCTTGAGCATCTGCCTATAAAAGCCTCTTCAATGTACATTCTAAACCTCTGGAATCTTTTAGCTGACGAAATTTGGAGCAGGGCTAGCGAGAATGAGGCTCCACCCAAGGCTTCGCATGTCTTCACTGAGGAAGAGGAAGAATAACATGCATCTATGGATGCCCAGTGACAGAATAAGAACTCGCTAGACCTGAAGCGGACCAGAATGAAGATGCCAACAAAGCTTTAAGGTCATGGCCTATGTGCGACAATTATCTTTGGGACTTATCTGATATATTTAGTTTTTCCAATTTTCAATAGCACTTTAGAAAGTTTAGCTATTTCAGGCTTCTCTAAATTGTCAATGGGTTGCTTTCCCTATCATGGGCAGCCTCTTATTTTGCTATTTTGGAGACAAATACGAGCATGAATAGGCTAAATTCCTGAGCTCTCACTATGCACTGTACAATATTTTTCTAATTAATAGAACTTAGACTAGTTTACAAAAAAAAAAAAAACATTAATAATATATTATAGAATTACCAATTATGGTGATTGATTTGGACTATTATTAATATAATTATCCTGAGAATTAAAAACTATGTCAAAATATTTCAAACCTAAAATAACTAACCTAATTTTTTTTAACAAAATGTTTTTTTTGGGTAACATTGTGTTATATATATATATATATATATATATATATATATATATATATATATATATATTATTTTTTATAATTATTATTATTCTTATAATTTAAGAAATGATGTATATTTATTAATAATTATTATTAATCAAAATAAAATTACTAATAATTTATTTTTTGGCCGGATCTTTTATTTATTTTACTATTTACTATTTATTGGTATGATCTCTCTTTCAAAACATTCATTCAAAAAATTATGTCCTCAAGATGGATCCCTGTTGGGATTCGAAAAGTCGACAATTTTGTAGTAACACTGTGGATAATCCGAGTCATTCTTCTTCAATTAATAACCACAAAAGCTTAAAAACCATCAATTATAATATACATATATATAGTATTTTCTAATATTAATAAATATAATGTTAAAATTAAAGAATATTAAACAAAATTAGACAAATTGTTTTAATTAATGATTAAACCCAATAAGTAAAATAGATGAACACTAATAAAAAATGGAAGATTAAATTAGGGGAAGGAAGATAGGAAGAAACCATAACTTGAATAAATTAGCAACATAAATCAAAGAATGAAATATTAATGATGATTATGATGATTAACGTCCGCTAAAACCAATGCGGCCTATCATACCCAAGATAAGAATCTAAGTGTGATTCTTCAAATCCTTGTTTTTATGATCAAAGAGAAGGGAAAAAAGTACTCCAATATCTCTATAGGTTGGTTGGCTTAATAAGTCAAGAAGATTGGAAGTATGGAAGGTGTTAGGGAATTGAGAGCGGATGTGAGTAAGAGTCGGTCATTCTATAGAGGGAAAGCGGAGGACAAAACATGGAAGGATTAGTGGTCAAGGTGATGAATAAGGGGTTTATATCCATGTTTGCAATTCAAATTATCCTAGTGATTCTCAATTTCAAGAGCTTCTCGAATGATAGAAGAAGTATAATGGGAAGTTGAGGCTAGAATTTTAGTTTGGTTGAATCAAATAAAATGTTTTGATTTAAAATAATGTTCTGCAATAGCATATTTGGAGATGTAGTTGTCGGTGATATTAGTGATATGTTCATTGAGACAAGATTTAAATTAACAATCAACTTGGCTAATAGATGATTTTCCATGAGAGAAGGGAATTTGGTATACCCCTGATCCCAACAAAGGATCTGAGATATCCTTGGTTGAACGAAATAGTTGTTTCAACATACTATAGGGTTTAAAGAATGTTTTAATGTTTTTTTTTTGCTAGTTTGGAGATAAGAGCAGTGGTGTGTTGGATGTAAGGGAAATGAGGGTTGAAGGTGGAGAGTGGGAAATTTTGCTTCTTGGATTCTAGGCCTCACAAAAATCTTTGTTGATTTGGGAGAAAGAGTAAACATTTCCCCTCAGGGATTTAATAAAATGATATTTTCCTTTCTCCAAGGATTAAGGAGCAAAAACTCAGATGGCCTAAGTCATAAGTTTGTTTAAAATAACAAAATTTCGACAAGGTGATGATGAGAATGGACATTGAGGTATCAGTTACTGTGAGTCCTTTTCTTATGGAATTTGAGGTTGAGTGAACCATTAGGAATATGGGAGATGATAACATCCAAGAATGGTGGGCCTTTATCATTTTCCACTCCATGGTAAATTGGATATGGGGGAAATTTGTTGCTTAGATAATTAAGAAAGGTCAAGAGGGCAGACTTACCATGAGACCAAATAATGAAGGTATCATGATCAAAATGGTACCAAAATTTTTGTTTTAGATGCCAAGCAGTTAAAGCCTAAACTTTGAAATCTTCCATAGAAATATTAGCTACCACAACGTATAAGGAAGGCCCCATGACTCTACATTCATTTCACTCATAGTAAGTTCTTTAAAGGAAAAGAAAGTTGAAGAGAGGCCGATTTGAATGAGATTTAGGTTTGTAGGGTAATATAACTCAAAGATTTGATAAAGAGCTTCAGGAACTAGGATTTTGGTGAACAAAGATACAACATTGAAACTAATGATAATGTCTTATTCATTTAGGTTAATATTTTTAGATGAAGCTAGTGGAATCGTTAATGAGCTACCTAAGATGCACTTGGAATATTGTTATAAGATATGTGTCGACTTTTGATAAATAATGAATTTTAAAAAATCACAATAATTACATTGTCATAGGTTGTTGTTTCTAAAAAATACAAAATGAACACAAGTGCGTGTTAGTTACTGCACACCGATGCATTTGTATGATATTTCACACTGGTGTGTTTCTACGAACTATGGGCACCGCACAAATACCAAGACCAATTATAACGCCTGATGCACTTTATCGATGACTACCACACAAGCATTCTAATAAGTGTTTCATGCAGTAGTACGGTTTTCCTTTAACGCTCTAGTGCATTTTTATAACTTAATGGCTTGGTGTGTTTTAACACCTAAATGACCCGATGTGTTTTTTAACCTTAACGACCCGGTGCATGCACCTTCCATCGGCCTGATGCATCTTGCTGGGTGACACGCACCAGGACGTTGCTAAATGCCCCGGGGCATCCAAAATTTGTTTTCCATCCCGGTGCTTGGTATGTTTACAGTACCAGTGTGTACATAGTAAAATGCACTGATGCGTTCACACATGATGCACACACCGATGAGGAAAACATCTATAAAAACCTTTGTCCGCCTAGTTTTTTTTAGTTGTGTTGAAATTTTGTTAGAAGCTCCACCAAATCCTCCGTTACCAAAAAAGAAAATGTTTTTTTGACAATTTTGGCCAATTTTATAACACTAAAAATCTCCTTTATAACCTCAGCTAGTGGGTCTTTTCCTTGTAGTCGATGTAGGAGATCAAAGAGCATTGACTCAGGGGGAGTTGCTTTAGTAGGAGCAGCAGGCAACACTTTTTAGTCTCGGGAATAAATATTGTTGAGTAAATAAAAGGTTAGCATCATGGTTTAAATAACCTTATTTCATTTAAGTTGTGAATTTTACGAAGCCTAACATTCTTATTTTTTCTTGATAGTATGTGGAGTAACCTTTTCATGCAAATGGACATTTATTTTTGAGATGTAGTCATAAGAGGTTTCCCTAGTACATTTTCCAATTTGTATCAACATTTTGGTGCAATTGGTACCAGTTAAGAAACAACCCATATCTAAATAAGAATGATCTCAGGGGGAGCATATCACACATGTCTAGTTCCTTGAGCAACAACAACAAATACAAGAAGACACAAGGACATATTTAGTTAATTATTGATTCTTGCAGGTCTATTTGATCATGATGTTTGTAGCGAAGTCTCAACGACATATTTCAAGTGCCCCATCATGAAGATAACAACCCATGAAGAAGAAGAAGTATGTAGAGTAAGCTTTGATATATTTTATGGCCCAAATAGTGGAGATAAATCCATTGGTGGATCATTCATTATGTTTGATGGATGTAGCAAGAATATTGGTCATCAATATGGAGAAGTGATGAGGTGTTTCCATCAATGGAAAAGGGGGATATTTTTGGACAATTAGCATTGTTTGGATGGCTAGTGGAAACAAGTATGTTGGCACTAATTTCAAATAGATTAGAATTGATGTTGGTGGAAGAAAATGTGTTGAATTGATAGTACGTTGGAGAGTAAGATTTAATATATTTGATGGCCCAAACAATGGAGAGAGACATTAGTGGCTCATCCATTGTGTTTGATGGATTCAGCATGAATATTGACCATCAATATGGATAAGTGATGACGTGTTGTCCTCAATTTCAAAGGGGGAGATTTTTGGACACTTGACATTGTCTAGATGGCTAGTGACAACAAGTGTGTTTGCATTGATGTCAACTAGGTTAGCATTGATGTCCACTAGACTAGTCGTGATGGGACTAGCATTAATTGCATGGTGTGTTAAGCTCAGGGGGAGTCCTATGGTTGCTGCAATATTAAATAGAGAATCATCATAGTAGTAGGCTTATTGAAGAAGCTAAAATAGTATACTTATGATGGTTAGAAAGTCCCAGGCTTTAAAGGCATTTCTTCCTAAGGAGATCAACACAAAGGCGTCTGCAAGTGGCATAGTTGTATAGTGTTCATAAAAAGCTTTCCAATGTTACATTGAAGTCCACAAATGACCACCTAAATGAAGACTTATCATCAGTCAAAGGTTGCAGATCAAATGATCAAAGGATTAGGCCAAATCTAGAATTAGTCATGGTGGCCTCTAAAATTGGTGGAAAGTTTGGGAGTTGAGAGAAGTTGGTGGAGCTACAAGCAGAGTCGCTAAAGGAGAGCTAAGCAGACTGTAGAAATTTCCTGTTTTCCCACCCCGGTTTTCAGTTTCACCTTATTTCTCCAAATATTTAAATGCCCTTTTCCATATTCTTACATTCAACAAACTAGAAAATAATTTTTTGCTGAAAACACAAATTCTGGAAAATTTACAGAATGCTGGAAAATGCAGAAATAAAAATCAGCAAGCTTAAAACAATCATTCACACATTTTAACACAGATATTTTTGGTCAACATGACCCTGGAAAAACCCCCTACAACTCTTGGGGAAAACTAGTTTGAGAGCTCCTTCTTATTTCTGAAAAATGCTTTTTACAGTGAGAGAAATATTCAGAAAAATCAGCAAGTAAACTTTTACAACTTATCTCGTTTTCCGTGCTTAACCACCGCCTCGGAAAATGTGCAAACTGTAAAACTGAACCAGCAATAAATGCTATGTGTATTTCCTTGAAAAACGTGCCCAGAAATTACAGCATTAATTTCTGCTGTACGACCTCCTTGGAATGCGTGCAGCTGTATTAAATGCTGCTATACAGAAATCTGCCTCGATTTTTGTGCCAGCAATCAGCTACAGGCTGTACGGCCTGTCTAGAAAAGCGTGCAGCAAAAACAACAGCTTCTCCCTCGAAATCTGTGCCCAGAAAATGGTACGGCTGCCTTGGAAAACGTGCCACAAGCTGCTGTACGGATTCTGCCTTGGAAATCGTGCCAAATCTGCCTTGAACTGTGTGCAAACTCTGCTGTACGGTCTTGCTGAAATATGGCCTTGGAATGTGTGCCAAGTTGCTGCCTCCTTCTCCTCACTGCTCAGAAATCTCCCTTGCTCTCTTGCTCTCCTTCTCCCAATCTGCTCATGAAAGAATGAATGACCTTTTCCTCCTTTTCCTCCTTTAACCTAACCCCAAGTGACTTTTGGGGAATCCCTAAATCCAATGGCTGAGATAGATTGAGATCTAGGGCTGAGATTAAATGCTCATTTAAATCTCACTTTCTATTTTTTAATTCACCCCACTTTAATAAAGACCCACTTAGTCATTTATTTCCAAAGTCATTTTTTCCTTTCTAATTTTACATTGACTTTATTAAAAGTCACTTTAAAATTAGACTTTAGTAACTTTATCACTTAAAGTCACTTTTAAATTAGATTTGACTTTATAAAAATTATAAAGTCACTTTAGCAGAAAAATTAAATTCTTTTGGACACTTTTCCCTAGGCCAAAGATCAAAGCCTTAGGGAACCACCTGTCCTCCGGTACCAAATTTCAACACTCCCTCTTACCGAGGAAGGTGTTCCTCACCACACCCACCTTGTCTCTGAAGTAGACATGCTTGCCCCGTGGTAAGGCTTTGGTAAGAATATCTGCAACCTGCTCATCAGTGGGAATATACTCAAGCTTTACAGCTCCTTTCTGAACATAGTCTCTGATGAAGTGATATTTAAGTCCCGATATGATTTGACTCGCTGCGAAATACTGAGATTTTCCTGGGAGTTTAGCCTGCAACTGGACATTGGCCAAAACAGAAGGTCTCAACGATCGACCAAATAAGCCAACACCCAAACAACATCTCAGCCGTCCTTTCTCATAACTAGCTAGACGGCTGCCATATACCTCGTCTCGTCGAACTCAATGTTAATTATCACAGCCTGCGCTGAACCATGCATACCTACTGGGCTGAACCCAACCCAAAACAACACCCTGAAGTGCTCTTCCTATCAGAAGCACAACCTACCCAATCAGAATCAGTATAACCTGCCAATCTCACTCCATCCCCCTGCCTGTAGTCCAGACCATAATCCACTGTCCCCTGCAAGTACCGCAAAATGTGTTTTGCAGCCACCCAGTGAACCTTCCTAGGCTCACACATAAACTGACTCATCGTGTTGACTGCAAAACAAATATATGGTCTAGTGTTGACCAAATACATCAAGGAACCAATCAGCTGTCTGTACAATGTGGGATCCACCAACTCGAAATCCGAAGCATGAAGCTTCTTCCAGTTGGTGATCATCGGTGTCGACATGGGTCTACAATCCTCCATGTGGAATCTGCCAAGGATGTCCACAATATACTTCCCCTGTCCCAGGAAGAAATGCCCCTCCTCCTGCCACACCTCCAAACCCAAAAAGTAATGCATAAAGCCGATGTCCTTCATCTCAAACTCCGCCGCAAGATCTCTCTTGCAGTGCTCTATGAGTCTCTCTGCACCTGTAATGACTAAGTCATCCACATACAGCACCAGAATGAGAGGCTCCTCACCTATCACAATATAGTAAAGGTTCGGATCTGCCTCACTCTTTGTGAAACCCATCTCCTGCAAGTATGTATCTATCTTGGAGTACCAAGCTCTGGGAGCTTGCTTCAGGCCATAAAGGGCCTTCTTCAGTCTGCACACATGGGACTCCTTCCCATGCACCTCAAAGCCCTATGGCTGCTCAATGTACACCTCCTCTTGTATGAAGCCATTGAGAAATGCGGTCTTCACATCCATCTGGTGGATCTTCCAACCCATCTCTGCTGCTATCGATATAATGGAGCGGATCGAAGTATATCGAGCCACGAGAGCGAAGGTCTCCTCATAATCAACTCCCTCTACCTGGGAGAACCCTCTATCCACAAACCTTGCTTTGAATTTCTCAATGCTGCCATCTGCAGCATGCTTTACCTTGTAAAGCCATTTGGAAGTAACCACGGATTTGCCCTCAGGCCTCGGCACCACCTCTCAAACATCATTCTTCATGATAGAAGAATACTCCTCCTGCATGGCCTCTCTCCAGACCTGCTGGCTAGCTGCCTCCTCATAGCTAGAAGGCTCAGAGTCAAGGATGATGGTAGCCATTTCCATATAGCTACAAAACCTCTCAGGTGGTCTACTCTCTCTGACCGGCCTCTTAGGCTCAGCAACAGATGTGGCATCTCTTCCAGGTGTCTTGAAGCCACTGGGCTTCCTCTTCCCTCTCTTCCCCGAGCATACTTCCATTGAGAATGGAACCCTCCTCCTCATCACTATGAGCTTGAACTCGATCGTCCGTCCGTCAGTCCTCCCGCCCGTACTCCGAACCTCCGTAGACATGCCGAGGTACCCGTGTGAATCGGTCCATCGCACTCCCGGTTGAACTTTCCATGGACTGCTCTCGCATGCCGCCCGCACCACTCCTTCGACTGCGGAGTCACGTCGACTCGGACTCGACATCATCATATAAGTGTACTCTCCGAACTTGACCGATCCCTTCCTATTGACTCTCAGACTCACCTTCACTGCGGTCCGCTGATCTGTATATTTCTAACTCCCGTGACCTCCTAAAGGCCCTATCCTCCTCGAACTTCACATCCCGCCTGACAACAACTTTCCTCTGTGCATGAATGTAAATCCGAAAGGCCTTTGAGGTCTCACTGTAGCCCACAAAGATACCCTTCTCTGCGGTGGGCTCTAGTTTGGTCCTCTTCTCCTTGGGTATGTAGGAGTATGTAATGCACCCAAAGATACGAAGATGACCAATATCGGGCTTCTTCCCAGAAAAAGCCTCCTCTGGAGTCATGTGCCCCAAGGCACGATGCGGACTCCTGTTCTGCAAATAAACAGCTGTGTTGCAGGCCTCTGCCCACAAAAACAATGGCAACCCCTGATCATGTAACATGGCTTTGGCAGCCCCTCCGATGGATCTGTTCTTCCTCTCCGCAACCCTGTTCTGCTGGGGGTTGTAAGGAACAAAGGAACTCCCCAATGCCCGTTTCCCACACATTGTCAAATAACTCATATAAGGGATCTCTCCATTGTCCGACCTCAGGGACTTGATCTTCCGACCTGTCTGTGTCTCCACAAGAGCTCTGAACTCTTGAAACCGCTTGAAGACCTCACTCTTGGTCTTCAAGAAATAAATCTAGGTCCTCCTGGAGTGATCATCAATGAATAAAACATAGTACTCATATCCACTCAAGGAAACATGAGACATCCGATCACTCACATCGGAATGAATCAAATCAAGTATCCCAGTTGCTCTGCTATCACTGCTGGGAAAAGGGGATTTGGCAAACTTGCCCATCGCACATCCTCTACAAGTATCAAAGTGATCAATACTGAAATCTGGCACACCTGTAGTGATCTCCCGCAAAGTCCTCAAGGCTCCATGATACATATGCCCCATCCTGCAGTGCCAAATCTCACACAGGTCAGAACTACTAGCTATGCTATCGGTACTACTGCTCAATGCCAAAAGGGGCTGAAATGAAAACTTGTACACCTTTGCATGGCATACACCTGTCACTCTAGCTGAATCAGCTGGAGCGCCCCTGGGATACATCAGCACCTGTCCACCCCTGAACAGTATCTCATATCCTCTGTCCTCCAAAGCTAAGACGGATATGAGGTTCTTCCTCATCCCTGGCACATAAAGAACATTTGACACCTTCAAGGGAGGTTTACACTCCCTCTGAAATGTCAGTGTTCCCACACCGACTGCTCTAACAACTTTGTCATCATCGAGTACTATCTCTATATCAGTGCCACTCTCTGAAAGCTCTGAGAAGTACTCACGGACTCCTGTCATATGACGTGAAGCCCCACTGTCCACATACCAGATACCCGAAGATGCTCCACTAGTCGAGGGAAATGCATGCTCCCTCTGAACCTCTGTGGCAGGTAATCCTGCACTAGAGGACTCACACGCAATGAACCCAAGCTCTCGATCAAAGCGATCTGCAAAGTCCTCAACCTCTGCTGATGCTGCCATGCTCTGGTTCTTCCCCTTCTTCTTCTTCTTCTCCGGACACACAACTGCATAGTGTCCCATCTTCTGACAATTCCAACACTTCACCTTGGAATAGTCCTTCTGTGTGTTACCCTGTTTACCTTTACCTTTACCTTTTCCCCCACCATTACTTGTGGAAGCCTGTTTCTTCCCTTTGCCTTTCTTGCCTCCTGCCAACAGTGATACATCCTCATCCTGCTCAACTGGCTTGGCTGCCCCAAGCTGACCTTTCCTGATCTCTGTCTGAATGTAATCATCCCAGAACCTCTCCCATGTGGGAAGGGTCTCATGTGTACAAATCCCATCAGCAAAGTTCATCCATGAATTGGGGAGGCCATTCACTGCTATCCGCACCAACTCAGTGGGTTGAATGACCTCTCCAATTGCTGCCAACTCATCTCTCACATTAGTAATCTTTGTGAGATATCCAGCTGCACTATCAGTCTTACCCATCTTAATGGTTTTCAACTTCTCCTTCAGGACCATTTTTTGATTCTCATTGGTACTTTGGTAGAGATTGGACAACGTTGTCCACATATCATGAGAATTTCTCTTTCCTCTCACATGAGGAATGCAATGGTCTTTGATTCTGTCTAAGATCAGTCTCTTACCCTTGTTGTTCTTTCTATTATATGCTGCCAACTGAACAACATCAGTAGGCACATTAACAGGCTGTTGTGTGGTATGCACCATGATGTCCCAAACTTCTGCCTCCTCAAAGATACTCTGCATTCTCTCCTTCCAAACGCTGTAATTGGTATACCCATCCAACCTATCCTCCACCCTCAATCCCAATGACATCCTGCTGTCCTAAAACTGAAAAATAGCACTGCTGTAGTAAAGATAAAAATTATGTTTGTGAAAAAATCAGCTTGCTGGAATTTTCTGAGTGAAAAATCAGCAGGCTGTATTTTTCTCCTTGCTGTCCCAAACTGCACTTTCAGCACTCAAGCTCTGATACCATGTAGAAATTTCCTATTTTCCCACCCTGGTTTTCAGTTTCACCTTATTTCTCCAAATAGTTAAATGCCCTTTCCCATATCCTTACATTCAACAAACTGGAAAATAAATTTTTGCTGAAAACACAAATTCTGGAAAATATACAGAATGCTGGAAAATGCAGAAATAAAAATCAGCAAGCTTAAAACAGTCATTCACACATTTTAACACAGATATTTTTGGTCAACATGACCCTGGAAAAACCCCCTACAACTCTTGGGGAAACCAGTTTGAGAGGTCCTTCTTATTTCTGAAAAATGCTTTTTACAGTGAGAGAAATATTCAGAAAAATCAGCAAGTAAACTTTTACAACTTATCTCGTTTTTCGTGCTTAACCACCGCCTCGAAAAATGTGCAAATAGTAAAACTGAACCAGCAATAAATGTTGTGCGTATTTCCTTGAAAAACGTGCCCAGAAATTACAGCATTAATTTCTACCTACGAACTCCTTGGAATGCGTGCAGTTGTATTAAATGCTGTTGTACGAAAATTTACCTCGATTTTTGTGCCAACAATCAGCTATAGGTTGTACGGCCTGCCTGGAAAAGCATGCAACAAAAACAACAACCTCTCCCTCGAAATCTGTGCCCAGAAAATCGTACGACTGCCTAGGAAAACGTGCCACAAGCTGCTGTACGGATTCTGCCTTGGAAATCATGCCAAATCTGCCTTGAACTGTGTGCAAACTCTGCTATACGGACTTGCTGAAATACTGCCTTGGAATGTGTGCCAAGCTGCTGCCTCCTTCTCCTCACTGCTTAGAAATCTCCCTTGCTCTCTTGCTCTCCTTCTCTCAATCTGGTCATGGAAGAATGAATGACCTTTTCCCTCCTTTTCCTCCTTTAACCTAACCCTAAGTGACTTTTTGGGGAATCCCTAAATCCAATGGCTGAAATAGATTGAGATCTAGGGCTGAGATTAAATGCTCATTTAAATCTCACTTTCTATTTTTTAATTCACCCCACTTTAATAAAGACCCACTTAGTCATTTATTTCCAAAGTCACTTTTCCTTTCTAATTTTTCATTGACTTTATTAAAGTCACTTTAAAATTAGACTTTAGTAACTTTATCACTTAAAGTCACTTTTAAATTAGACTTGACTTTATAAAAATTATAAAGTCACTTTAGCAGAAAAATTAAATTCTTTTGGACACTTTTCCCTAGGCCAAAGATCAAAGCCTTAGGGAACCACCTGTCCTCCGGTAACCAAATTTCAACACAGACATGCGAAGAAAGATCAACAATGGGGAGTTTTTTCATTAGTTGGCAGTGGAGCCCATTGTAAAAATCATGCTAGTGGAATTTACCTCGAAATATTAAAAGGTGTAAGCAAAGGGAAAAATAGGGATGATGCAATCCAGGGATGATGTCATCCCAGAAGTTGTAGCCCGGAGGTTTTAAAGGGATGCGCATGTGAAGGCCTGAGATGGAAGCGTCAAGAAACGTGGCAGAAACACAAAAGTGGAGTGGTTGGACCCTTTGGAGTAAGTTTAAGTTTGGTGGCATTGCCAAATGTGGTGGAATAGTTGGCATAGGTGACTATTTAAATGATGGGTAAGTTTTTGAGCGGATATTCTTCCACGAGTCCCCACCAAGGCATCAGTGTAATCACGAAATGGTATATCACTCAGAAGTTAAAGTGCAGAGGGGTGGAAAAAAGTTGTTTGGCCAAAGCATTAATCACAAGATCGACAATTGAGGTTGAATATGCCACCTCTCGCCCTAAAACCACAAAACAACCATCAAAGAGGGGGGTGCAAAATCTAAAGCGGGTTTTTCTAAGGGCTGGGCACATGTGGAGTTGACAAATATGATGGAAAGAATTCTTATTGGTTGTATGGTGAAGCTCGATGATAGGTCAACCCGCAAAGTCTATCCTGTAGGTTAAAAATGTGTGGCGAGGGAGTAGGTCGGGATGTTTTAGGTGGGTTATGTGGAAACACTTGGTTGGCTGATTGATGATGTCAACATTGGTGATATGGGCCAATAAGAGGGGGACACGTGTCATGCATTTTTGGTGTTTCCAGGTACCCCAATGGGCCAAATTTGTGTGACACGTGTCACCACTATCGAGATGCCATGTGAAGGAGATGACGAAAGCACGATGTCATCCTGTAGGCAGGATCCTGTAAGGAATGAGTGGTGCACAAAGAAGGTTTTTGTGCTGACTTGGCAATGGGAAATGTGGTAGTCGTTTATGGTATAGCAGGTTTAATAGGTAGACCCACCAGGATAACTCATCCCTGAAGGTCGATCCTGGAATAAATTAAGGTAGTAGAGGAGGAATTCTCAGGATGTGCCGATAAATAGTGACAGTATTGTCGGAAATTGACGACCAATGTGAGAAGGTGTAGGGTGGCCCCACGAGACATGTCATCCTGAAATTCCTATCTTGGAGGAATATAAAGGCACACAAGTAATTGCACCAGGATAAAAGACGTCGGGGGCCAAGTTTACGTGCCAAGGCATTGTTTTATGTGGCGTAAATAACAAGGGCCAACAGGTTTAACATTTAAGCACTCAAGTTTAAATACTAGGTCACAATGCTTGGTATTATGGGAAAAAGGGGTCAAGGAACATATGTGCTAGGGGATTATGGAAAAAATTGACGGCATGGCGCATTTGGAAAACAAGTTGAAAACTAGTTTGGGATATTAAAATAAATCTTTCGGGAAATCACATGAGAATTCTTTTTTTCATATTTGGGATATATTTGGAAGTGCGCATATGTGGCCGTTCACCACAATTGTGGACAACAGAGCATGAAATGGGTCCGCAACCAGAGTTGAATTATGTGCCATACTTGATAGATATGCCAAAATTGGTTATTGGCCTTAAATGTATCAAGTAGGAATTTTAATGAGTTGACAGCTAGATCTACAAATCGGTGCCAATTACATTATATTAATATAAAAAAAGACCACTAGTTTTCGGAGTAATTTATGAGCGTAATTTATACAGAAAAAGCCATGCCTAAGCTTCGTTAAAGGACACTAATAATTCAATTGAAAATAGTGCTAAGTTCAAAATCTCTGACTACAGACCAAGAGAACCATGCTTTAACTACAATCTGAGTTCTTGGGGAAATTAAGAAGCATGGAGAGGCTTGCTGGAGTACACATATGAACTCAGAATTGATAGTCGGCATGGAGAAATTATCAGGT
Source organism: Pinus albicaulis (assembly GCA_034641835.2). Lineage (NCBI taxonomy): Eukaryota > Viridiplantae > Streptophyta > Pinopsida > Pinales > Pinaceae > Pinus > Pinus albicaulis. The sequence goes on from JAXQQM020093217.1 coordinate 689,301, forward strand.
GCCCATTCCCATAATTAATGATGCTATAATGAACAAACAATTTGATGCAACAAAAAAATGGAGAACCCTATTTCATTTATGAGATTAACCAGGAAAACCTATCCTATGCAATATGGGAAACCATGCATGAGTACACACTTGGGTAACATGTCATTGACAACAGGGATAACATGATTCTCCATGTAACAAAAAAGTAAAACCTTGGATTGCAATTGAGCAAAGAAAGGTATGCAACATTGTTGAGTGATTTGAGTGGACAGATCGATTGAATTGGTGTGCTACAGAAAGAAGCTAAGAGTTCCTATGCAAAAGAGAAGGCCATAAGAAAAATATGCCTAATGTATGAGTGCCCAAAATAATTAACTTTTGTAGATTAAACAAATAATGCAAACATGGTCGAGTATGAGTAAATGTCGCTAAGGCGAATAGAGGGTCAATTGCAGAGGAGAATAGAGGGCCGATTATAGAGGAGAATAGAGGGCCATTGATTGGAAGAAACTAGAACTAAAAATAGGCAAAGAGGTTTCCATTAACAATGAGTATCAGTTTCCTTATTGAATGTGAGTTGGATCCTACAAACCAGGGAGATAGTGCTTTTGTTATCCTCTTGTATTTTACAAAATTCACTAGGTGACTGTGGATGTTTTAAAAGCAAATAAATATAGCATTATTTTCCCATCAACTATCTTTAGAAATCTCACTTCCTTCATTATCCTAAATGAAACTTTTTCACTATTTTTCATCTCTCCCCTTTAAAAAAATTTACCTTGCTGCTCTAAAAAGACTTATTTATGGGTTGGTTTATCTCATTTTCACTCTCCCTCTCTACATACACTCTCATCCACTCTTTCCTCCTCTAAAAACCCATCTTTCCCTTAAAAAAACCCTTCAAAACCCCTTTTTTCTTCATCCCTTTCCTCTATTTTCCAAAAAAATGTAAAAGACCCTCTTTTACATTGTTTTAATTGAAATATTTGACTGTTGAGTCCTTTTGTTTTTATACATATTGAACCATGTTTTATATGTATAAACCTAACTCTTTAAGGTTTTTAAGCCCCATCCCGCATGCATTTAAACCCCACTCTCATATAACCTTTACCCCGCTCACTATATAGCCCCCAACTTTATTACAAACAAATCTCACGTTTGTTTTTAACCCCGTGCTAAACGACAAAGCCCTGCCACGTTGTCCTTCCCCAAGCCCCATCCCAACCGTTCTACACCGTCGATCTCATACCTCAAGATCCGACGGCCCACACTCTTTATCTCAAATAAAATATCGCCCGAGTTAATGTTTTAAACATTGAGAAATGGGAAGTTTTGCCTGGCCACGCGTCGCGCAATGAAACGTATTGCACGCCCACCCTGAAAACCATTACTGCCTACTATGTTGTGTGAAAACCACTTCTGGTTTTTCAAAACCCACTTATCCCTCCGCGCCATAATTCAAATACCCCTGCCACAGTTCAAAATTCCTGTTGGTTCCACCTACAGAACCAAGACCCCAATTCACCATTTTTTCCCTCCGACAGCCCATAAACCCCTTAAAATGAAGTAAACCCTCCCCGCAGGTTTTAAAGATAAATTGTTTTTTTTTTGTGCAAGTTTAATGGCAGTAATGAAAATAAATGCATTTCGGTGGTTTAAAAACGTAAGATGAAGCTCTAGGTGATGATCTAGAGCTCCATTTCATTTATAAATGGAGTAGAGGCTCTCTTTTAAGCTTAATCATCGATGAAAAATGATCATCAATGGTTAATTGAACCCTATAGCAAAGAAAAAATGCATCCCTGCACCAAGAACAAACACAGATAGAGACACAATGAAGAAATGAAGATTAAAGGGTTAAAAGGCTAAACCTAGGTCAGAGAAAAATCATGAATATTAGTCACAAAAGCAGAGGTCAAAGGTAATAAAGACATATAGCAGAGGTTGAAAGGCTAAAGGTTAATCAAAGGATTAATGAAAAAAAATAGATAAAGGCAGAATAAAAAGAAACGACAGTGAAACAGACAGATTAAGGATAAATTGGAGTTTTAAGGCCTAATACAGGGTTTAAAGATAAATCAGAGGTAGATTAGCCCAGAAACACATTTGAATGACTAAAACCTACAGAAGTTACTTATTCAAGAGATATTTTGCCACCTACAACATGTTTTCTTTCAATAAAACATCAAATAGTTATTACAAACAGTTAGAGATATTTTTTATCTACCAATAGTTATTGTAAAGTTATTGCAAAAAGCATTAAAGTCAAACATTAAATTATAGAAATTAATTCAGAAGTTAAGTTAGGAGTTATTACTTCAGAGAAACACCTTCAGATATTTTTTCCTTGGGCCTTACATGGTCTCAAAGGTAAAAAATCATTAACTCTGTAATAAGTGACATTCCAAACCCTAGCTTAACACCACCTCCTCATTTTGTAGATAAATACTGCATATGAGTTTCATTTTTAGTGTTAGTTAGTTGGTGGTTATTTGACTGATTTTTGCTACTGAGCTAGTTGAGGATTTCTAGGCTGGATTTGAGAAAGCTCTAAGGTGCATAGAGCTATTGTACATGGAGTATTGTAACTGGTTTGATCATCAATAATACAAGCATGTTCACAGGATCCTTGAGCTATGTTAATGGTGAAGTTTTCCTCATTTGTCACTGTTTTTCTTATGTTTTCCATTCTGTCCATACTTCTATGATAAAAGAATAGAAGTTTTAGATTAGGATATGTTGTCTTGGCACCCTATTTATGTCTGTATTCTTTATCTTTATGTTTTCTTATGAAAGGTCTGATTGGAGGATTCTTAATTTCCCTCCAGTTCCATCTAGCTTGTTGTCTTAGAAATGATTCATTAGAGTCAAGGCCAAAGAAGTCTATGGTGAGCCCTGTCCTTTGGTACAACTTGAGATATTGTTTTTAAGACCTTTACTTGAAGTATACTTAGTAGAGTCTAAACCAGGGAAGTCTATGGTATGCCCTGTCCTCTGGTCTGCCTCAAAATGTTGCTTTGAAGAGTCTTTTGCGTGTTTAGTTAAAGAATATCGGCTTCAGTTGGCTCTTTAGCTGCTCTCACTGTTATGTTAAGTGTTTTATTTTGTCTAAAAGTAGTATTAGGATTGCTGGATTGTTGTCTTAAAGGTTTGCTTATTAAAGTCTAGCCAAAGAATTCTATGGTATGTGCTGTCCATTGGTTTGCCTCAAAAAATTACCTTAAAAGGGTTTTCTTGTCTAAGTAGAGCTAGAAGATCCTTAACTAATTATAGCTTTGCTGCCTTCACAACTTATTATTGTTTCACATCACAATCTAATCTAAGAGATTCAATTGATATAGTTAGCTTGCCCTATGAAAACCCTTGTAGAGTTGATGAACAATTAAATCCATTTATGAATCCATAGCCCAATGGATCAATGTTTTCTTATAGTCTATCTATTCAGGTGAAACATCCCTTCAATCAGTCACACCACAAATCTATCAATCTATCAATTAATTCAACCGAAACAAAAAAGACCTTAGAACTTCATAACTAGCCTAATATCATAAACAAAGAGCATAAAGATATATCACTTGAAAACACTTATATAGAGAGATCTCGCTCTGAATCCAGGAAGGCCTGTCCTAGGATTCCAAAGTGGTTTTGATGTGGCCCCTACAGTGTTTGTTCTTGCCAATCTTGCAAATCACAGGGAGCCAACATAGTGGTGACCATACTGGGGATACTGAGTAATAAACTGCAAAACAACCTCAAAACTCAGAAAACCTTATTTCGAACTTAGATGAATCAAGCGTTAGCCAAGAATGGTTTCTGATTACTGATGGTGGAAAACAATTAGCCATAAACAAGTAAAAATCTTCCACTTGGTGACTCCACTAGTTTTCAATAGGCCTGTTGACTCCACTGGTTTTCCATAGACTCCACTGGGAAACTAGTTTTATCATCAAAACATCAACAATACCCAGTCAAGAATACTTTGTGGATTAAGTATTTCTTCCATGGTTTGGTTTATGTCTTAAGACTGTTATACCTTTTAAACCTTTCTGATTTTTTGGGCTCAGAATTCTGGCTTATAGAAGAATTCATACTAGATCCTATCCTGACCCAAATCCTCTTGCTATAGTTGACAATCCTGAAAGCATCTTAGAAAGTATCCTAGATCTAAAGATTCAACTGTTAGAAGATCAATACACAAAGCAAGTTCCCTACCTGAAAACCTCAAAGAATTGCAAAATATTCCCTACAACAAGGCTTGTCTAGGACTAGATCTCAGAGTTGGATAACCCAGATAGTTTTAGACCCATCCACCTTACAACAGAATTCTGTTGTACTAACTTCATCTCCCACTATTCACCTTCCTCCATTTAACCCTGTTCCTCCTGTTGTAAACACTACACTTGTTAGCCCTCCAGTTTTTCCTCAATCTCATATCATGGCAACATGGTATGCTCCCTTAGTCCTTCCTTTACCTTTAGTTGTTCTACCACATGACTATCAGTCCAAGATTCCTTTTTATGATGCTAGTAGTTCTACTACTGCTAAAAAACATGTGGAAAAAATGAATGACTACTTTGACAAACAAGAAATAGATGATGAAGCAAGAAAATGGTTCAAAGGCTTAACCCCTAACAGTATAAATGACCTTCCTGCTTTCCATCAACTATTTTTAAACAAATGGGAAGTCAAGAGAAATCCTCTTCAAATCCTATCAGAATACAATGACCTTAAAAGAAATGCTAGAGAGAGTGTCCAAGATATTGCACTCGATTCAATAGTGTTTACAATGCACTCCCTCCCCACATGAAACCTCCATAAGGCCTAGCCTTAGTGAAATTTCTTGAAGGATTTTATCCAGGCACGTGTTATCAACTAAAATAAAGAGATCCCCTAACCTTAAAAGATATGCAAAGAGGAGCAATAAGTGTAGAAGCTAACCTAAATACCAGAAGGGCTAGATTGAAAACTGAGAAAAAGGTTACCTACAAAGATGAAGCTGGACCCTTCACATCAGATGCCAAAATTGATAGCCTAGTTAGGACAATGGAGAGGATGATGGAGAGAATAAACATAAATGAGAGAGATTATCCTAGAGAAAACCAAACAGCTCCTCAAAACATAAATCAAAATCAGAACCAAAACCAAAACTTTAGAAGGAATCCCCCTCAAATTAGAAAAAGATGTCATGATCAGCAAATCAGACCTCCTTTCCAAGAAAACTATGCTGATGAAGATGAGGGAGTGATTGAAGAAATAGAGGAGAACCACATAAATTTAATGGGAGTAAAGAATGAGGATATTGTTTTCCTCACTGAGGAAGAACGAGGCATATTTACACCTTATGAAGAAGAGAGCCTAGAATCTGAAGACTATAAACAAGGCTTTGAAAATGCTATAATGGAAGTGCACAGAAAATATGACCTTAGAAGCAAGAAAGATAAAGACACTCCCAAAAGAAAAACCTCTGAAATTTTTGCTAGAAATAATCCTGAAAACATTTCTAAAAAGACATCAGAAAACAATAACATAGTGGTTAGAAGTTCTGATAAAAACAAAAATAAAAACAGCCACCCTAATCCCAAACTTAGTGGTGACCAAAGTAGCACTGGAAACTCAGCTAATGCTCCTAGTAAAACTGTTTTAACTGTTGTTCATAATAAAAACCAACAAGCTGAATTTGCTAAGAAAACAATGACTAAAAAGGCTGATTTAAACATTTCAAAAACTTAGACACCTTTTAGTGTAGAGAGTGAAATTACTAAAATCAAAATCTCTATCCATCTCACTGAAATAGTCACCCAAGATGTATCTAATACCCAAATTTTAAGAGCTTTAAACATAGGAGAAAATGCTGACTCTGTTAATTTAAATGATGACAAACCTAAGCTTTTGTTTGGACCAGAAGTGGAAAGGAAACTTCAAGAAGGATGTGTTCCTCCCTTTTATGTTAGTCTAAACATCCATGATAAAAAATTTCACAATGCCACGTTAGACTCTGGTGCCTCACACAACCTAATGCCCAAATTAGTGATGGAAAAACTGTTGAGTTAAGCAGAGGAAAACATAAATAAAACATAGACACACAACAGAAAACCATAAAGAGACAAATATTTTAACGTGGTTCACCCAACCAATCTGGGCTATGTCCACCTAACATGGCATCGGCAATCTCATTCATCAACTGGAGAAATACAATAGCAGAGTTTCTCATATGCTCATCTCTTCCACTCACCTACCTCACATTCCTCATCATGCTCATTTGCCTCTATGAGCTTACATTTTATAGCTAGGAGTAGAAACAGAATCATAAATTCACTCACAACAAATATAGGATGCATTAACTCCACATCATAAATAGATGGAGTCAATTTAGCAAAAAATCCTATTGTTGTCACTTTCATGAGATTTTCTCCAAATTTAATTAAAAGAAAATCTCAACAATCTCCACCTTGACAACAATTAGCCTGATAACCTGTTCCATTATTATTTTTATATTTTTTGCAAGCCAAGAGAAGCCAGACACCATCGTGTCTTCTCTAACAAAATTGGTTTCGTGAACATGTCTGCACAATTTTCCTTTGTATGCACTTTTTCAAGAGAGACTCCCCTTTTAGTGATAACCTGTCTTACAAAATGGTACTTGATAGGTATATGCTTTGATTTAATATGATAGGCCAGATTCTTAGCCAAATGAATTTCACTTTGACTATCACAAAATAACTTGATGTTGTCCTGCAACCTACAAAACTCACCAAACAAACCTTTCAACCAAACTGCTTCTTTGCAAGCATGTGAAGCAGCTATGTATTCTGCTTCTGTAGTGGATAAAGCAACAATGTTCAGTAGCTTTGACATCCAGCTAATAGCTCCACTTGCAAGAGTAAAGACATACCCTGAAGTTGACCTTCTCTTATCCAAATCACCTGCAAAATCGAAATCAACATATCCACAAACAAATTCACTACTCCTGTTATAAGTGATACAATAATCACTTGTGCCTCTCAGATACTGAAGCACCCATTTCACTGCTGATCACCAGTGTTCTTTTCCTGGATTTTCCATATACCTGCTGACAACCCCAACTGCATGTGAAATATCTAGTCGTGTACAAACCATCACATACATCAAACAACCTACTACATTGGCATATGGAATTCGAGACATATATTCCTTTTCTTCATTAGTGTTAGGACATAAACTTGAAGAAAGCTTAAAATGGGAAGCAAAAGGGACTGAAACATGCTTCACATTGTTCATACCAAACCTCAAGAGTGTTTTCTCAATATACTTCTTTTGTGATAGCCACAACTTACCATTGTTCCTGTCTCTGAAAATCTCCATGCCCAAAATCTGTCTTGCTGCTCCTAGATCTTTCATATCAAACGTCCTAGCCATTTGAGCCTTTAACCTGTTGATCTCACTTATGATTTTTCTTGCTAAAAGCATATCGTCAACATATAACACTAAGATAATGAACATGCCATTACTCAATTTCTTAAAGTGAACACAATGATCATATTCACTCCTTATATAACTTTGACTCATCATGAAAGAATCAAATTTATTGTACCATTGTCGAGGCGACTGCTTCAGACCATACAATGATTTCTTGAGCCTACAGAAAAATTTCTTGTTGTGATTTTGAACAAACCCTTCTGGTTGTTCCATGTAAATCTCCTCATCTAAATCTCCATGTAAAAATGCAGTTTTAACATCTAGTTGCTGTAATTCTAAATCAAGTAAAGAAACTAATGCTAACACAATCCGAATTGAAACAATTTTTACAACTGGTGAAAATATCTCATGAAAGTCAATGCCTACTTTCCGAGAAAAAAATTTCACGACCAGCCTCGCTTTGTACCTATCTTCTTTATCATCAACACCTTTCTTCAATTTGTAAACCCATTTACATCCCACAGATTTTTTGTCTTTAGGAAGTTCCACCAGATCCCATGTGGCATTCTTGGTTAATGCCTTCATCTCGTCCTTCATAGCCTCTTTCCACTTATAACTGTTAGAACCTTCTACAGCTTCCTGATAGCACAAAGGTTCATCATCATTAGCGGTTAAAGCAACTGAAGTAACATAATCATCATACCTTCTAGGAGGACGTCTGATTCTCGTGGACCTCCTTAAAGATGTTTTTGGTTCTTCCACAATTTGCTAATTATTATCTGTAGGAACTTCTTCATGATCATCATCTGAAACACGTTCATGATCTGCATCTGAAACTTGTTCATGATCTAAATTTGAAACTTGTTCATCTGGACTATCATTAGTATTTGAACTGGTTTCAAACTGAATGTGTTGAAGCTTAGGTACATTATCCTGTTTCAATTTATCATCTATATCTGGATTTTCAAGTGAAGATTCATTGAATTTAACATCTCTATTAATGATGATCTTGTGAGTAGTAAGATCCCACAACCTATATCCCTTAGTCCCATCACCATATCCAACAAAGATATATCTTTTTGATTTAGGATCTAATTTAGAACGCTGATGTTTCGGAACTAGAGCATATGCATCACAACCAAAAACTTTCATTTTAGAATAATCACAAGGATAGCCTTTCCATACCTCTTGAGCAATTTTGCATCCTATTGCAGTTGATGGTGATCGATATACCAAGTAACAAGCCATAGAAACTATTTATGTCCACAATTCCTTCTGCAAATTGGCGTTACTAAGCATACTTCTTGCTCTATTTAAAAGAGTCTTGTTCATGCGTTCAACAACTCCATTTTGCTGAGGAGTATATACAGTGGTTTTATGTCTTTCGATCCCAGCGTCTTTGCAATAATTATCAAATTCCTTTGAAGTAAACTCACCACCATTGTCATTTCTTAAACATTTAATGGTTCTTCCAGTGATGCTTTCAACTAATGCTCTAAAATGTTTGAAAACTGTGAATACATCAAACTTCTTCTTTAACATATAGACCCACACTTTTCTAGAGAAATCATCAATAAAAGATACAAAATATGACAATCCTCCATATGAGGTTGTAGGAGATGGACCCAAAACATCAGAATGGATGTAATCAAGGATTCCCTTATTAGTATGTTTTCCAGTTTTAAACTTCTGCTTGCTTTGTTTCCCATATAGACAATGTTTGCAGAAATATAACTTAGAAGATTTTAAACTAGGAAGTAACTTACGATCAGATAAATTTTTTAATCCTCTTTCACTCATATGGCGCAACCTTTGATGCCATAAACAAATAGAATTACTGTCGTTTTCAGATACTGTAGAAGCATGATCTGACTCTGTTCTTCCTTCTAACTGAAAAATATTTCTAACCTTCTCTGCTTTAATTACTAGTAAAATTCCTTTATAAACTTTCATTACTCCACCTTGAATAAAGGTTTTATATCCATTTGTGTCTAGTACTCCTAGTGAAATGAGGTTTTTTCTTAGTTCAGGTACGTGTCTTACATCAGTTAAAATTTTATTTGTCCCATCAAACATTTTAATCTGGATGCTTCCAATTCCCACAATATTACACGAGACATCATTTCCCATGTAAACAACTCCATCATTAATTGATTTATAAGTTTTAAACCACTCTCTATGAATGCACATGTGATTTGACGCACTAGAATCTAATAACCAATGTTGATCATGATTAGACAAACCAACTGATAACACTTCATCACTCATACCTGAAATGAATGTTGAACCTGTATCTATCATGTTTGCTTCTTTCTTCTCCGTCGAAGAGTCTCCTTTGGATGTTTGCTGTCTCTTCCAACAATCCTTCTTCAAATGTCATGATTTTCCACAAAACCAACACTTTACCTTACTCTTCTTCCCTTTCGATTTTGACCGCGAGTTTTTGTGCTTACTGAAGCATCTTTCTTTAGAACGACCTCTGAACATCATTGCTTCTGATGTAGAGGTTTCTGAATTTGACCTTTTCCTTGTTTCTTCAGACAACAAAGCTCCAACAACATCATAAAATTCAAGGGTTTCTGATGAACTAAGACTTATAGAAGTAACAAAATTATCCCATGACTTGGGCAATGAGCATAATAAAGTTACAGCTTTATCTTATGATTCAAATTTTACTTCTATACTTTCTAACTGCACCAGGAGAGTATTAAAGGTATTCAGATGATCATTTATCATCGTACCTTCCTTCATGGCAAGCTGTACAACTGTCACTTCAGAATAATCCTATTGGTTAAGGATTTTTTCATGTACAACTTTTCAAGCTTTCTCCACAAACCAGCAGCAGTTTTCTCTGACACAATGTTAAACAAAACATCATTCGCCAAACACAATCGAATGCCGCTCAGTGCTCTTTCATCCATGTCACTCCATTCATTATCTGTCATGGTGTAAGGCTGTTTGGCTTTTCCCAACAGTGCCTTCGCCATGCCTTGTTGCACGAGTAGATCATACATCTTCAATTTCCAGATCTCGAAGTTGTTTTCTCCATTGAACTTCTCGATCTCAAACTAAGCACTTTGTGTTTTTACCATGTTTAATAGCTCGTGTCACAAAAAATCTCCAATTTCAGAAGGAATTAGTTTTGATTAAAAAAAAATGCCTTTCCCTTAATACCATATGCAAATGGCATTAAATTTACAAGTCGATTTTAAAACTTTTACAACATGAAGTGTTGATAATTATCATGGGAAATCGAAGAACTTGTGCGAGAAAATATGATCGAAAAAGAGACCCTGAGACACATAGAGAAGAGACTAGACAATCTCGCAAAAGAAAGTTAGAAGCCCTCTCAAATATTGAAGAGGAAAATCAACTGCGTAAATTGGAAGGTGTATAAAAATGTAAATATTATGATCTATTGATATATATTTAAAATTTTCCTAATGTAAAATGTGAAGCTTAATTTTTATTTGATGAACTAGTTTGAAAAATATTTTATTTAATGTAAACAGATAGAGATATTCCTCAAAATATTGAAGAAGAAAATCAACCTCAAGTAGAAATTGAAGCAGGTATGTAAATGTAAATATTATGATCTATTGATATATTTTTAAAATTTTCCCAATGTAAAATGTGAAGTTTAATTTTTATTTGATGAACTAGTTTGAAAAATATTTTGTTTAATGTAAACAGACAGAGATACTCCTCAAAATATTGAAGAAGAAAATCAACCTCAAGCAGAAATTGAAGCGGGTATGTAAATGTATATATTATGATCTATTGATATATTTAAATTTTTCCTAATATTTATTGACATATTTATTAATTTAGTGATTTATTAAATATGTACTATTTTTTCGAATATGTACAGATGAAATCACTATCGATAATGAGATGTTAGAAAATGTTGACACTCACACATATGGAGATAAAAAACCTGACCATGTTATACGATATCGTGTCGACCACATTTTTGAAAAGCATTTCTTAAATGAGCGAGTGACAGTTCAAGCTCAAATCTTGAAAGGTCTCCTATCATCAAGGAAATTAAAATAAGCGACGACACTATTGGGTATTCGAAAATCAACCAAAGATAAAAAAAAATGAAGGAAGAGGTGATAAAAAATATAAGTAGTGCTATAAAGTCAATTAAGAGATCTAGAGATAAAGATGTTTCAAATGTACGTAGAGGAATACAGATGGTAATGGTTTCACCAAGTACTCAAGAGAATCGTTTGATAACATCTATGGCACGGTGTTCCAAACCTTGCAGTAACCTTAAATAAACATCGAAATTTCCCGACCGCAAATAGATGTAAATGGATGAACTCGCTTGTTGGAGAGCTATTTGTAGGCAACCATACAAAGATAGACTTGGAGAAAATGTTAAAAAAATAATATATGAAAACATTGGAAGAACACAATGGAAAGCCACCAACTCCAATCTCCAAGACATGTGATGCGAAGAAGAATTGTACAAAACAGACCAAGAACACAGAAAAAACATCTCTGGAAACTAATCGATATCATATACAACAATTTCAAAGAAGAGAATCGTCAAATTCAAGTTTCACTCAGTGCTTTTGTTCAACAAAAACCATGGTATGTAAAACCTATCACCGTACGTGACATTTGTTGTTGCCGTTATCATGTGGAATTTGAGGTATATTATGACACATTCCTTGATTTCGGTAGAACATTATGGAAGGATTCACCTCCTCCTTCCACTATCCGTGAATTCATATCTCAAATTCTATGTGAAAGAGAAAGCGATGAACTATTTTACAAAAAGAAATGTGTTGTTGGTAAAAAATGCGATGATTGTGGAAATTTGACTAAATTTCAAAACAAATATCGTATTGATATAAATGATCAATCATTGTCCAACATGAAAGTGAAATGGAAGAGATATGAATATATCGATACATCGATTCAAGGTACAAATAGTGTTAAAAGAATTGAATTACTAGAAGACGAAATTTTTCTGATAGACTTTTTGAGAAAGTTTGAGGCAGAAATTTACAAATACACCAAGCATTCCCATAGAGCTCGATGGCAAGACTTTCAATTCAAAAAATCTCGTGAATTTTTTCCACCAGGGACCATTTTGTTAGTGATTGATTTTGCAGAAAACTACACATTTGTTCCACAAAAAGAAATTCAGAGTGAATACTATCATTCTGACCAAGTCTCCATGCTCGTCCATATTCTATATAGACACGCTAAAAAAAATGTCGATCATATAGAAAGCACGAGTGAAAATCGACATATCATTAAAGAATATCACTTTTATATCAGTGACGATCGTACACATGATACATGTTTTGTACAACATTGTTTTGGAAAAATTTATGATTCCTTGAAAAATCGTGGAATAACATTCAATGAACATTGGATATGGTCAGACGGATGCGCAGGTCAATTCAAATCTGCACGATCATTATTTTGGTTGTGTTGTCTTCATAAGAAAACCTGCATTAAACATTGTTGGAATTTCTTCGAGACTGGCCATGGAAAAGGAGAACATGACGGTGCGGGAGCATGCATAAAATGAGTACTTCGAAGATATCAAATGAACCACTCTGCACGCCGATTTGTGAACGTTGAAGAAGTTGTTCAATGGTGCATCGCTGCTCTAAGCCATGAGAAAAACCCATCAAGAGAAGTGTGAAGGTACATTCAATTTAATTTATATTGGAAATATAATTTTAAACATTGTACATTTATCATGCAATGATTATTTTTAATTGTATTTTGATATCATATTTACAAATTCTTTTTCTAATTTTCCATATAAAGGTTTTTCTGGCATATTGGAATCGAAGACGTAGATAGATCAATTGGAAATGACGTTGAAACAATAAAAGGGACTCAAAAATTTCATTCAATTCAAACAAAGTTGTCCAAAAATGTGTTTGCATTGGATAAAAGAAAATATTCTTGTTTTTGTGATGTTTACATAGACAACACAAAATCCAATGACGTTTGTGAAAACAAAATGTATGTGAATGATTGGAAACATACAGAGCTAAATACAAAGGGAAAAATGTCTATTGCAATGTTTGAAGAAATGCAATCAGAGGAAACTACAATATCATCTGATGGTGATCGAGTTTCTGATCTTGTTAGAGAAGGTAACATTTGAATTACTTTCTAATGATTTAAAGATCTAGAAATAAATTTAAATATGCATAATTAAATGTTAAATTTATTTTATTGTGCAGGAGATGTTTATGCTGTAATTGCACCTATTGAAAACGATGAAAATGTGAAGTATTATTTGATGCGTTGCACCGAACGAAAAATGAAATTATTACAAGACTTTAATGATCACAGATTTCAGTATGATAGAGGATCTATTATACTGAAAGGTTATTTTTTCAAACAAACTCATCAAAGTGGAGACTTTGTTTACTTTGAAGACTATGAACCTGATTCCATAAGTTGTCAATATAGTCACTTGGTGTGTGCAGCACGCATAAAGTTGATAGAAGTTCAATCAAAGAAAAAATCAAAAATTAAGAAATGGAAAATGTCAAAATCCGATCATGAATGGATTAGTGAAGATGGAATTCCATTAGAATTTTTTTGAGTGAAGTGTCCAACAATTTATTATCTTTGGATTAAATATGTTTTAGAACTTCCAATACTCAACTAAAAAATGAGTTTCTTATGTTATTTGTGGTTTGCACATGTTACAAATTGTTTGGGTACAAGCACGTGCTCTAGTATCAACTGAAAGTATTTTTTCTATACATGTGCATTGATGAAAAATGTTATATGTATTGGATATATATATTCTAGAATGAAATTAATTGCTCTTGTATATTAATTGTTCTTGTATATGTTTTCCGACCGTATGGTACAAATTATTTCACTTTATTTTGTAAGGTCAGATTCGGTCCCCATATGGCCTAGCCTCCAAGGGACGAGATAACAAGTGGTTGTCCCCACTTGCCCGAATCTCAGCGTTTAAGTACAATTTTACTGTTTATGGCGGACATCTTACATGATGTCCTAGCCAAGGACAGATTCTCTTTGTTTCAAGTTTTCGGTAAAAGTTGTCACCGAATGACCTACTAGGATATTATAAATACTAGCTTTGTAAGATCATTTGGCATTCGGAAAAATTCGAAAGTCTTGGACTGTCAATCAATTTAAAGTATCATTCACCCTATGGAGTGTAAAATATTCAATGTAGGTTGGTGACGATGCTCACTCCTAGCTTGAAGCAGCTCCAATGACCAATTCTTTAATGAATTCCAATGCACTAGACCAAAGTTGGTGACCCACTTGGTTTTTCACCCAAGAAATTCAAAGGTACTCTTCTTACCTTTGGCCCCCAAAGCTACAATGGAGTTATAGGAAGGTGAAGAAATTTTTTTTCACTGATAGGAATTTGGTCACATCCCTTATCTCCCCTTGTCAAAAAGTTCCTATCTACTACATTATCCAGCGTGTACTCAAGATCACTATTTCGTAATTAGAATATCACAATATCATACGTTCTCACAAAAATACTTAGAATGCCATTACGACACTCATCTAACAATGGGGAGCTCAAAACCTAGAAAGCTCCTCGTCCCCTTAATAATAATGTGTTTAATTTAGTCTTTTAGGTGAGGATTAAGTGTGAATCTTGTTTTCACATACAAAAATAATTAATTGTTTAATTCCATAAATTTGATTATTCACCAAAATACATGTCATATCCACTATTTGTCTCTCCTACAAGTTCCCATTATTTTATTAAAATATATGATTTTATCTCACCCAACTATCACATGTTCCTAAATTTACTCCTAATTGTTCCCTATGCCCTAAATCTACTCCTAATTGTTCCCTATGCTGCTTTTCCCTTACTTATTTTTAGAAAGTTATTTTCCTAGATCCATCATAACTATGGATCTATCAAGCGCCGAGAGGGTTCAAATATCTAGAGGTGCAAACCTCTTTTTTGAGTGCAAAACTTGAGGAAAGGTTTGCACCTCGAGAGATTTGATCCCTCTCGGCGCTTGATAGATCCGTAGTTAAGATGGATCTAAGTTGGTTTCAGTTGTGTGCAACCAAGGAAAAACTATCGATAATATGAGAAACATATGATTAATTTTATCAATAATATGTAAATACATCTAATATTAATATAACCATTTTAAATATGCTAAATATGTTTGAAATTTATCAAGTCATTTTAATTTTAAATTTTCTTAGTTACCTCAATTTGTTGAGATGATAAATATTGTAGAATAACTTTAATAATGGAAAATGATCAATTAAAATTTTTGAATGCAAAGTGACAATGTAATAATATTGAATGATAGAATGTGAATAATTAGAATGTAATCAATTACAAATAGCATTTATTGTGATCAATCTTAAACTATTTTCTTCTTCTATTCTTATTGTCACCCTTATTAGTTTTGTCATCTTTCCGTATTGATTATATTAAAAAGAAAGTAAAAATCATAAATCATAAACCATTTAAATATTTAGCTCGAACTCTTGTAGTAAACACCATACCTCAAGTCTCTCTTGCTCTCCAATATTATTAGGTTTAATTATTATAACACAAAATCGTTCTACATTGTCAATAATTTTTTGCGCTTACACTGAAATCAATGAACACTATTAATCCAATGACTTTACAAGTAATGTACCATCATACATGCAATTATATCAAATCATAAATCAACATATACAATGAAATCAATGGGGATTGTCTTGTTACAAGTAACATAATTTCAATTTACCACATGTGCAAATGTAGGTTGAAACCATCCAAAACTTTAAGTTTTAAAACCCTTTTGATTATATATTGTGCAACATTAAAACATTAAACATTTAAAGTTCATTAAATATCACATGCAAAATGTATTGAAACCATCCAAAACTTGAGTTTTAAAAACTTCACATGCCATGCCAATTATAATTCAACTATCCAACAAAAACATTTAACATTAAATATCACATGCCATATGTATTCAAATGACAACATTACTTCACATTCACATGCCAAAAGTACTAAAACCATCCAAAAATTAAATAAAACAAATTATATAATAACAATGTAATAAAATATGTCCAAAATTGTAAATCTCACTTGAGTATCAAACTGTATCAAGTTTAACAAATTTTAAAACCATCTAAATTTTAAAATCAAATCTACTGTAAATGATGTCCATCAAATGGAGGATCTAGCGTCTGGGTCTCAGTCCGCGCCCTATCCTGTGAATAGGAAACCTACATACAAAATGCACATGTACTTGAACATTAAAATTTGAAGTTTTAAAAATGAATGAGAATATATATATCTATAATTTCACGTAAAAAACAAAATATAACAAAAAAATCATTCAATACCTCGTAAGGTTCCCTCTCCATTTGATGAACAGGTTCTCCCATACGAACATCTGCAGTGGTAAATTGTACAATATACATGTACAGTTAAATATAAATAAATAAATAAATAAATAAATAAATATATATATATATATATATATATATATATATATATAAATTAAAAACTTTAAAATGAAAATGCACGTGTACATATATAAACTTATTTTCAATAATATTAAAAAAAGGAACTAAAGACAACTTGTTCAAATGCTGTGGATGTTCCTATCTCCGTCGCTAGAGTCCCCGGATTAAAAAATCTTCTATAGGAACCTAAATTCAAAATTTTTTAAATAACTCAAAATATAGATCTCTCTCTATATATCTCAATTTTTAATGGAACTTTTTGAGGTAGAATATATATATATATATATATATATATATATATAACTTTTAAACATAAATTTTGAACTTGTGAAAAATTTTCCATACTTGTGGCACATCTCCCAATGAAGTAGAAGGTATATCTCCTAAGGAAGAAGAAGGTACAGCCATCCCAAAAACATCAGACGGAATCGATACCTGTTAAATTTTTTTATCAAATTATATATATACATACATGTACATGTGTGGCAACAATTATTTATTTTAGAGTCACTTAAAAAACACTAACATACATGTGCCAACATATCATGATGGTTAGACCCCCCTGCATCGTTTGAACCGGAGGTCTCGAACGTAATATTAACATTTTCATCACGCATCATGCTTGAGAACTGCAAATGGTGTTTTAACATATAATCATACATTTTTGTTAGATTAATGTACACATACAAATACATGTATACATGTACATACACATGTATTTATTACAAATTGTACACATGTATATGTAAATATAATTTCAAACCCTAAGGTCACTAACACATATCGTTTCGGTGCCCTCTTCCTCACGAAAAATTAGGTCTTGCAGACCATTGCGACAATTTATTGCATATGTTCGGAGATCTTCAACATTCATGTTGTAAATCTCCTCATCTGTACGATAAACAAAATTGGCACGTGCATTTTCACATGCTCTTTGTCGATTTAAACAAAGATCGACTCCACTCAACCCGCTATGAACATTGTCGATCATAACATCTCTTGCTTCTCGACTTATTTGAGAAGTCGCATCCATCTCTGATCGCAGGGTTTCGACTCAAAACGGTCGACTCACCAATGGCGGCTCAGGGCGAGGCAACTCCACATCTCGCTTAGCGCCCTTACGTTGATATAATCGACCTCTCCCCGGGCCAAAAAATTCTGAAGGAAGGTCATTGTAGTCGGGTTTCATACCCAAAAAAAATTCTGCATAAAACATTTGTGCAAAATAAACATGAACCTCATCGTTCCATGGAAGCCTTCCAAAGGCCGCAAGATGTCGATCATACAAATAAGCAGCTTTGTCTGGGTGCTTGAAATACTACACCTTCAACATTTTTCTTTTTGGCCCTTCCTTATAATTAAACATTGACTTGGCATCTGCTCTTGTAACTTTTTGTTTTATGTCCTGCCATTTATCGGGACCTATCACTGTTTCTTTTCTCTTTCTCATCAGTTCTACAAACGAATCAGTCGTTGGCCCCAAATTTTTGTACACATTTACCATTTCACCCAATGAATGTGTAACTATTTTGAGGCTTTGTCTACTCTCAGCAGGTAGAGACAAAGCCTCGAGATCTCTTTGCAATTTTGCATGAAGGCTTTGACACCTTTGTAAGGTGCATTCCGCCATGTTCGTTTCCCATGGTATATTAGTAATCTCAGCCGGATAAGTTGTGCTGGGTTGACAACCTTCTTCTTGAATGTAGCGCGCTGCCCTACGTCTATTTTGACCACTGGCTCGAACATTTTCAGCCTCTGCATCAATATATATAAAATTTCGTATATTAGAAAAAACACGTGTAAAAAAAGTTGTACAAATTTAATGAAAAAATATTGAAATTGATGTCAACCTTGATGTTGTTGGTTAACATCATCTCCAACTTGACCGTGCTGAGAACCAACCCCAGAATGACGCTGTTGAGAACCAGACCCACAGTGACCCTGTTGAGAACCAGCAGTTGTTGATTGGCCTTTGGGGGAATAAATATCACCCCCTTCCCGCAACCTGCTACCACTCATACCTCGACCGGTTGAACCTTGGCCACGCTCCATGGATGGAGTAGAAACCCTTCTCCTCTTGCCTCCTAAAAATTAAAATATGAAACTTATTAACAACTAATTTCACTCACAAAGTTAATAAAAAAATCAATTCCATATGTACACACATGTATGGAGATTTAAGATTATATTTAAATATCGTGAACATCCTCCGATCCCTGAACCTCCATATGGGATTCGGTTGATCTTCGTCTTTCATCCTCCATGATATACATCTATTGGTTGACATTCACAAAATAGATTTCAAAAAATAAATTTGTAATTTAGTGTACACAAATTATGTAGAACACAACTTTCAAAGCAATAATTGATCATGTGTGAAACTAAATTTAATCGAAAAAGATATTATAAAAATGATAAGTTCACCAAATTGCACTTTACATGGTGGGAGCACACTTGGTATAAAATTTCCTACTTATACACTTTAGTTTGTGGAAGAAATGACACATGTACATAGTTTACCTTAAAGTAGTTGTGTTTTACGGATATTAAAATGAAGAACTTCTATTTAGATCCATTCCAGAGATTGACTATAGGGGATTTACTAGATATGTCACCTTTCATAAAATATGAGATCCAGAGGCTACCTGGCCCTTTACAGACTCTACCTATAGAATTTGTAGAAGTAAACACTAGAGGCATTAACACTATCAAAGAACGTTTTCATGCTCAGACATGGGAATGTGTCTCTTTCCCTACGCAAAAAAATAGTTCAAGGTAGTTAATCTTCATAGACATGTCATCAAGCAAGTCAATGTGATCATCCCCAACTTACTTTTTATGAAATTAGACTTGGAATCCTCTACAACCTGGTGGATGGAGTTGAATGGGAACTAGGTTGAAAGGCCTTTACAAAATACATGCTAGTGAATAACACTTACTAGGTTATGCCAACAAATAAAGTAGGAGAAATGTTTTCTCCTCGAGGTTGTCCAATTGGGTGTGTAATACCAACTTCACACATTTCCTCACAGGTTTCTCTCTTAGGTTACAAATGTCTTCCACCTTATTAGTTATATATTTTTCAATTTCCCGAGGATTCCTTGATTTTTTTCTCCTACCATCTCCCTCACTCACTCCCCAAATTATTGTCATCAAACATGCCCAATTGAGGATCTAGAGCAATGTTTGCACCATACTTAGAACTGTCATTGCTGCTAATTGAAATTGGAGTCATGTATACTAGATTGCTTGCTTAAGTGGCTCTTACTTGGACAATATCCTAAGATGAGTTTGACATGATGGTCATATGAGGTTGGAAGCTACTTGGTGTAATTTTCCTTAAATCTTCAAAAAAACAGAGCAAAAATGTCATTTTCGATCATTTTTTATTAGCTTTTGCATACAACAAATGTTATCACAATTGCAACACAATCATGTTCCATGAGCATGAATTATGAATGTCACAAGCCAAATGGCAAGGAAATTTGCATTCATTTAGGCAAAAGAAGGCTATGACATTAAGGTCCATGCTAGAAAAAATTATGCAAATAAAGTTGCTAAGTCTTGATACTTACCATGTGTTTCAAAGCCATAATGAAGGTTGGCTTTGAGAGTGTTCTCTCAAAGCCCTGTCTTGAGATGAAATTTAATTCAATGTCTCTTAGAGTTGCAAGGTGGAATTGATAGAACTATTTGATTTCTTTACCATAAATGGATCAACTAAAAAAACTGAAAAAACTTATTTGTCATATTATATTATGATGCTTATAGAGTGAAAAAACTGAAAGAATCAACTTGTAGGGTCATTTTAATGGTGGGTGGAGAATTGGGGTCTAAAACCTTTTGGAGTCATTTTAAGGTATTAAATGACATTTCTGGGGGTCAAACGATTATCCCTTGTGCCGAAATCTTGACCATTATTCTACACTTAAAGACATATCCAATGGTGCAAGAAAAACATCAAATGAAGTTCATTCAAAATTTATGCCTTTAGTAAGTTGACCTATCATGTTGACCAGGTCATGGTACGAGAGAATGACATTTTAGCCCCATTACTCATGCATGGCAAGCTAACTACATGTGGAATTTTAACAAGACTCTATAAAAGGTCTAAAATCACAAACCTCGTTAATGGTTGACAGAGTCAAATCTTACACCTAATTGGCTATCACGCTATGTTAAATACTTGGCCACTAGGAGGAATAAGAGTTCCATTTTGTGTTATTGTATTTTTTTCCATAGTTGAAAATACAACTAGGAGTGTGAAGTTAGAGAGAAAAATGTATGAAGTTAAGTTTTTATAGCAACCTTACACGCTAAAAATCAGTAGCTAACTCTAGAGCATGTTTACATTTTAGTGTTGTTTTTTTCCCATAAGGATTTCCTAGGGAAATAGGAGTCTAGAGCATCATTACTTTTTAGGGTTGCTTGTCTCCCATATAAGGATTTCCTAGGAAAATAATTGTGTTGATTGTCTAGAGATATGTATGTGTGTGTTTCATTATGTTCTCTATTTCTTATGTTGTGTTTCATTATGTTTTATATTTCTTACATTTCTGCCCTCCTATTTTTCTTTCCAATCAAGGTTTATAAAATAACATGAGAAGCAACATGAGACTTGGAACAATAATTTTCATTATCTATATGGAAGGCAAGAAGGATTATATACCCTTAAGCTTAAACTTATGTAGTTTGTCAATTTTTATCATATATTTTTTGGTAAGGGTAAATGTTTTTTATCTATAGTACAAGTCATGAGTTCCCCAATTTTACCTTATATATGTAAAGAATGATTCTAGGATTACTACAATTTGTACTTGGTTTTTTATTGTGATGATGCCCTCTCTCAATCTAGACATAAGTGATGATGGTCTTCTCCAAATCAACTCATGTATCCTCATTAAATTTATACAAACATTTCAAATTCATATTTTCTTTCATAAAATTCTAGGAATATTAGAAGAATTAGTAAAAAGTGAGATAACCATCTCAATATGCCCCCCATAATTCATTTTATAAAAGATAAATTTGTAAAATCCCTTTCGGTAATAATGGTCGTTATTAATTAATTAAAAAACATAATATATAATAAAAATTTGAGAAATAAAATTTTTGATGAAAATGTGCTATGAAAGTAAAGGTTTAAAGGAAAACATGTACAAGGCATAGTTGAGCCAAATTATTATCTATTTATTGAACTAGAAAGGACATATAATTATTACACATGTTTAATTTACATTCAAATGCTTCTTCGATTTATCTCCTATAGCTTACTGTATTATGCTAGATATATAATTTAAGTTGAAGGCCCATGAGATAAATATGACTTCTATGTGACATTTGTATTGAATCATCTATTTGTTGTGTTATATGAACATAATTGGTACAGATATCTAAAGAGTCCAAATGCTCATTCAAGACCATATGTAATCCTCATCTAACTTAGCCAGGGATTTGCAATACTATATTTGAGTTGGCTAGCTCCATTTCAAGATATTATGGTTATCCAAGAGGGGATATAAAAAATGAAAAGAAGGATGTTGTTGTAGGTTATCCAAGTCGGACATAGAACCAGTGGAGAAACCTAAGGAAAACCTATGTTTCCAGGTCAAACCTTTGTAGAGGTTCCAGTACCTGAGAGTAAAATCCACTTTGGGGCTGTTAAATTCTAACTGTACTCATAATTGTGCTAGGGGGGGAGAAATAGGATGTAATTTCCTCTTCTCATGGTTGGGAGTCTTGTTTTTCATGTGGATTCAACCAAACATATTGTACATATTAAATGAGGACATAATTATTACACATTTTTAATTTACATTCAAATGCTTCTTTGATTTATCTCCTATAGCTTAATGTATTATGCTAGATATATAATTTAAGTTGAAGGCCCATGAGATAAATATGAATTCTATGTGACATTTGTATTGAATCATCTATTTGTTGTGTTATATGAACATAATTGGTACGCATATCTAATTTACATTACTTTAATATGTCATGCTTCTTTAATTTATCTTTTATAGATGACCGGAGCATCCCTTTTTAATCTATCACTTTTGACTTCGGATATGTGGGCAATATTCATCTGCATATTTTTCTATCGTAAAGCAGTGAGTAAAATTGTATTTCATTTGTGTCAGTGTTAAGGTTAAGCACATGGATTAAAGTTTTATATATTAAATGAGGAGGCTATGTATTACATATGGTCTTGAATGAGCTTTTGGACTCTTTAGATATATATCTAAAGAGTCCAAATGCTCATTCAAGACCATATGTAATCCTCATCTAACTTAGCCAGGAATTTGCAATACTATATTTGAGTTGGCTAGCTCCATTTCAAGATATTATGGTTATCCAAGAGGGGATATAAAAAATGAAAAGAAGGATGTTGTTGTAGGTTATCCAAGTCGAATATAGAACCTGTGGAGAAACCTAAGGAAAACCTATGTTTCCAGGTCAAACCTTTGTAGAGGTTCCAGTACCTGAGAGTAAAATCCAGTTTGGGGCTGTTAAATTCTAACTGTACTGGTAATTGTGCTAGGGGGAGAAATAGGATGTAATTTCCTCTTCTCATGGTTGGGAGTCTTGTTTTTCATGTGGATTCAACCAAACATATTGTACATATTAAATGAGGACATAATTATTACACATGTTTAATTTACATTCAAATGCTTCTTTGATTTATCTCCTATAGCTTAATGTATTATGCTAGATATATAATTTAAGTTTAAGGCCCATGAGATAAATATGACTTCTATGTGACATTTGTATTGAATTATCTATTTGTTGTGTTATATGAACATAATTGGTATGCAGATCTAAAGAGTCCAAATTGACAAATAAAATTTTTGATGAAAATCTGCTATGAAAGTAAAGGTTTAAAGGAAAACATGTACAAGGCATAGTTGAGTACAAGGCATAGTTGAGCCAAATTATTATCTATTTATTGAACTAGAAATGACATATAATTATTACACATGTTTAATTTACATTCAAATGCTTCTTTGATTTATCTCCTATAGCTTAATGTAATGCTAGATATATAATTTAAGTTGAAGGCCCATGAGATAAATATAACTTCTATGTGATATTTGTATTGAATCATCTATTTGTTGTGTTATATGAACATAATTGGTACGCATATCTAAAGAGTCCAAATGCTCATTCAAGACCATATGTAATCCTCATCTAACTTAGCCATGGATTTGCAATACTATATTTGAGTTGGCTAGCTCCATTTCAAGATATTATGGTTATCCAAGAGGGGATATAAAAAATGAAAAGAAGGATGTTGTTTTAGGTTATCCAAGTTGGACATAGAACCAGTGGAGAAACCTAAGGAAAAACTATGTTTCCAGGTCGAACCTTTGTAGAGGTTCCAGTACCTGAGAGTAAAATCCAGTTTGGGGCTATTAAATTCTAACTGGACTGGTAATTGTGCTAGGGGGGAGAAATAAGATGTAATTTCCTCTTCTCACGGTTGGGAGTCTTGTTTTTCATGTGGATTCAACCAAACAAATTGTACATATTAAATGACGAATTTCGCTCTCCCAATCATTCCTAAATCACCCAGATCACCAAGAAAACATGTTTTAAAAGAACATACTTTAGTATGGGAAAGGAGGGGTTTTTTAAATTGGGAAGGTGTATTGTGTTCGTATTGGTATGGGGTTAAATAATGTGATTTTCAAAGGTATTTTCCAATATGTAGTCAAATTAAGGGTATTGTTTAATATGCCACGAACGCATGCGATATGTCAAAGCTTCATTGAGTGAAGCCCCTGTGGTGAGAGGTATGGACACAAGTGCAGATGTTGTGATATAAATAATTGCATATGTTGTGATGTAAGGGGTTTGAAGATTGATGCAGATGGTCATATGAAAAAGGGAAACTTGGCCACTAGGAGGAATAAGAGTTCCATTTTGTGTTATTGTATTTTGTTCCATAGTTGAAAATACAACTAGGAGTGTGAAGTTAGAGAAAAAAATGTATGAAGTTAAGTTTTTATAGCAACCTTACATGCTAAAAGTCTTAGCTAACTCTAGAGAGATTACCTCTTTCTTTGTACTCACATATTTTCCATACCAGAAAAGAGAGAGTAGAGCATGTTTACATTTTAGTGTTGTTTTTTTCCCATAAGGATTTCCTAGGGAAATAGGAGTCTAGAGCATCATTACTTTTTAGGGTTGCTTGTCTACCATATAAGGATTTCCTAAGAAAATAATTGTGTTGATTGTCTAGAGATATGTATGTGTGTGCTTAATTATGTTCTCTATTTCTTACGTTGTGTTTCATTATGTTTTATTTTCTTACATTTCTGCCCGAGCCTATTTTTCTTTCCAATCAAGGCTTATAAAATAACATGAGAAGCAACATGAGACTTGGAACAATCATTTTCATTATCTATATGGAAGGTAAGAAGGATTATATCCCCCTAAGCTTAAGCTTATGTAGTTTGTCAATTTTTATCATATATTTTTTGGTAAGGGTAAATGTTTTTTTTTATCTATAGTACAAGTCATGAGTTCCCCAATTTTACCTCATGTAAAGCATGATTCTAGGATTACTACAATTTGTACTTGGTTTTTATTGTGATGATGCCCTGTCTCAATCACTTGGCCATCTCTCAATGGGTAGTTAAATCTTTATAACAATACTTAAGTAAAATTTATCTATTTGTATTATGTGAAATTATGTAAATAATGGTATACTACTTTTCATAAAATTGGGTTGAGATTATCATATATTTCAATGAAAGTTGATTAAATATGTTTTCTTTAAAAGAACCTAACAATTTTGTTAAGGTATGAATTTGCAATTTTGTGTGGCTCTCTATCAACCTTCACTTCCTCATTTCTAGAAAAAATCTACTTGCTCATTTGTATACCCACTTTCTATTCAAATGCATGAGTTTTGAACTCTCGGTAACTATGTTTTTCCACGCAGGAAAATTATGTCACATTTTATACTAACTCTAAATATTATTTTGAATTTTGGATTATTGTTATTCTTTTATATAATTTAACATTAGATATAAGTTTAAATTGAAAGCTACTTAGATGAAATATAGCTTAGATATGGCATTTGCAAATTATTATCTATTTATTGAATTATTATCTTGGAACGTTATCTTGGAATACACAGAAGAATAAGAATAAATGTTACATCTACGAAATTTTTTTCAAAAGAAAACAACTAATGTTCTTTATTTAGATTACCATGCAATAATAATGACGAAAAAACTTTCTTTCCAGTCATATTGGATTCTTCACAGTGGATTCTTGGAATAAATCACTGAATTAACTTTCTGTCACGTTATTTTCGAATACATAAAAGAAAATAAATATGGTAGATAAGTTTCAGTGTCTTATTATAAAGAAAATAAATATGGTAGAGAAGTTCCTGTGTCTTACTATTCAGGCATACATATTTTGTAATCTTTTAGGAAGAAACACATGTTCTTAATCATTAGGCCCACTTAACCATTCTGATATGTAAGAAGACAACATAGCTTTTTTATAAAAAAAAAGAAAATGACATTTATTGAGATGTATAAGCTTTTGTATCTATAATGAAGAAAGAAGCACAATATCAGTTTGCTTCTTTATTAAAGATATAATGAAAAAAGAAACAGAATATTGGGTGCTTCTTTATTAAAGATAGAGTAAAGAATAGTTAGTCAAATAGATAGAATATTTTCCTTGGATTTCTCTCCCTATTTAGTCAAATATATTTATGGTGCCTAAAATTTCAACAAGCTGGTTTGCCCGAGAGGTTAAGGGGGAAGACTTAAGATCTTCTGCAAAGAATTATTTTACTATTCTTTACTCTATCTTTAATAAAGAAGACTATTGTTTACTCTATTCTGGAAGACTATTGTTTTATTTTTGCTGGTTTGCTTGTGCTAATAATGATTTCAACTTTGTGCGTAAAAAGACCCCAAAGCTTATAGGCTAGCTTTGGCTGCATTGTGTCCTAGTAATTAGTGCCACATCATCTACATACAACAACAACATTTTTATGATAATCCTTGCTATGTTCACCCCTCCCTTATAGTTCTTGTTTATACATTCCTATATAGCTTATTGATGTAAACAGGAGATAGTGTGGCACAGAGGAGGATAACTATTTTGATGTGATATCATTGTTGAAGCGCTCTAAAAACGCCTTGCAGTTCTAAATTTATCCTTTTCTCTGTTAATTTAACTTGTGTCTCAACGTCTCCCAAAATTTCGCCCTTACAACCCAAAAATAATGATGTTCGAAGGCATTTTTAGAATGGATAAAATAATGCCATAATTCTTTGCAATTACTTTCTCCCTATCCCTCTGATAAGCTTGGGAAACAGTGGGTTGATCATGATGTTTCGTGTCCGAAAGGATTTAAAATTGGATATACAAGACCGACCCACATTGTTGGTTGGTTTCAACATTCTGGAGATTTTAATGTTTCTTGATTTTTCCCTGTGGTGGCTGCCTGTATGACGCATGTTCCTTTTCGAAATTATTTTTGCGTTAGCAAGAGAAAAAATATAGGGAAGTATAACAAACAGGAGAGTTGCACCAAACTGTAACACAATCTGTAGCCGGGCTTTTGGCATTGAAGAAAAACATTGTTCGGAATAGCATTTGCCTATGATTTTCCAAACAAACAATTATAAAGGTTTAGGGCACTACGAGAATCAAACTCGCGGCTTCTCACAGCTTCTCACACCCAGAAACAAAATTCATACCAATGTTAATGGAGCTTTCCAACTGCCAATTTAAGAAGTTATAGTACAATTTTCCTAATTTTAAATTAGTCATTCATAATACGTTGAGAAATAAATGCCATTGAATTCTATTAGCATGAGAAGAGAAGCAAAGGCAGCTAGCATTGAAAAACCAATCTGGTTATTAAATATTTTGCACACGAAATTGCAATTTTGGTGGGGCATTTGATAATAGCGAAGAAATCCAAAGAATTTGTGACATACCCGAGAAGTTCTACTCGATGCACCACGGCGACCAGGAGCAGCACCATGGTGACCAGGAGCAGCAAGAGTACCCACGGTGACCAGGAGCAGCACCAACGCAGCCAGAGCGAAAAAAAACGCGCGCACAATGAAAACTATAAACCGTTACCCTTCGCGAGCGACTTATTTATAAAAAAATAGTTCGGCCGAACTTGTGATGCCGGTTTTCCAATTCCCAGCAAAAATTCTGTTTGCCCGCACCGTCAGTGTGCCATCAATCTAAACGGAAAGTTCGGCTGAACTTTGTAAAATTTTCGTCTGAACTATTGTTGAAAAAAAATTTCGGCCCCCGATTCTCACAAAAGTATAACCCAGCTTCACGTTTCCGCCCGTCAACCTTTTTCAATATAATCGATATGATTTTCAAACCACTCAAATCGATATACAAAGACACATCGATTTAAAAAAAAAATATTACATATTGATTTTAGAAATAATTCAAATTGATATATAAGAAATACAAATCGATATATAAAAATAAGTCAATATATTCAAACAAATTGATCATATTATCACAATACTTCACCGTTCAAAATCATTGGCAGTTTTTAGAGCTTTGTATTCATGGCTGACAACGTTTCAACTGAAGTTCAACCCTTTGTTCAACTGTCCACCCAGCCCAACGACTTACATAACGCTATTCAAAGCATTCACACAGCCGCATATTTCCCAAGCGGTACTCATGGCTTACGTTTTCTATGGCATCTCACGGTCGATTCACAGCTACCGGTCTCATGGCTTGTTCATAGCCACGGTTTGGCTCAACCCACAGAGTCACTTGCCTCCAAGCTCACCTTGTATATGCGCAGCTGAATATACTACCTTCAAACGGTGCTCTCGGTGCTTGACGCAACTGCATGCAACAAATCACAGCCAACGGTTCAACTGCTATTCTCTGCACTCAGCAAAAAACTGGCCTCACGGCCTCTCAGCAGGCCATGGCTCACAGCTTCTGTCTAGCTCACGGTGCAGCGATCATAGCAAACGACCCTTCAACCAGCGTTCAATACCATTTAGCCTCTTAATTACAGCTCGACAGCTCGGCAGCCCACAGAAGTTATAAATCGATCCACGGAAGCTCCTTCAAACTGCGCTCACGGTTTCTGGTCACTTTAAGAAAACACAAGATCAAAACTCTTGAACGTAGACATGAATTACTCAACGCTCTGATACCAATTGTTGAGTTAAGCAGCGGAAAACATAAATAAAACACAGACACACAGCAGAAAACCATAAAGAGACAAATATTTTAACGTGGTTCACCCAACCAATCTGGGCTACGTCCACCTAACAGGGCATCGACAATCTCATTCATCAACTGGAGAAATACAATAGCAGAGTTTCTCATCTGCTCATCTCTTCCACTCACCTCACATTCCTCATCATGCTCATTTGCCTCTACGGGCTTACATTTTATAGCTGGGAGTAGAAATAGAATCATAAATTCACTCACAACAAATATAGGATGCATTAACTCCACATCAGAAATAGATGGAGTCAATTTAGCAACAAATCCTATTGTTGTCACCTTCATGAGATTTTCTCCAAATTTAATTAAAATAAAATCTCAACAAAAACTAGGCCTTGAGATAACTAGACCTTACAAAGATCTATACTCTTTTGACTCTAGCAGAGTTAAATGTCTAGGTCTAAACTAATGATTTATGTGTCAACTTAGCACGAATACTAGCGAAGAGCCTACTGATTGACATTGTAGTGGCTTTTATACCTCCTAAATATGGCATGCTCCTTTTAAGATCATGGGTGCTAAACTCGAGGGTACCCTACAAATGGATATGACTTATGTAACCATCCTTGTCTTTAGTCAACCAAGAATATTATATAGGGATATACACATGAAATATATCGTTAGTAGTCAAGAAAAAACATATAATTCCCCTCTTTATTCTATTCACACTGACCTTGACTCATTCATTCTTTAAAATGATGAAAATTTTAATGAACAAGTGATAGAAAATGAGAAAACAGTGATAGAAAAAGAGGAAAAGGAGGAAGAATAGTCAAAATAGTTTGCTAACACAGAAAATTACAACAAATACAATGAAAATCATAAGCAACAAAGCAACCATCTACATAGGGCTGATCATTAAGAGCAAAGAAAAAACACTCAACATAGTGGAGATCATGGTAAATAAGGCAATGAAAAACACAATGGCAGCCACTATAAACAACATAACGAGGACAATAATGACTTAAATGAAAAATCTGAAATTGGACCTCTTTGGAGCATGAGTTTTGATGGTTCTTGTAGAAAAACTGGTTCAGGAGCAGGCATATGGGTACATAACACAGAGAACAATCATGCAGAAGGTCACTCATACAAGCTAAACTTTCAATGCGCAATTAACATAGATGAATATGAAGCACTCCTCTTAGGACTACAACTATTGAAGAAACTAGGAGCCAAGAGGATAACTATTCATGGAGATTCAGAATTAGTTATTAGACAAATAAGTGGAGAGTATACAGCCAATCATCCAAGATTAAAAGCCTATAGAGATGATGTTATTGACCTCTTGAAAACATTCACAGAATATGAGCTTAACTTTGTCCCTAGAAACCAAAACATTCTTGCCAATGGTTTAGCTTTTGCTGATAGTACATGTCAAAATCCTTATGAAAGAAAACAATACACAGTCCAAGTCAAATATAGACTAGCAGCCCCTGATAATATAAAGTACTGGTAAGTTTTTGAAGGAGATAAACAGATAGAGGATTTCCTGCAGTCCAGAAATGGGTCTGAAATGCCAATTCAGACTCAGAGTATGAAGAAGACTGTCCTACTGAGGAACAATATTACAAAGAAGAACCTCCTAACATTGTTGATATAAATCTATTAACACAAGAACACCTACAGAAAACATAACTGTGCACTAATTTAGAAAAAAGAAGACTTTGAAGTGTTGTAGTCTAATACTAATAACTTGCCAAAGGGACTGGTGCCTGTAGAAGAACTTTTTGACTTTAATGATGTTGCTAAAAAGCCAAAAATGGAAACAACTGAAACTGAAATAGAATAATGCAATATAGGCAGTGAAAAAAGACCCGAAAAGATCAAACTGTCTAAAACACTGGCTGCTCATACAAAAAAGAAATATCTTGAGCTTTTTAGAGAATTTACTTATGTTTTTGCTTGGAGTTATAAAGATCTAAAATCCTATGATACTGAGATAATTCAACATAAGATACCCCTCAAAGAAAACCAGAATCCCTTTAAACAAAAACTGCATAGAATAAACACTGTGCATCTACCCTTGGTTGAGAAAGAAATTAAGAAAATGTATGATGCTGGAATTATAGTCCCTTTGAGATACTCAGAATGGGTTTCAAACCTGGTATCAGTAAGAAAGAAAACATGAGAAATAAGGTTGTGCATAGACTTTAGAAATCTAAACAAGGCCTCCTTAAAGGACAACTACCCTTTACCAAAAATGGATCACATCTTACAAAGGGTAGTAGGTTCTAAAAGAATTTCTTTGCTAGATGGCTTTTCAAGAGATAACCAGGTGCTGGTACACCCAGATGATCAACACAAGACAACTTTCACCACACCTTGGGGCACTTTCATGTAAGTGAAAATGCCTTTTGGGTTAATGATTGCTGGTGCCACCTTCTAAAGAGCCATGGATACTGCTTTCTCAGAAAAAATAGGTTACTTCATTGTGATTTACTTTGATGACATCACCATCTATTCTAAAACAGAATGAAGAACACCTAGCTCACTTAAGAACAGTATTTGAAAAATACAGAAAGTATGGTTTGTCTTTGAATCCCAAGAAAAATCTATTTGGCCTTCAAGAAGTAAAAATTCTAGGCCATATTATATCAGAAGAAGGGATCAAGATAGACCCAAAAAGGATTGAAGGGATATTGCAAATCAATCATCCTAGAAATATCAAAGAATTGAAATCTTTCATTGGAAAGATAAATTTCTTAAGAAGGTTCATCCCAAACCTTTTTGAACTACTTAGAAGCACGACAAACATGCTGAAAAGGGAAATAGGAGTTAAATGGACCACATAAACAAAGAAATCATTTGAACTGGTTAAACAAGCACTCACCCAAACACCAGTTCTAATTAGCCTTGATTTTACCAAAGACTTCTTCATATTCTCCTTTGCATCAGAACATACAGTTGTTTTTGTCCTATTACATAAAAACATAAAAGGACAAGAGTAGCCCATTGCATTTTTCAGCAAGGCATTGAGAGATACACCTCTGAAATATAGCATAATGGAAAAACAAGCCTTTTCCTTGATCAAGGCATTGAAAGATTTCAGAGTTTACATTTTACACTCCCATATCATTAAATTTGTGCCTAATTTAGTGGTAAAAGACATTTTATCACAAGATCCTGATGGCAAAAGAGGAAACTAGATTGTTGTTATATTAGAATATGATTTATAGATCAAGCCCACTAAACTCATCAAAGGCCAAGGACTGGCTAAAATCATGTTTGAAACAAAATTTCAAGCACTAGACATGAACATGATTGATGCATTATATGAACAGGAGGAGTTGGCAACTCCACTTATTGAAAATTCATTTCTGAATTCATCTTGGTATGCTGATATTTTATATGTGCTTCTTAATATTAATGTTTCTCCTGGTTTGTCTAAAACAAATGAAATATTTTTAAAGTTAAAGGTTGTAAATTACTGCATTTTAGATAAATGTTTATATTGGAAAAATGCTAGTGGTATATTGCTTAAATGTTTGCCTAAGAATGATGCAGATAAGATTAAGCATGAGTTTCATGAAGGAGAATGTGGAGGTCACCTCTATTGGAAAACCACTGTCAACAAAATCCTTAGAGCTAGTTACTATTAGCCCACCCTCTTTCAAGACATCCATAAAATGGTAATTGTTTGCCATAAGTGCCAAATCTTTGAAGGCAAAAGAAAACTCCTGCCTTTAGCTTTGCATCCTATCTCTGTTGAAGCTCCTTTTCAACAATAGGGCCTAGACTTCATTGGAGAAATCCATCCTGCCTCACCTGCCCAACAAAAGTGGATCCTTACTGCAACTGATTACTTTACAAAGTGGATAGAGGCCATCCATTCTAGAACTGCCACAGATTTAGTCATCATTAAATTCCTTGAAAACCATATTTTGTCTAGATTTGGCTGTCCTAGAAAGATTATCAATGACAATGCCATAGCCTTTAGATCCAAGAAGATCCCTTGTCCCACACAAAAGTGGGTCTCATACACCAATTTGGTCTCTACCCATGACATTCAAATTGGATTATTATTAGTAGTAGTAGAAAATCAATGCAATAGCGATCCATGTATATATTGGTGTCCACCCTCTTATTCCACCTAGACCCTCACTCGGTTTCCTCTGTTTCCTTGATTATAGTAGCATTTACTATTTTTAGCAATTTTTTGGGTCTTGAACTTCCAAAGCTGTTTTGACCCCTAAACGACATTTTTTGAGATTCGCAACAGGCTAGTAGCCATAGGCAAGTTCCTATGACATATCCTGTAATACTCAGAGAGATCTTTCCAACAAGGTATTGTATGCGCCAAATGAAGATCATATGACCAAGTTACGAACTCGGGAAGTTGGCTACCCAACTAACCCCAATGGGGCCCACAAAATCTTAGCATTCCATCTCTTGGGGTTAGGGTTTTGATTGTTTAGGGTTTTCCCTTGTTGTCCAATAATAAAAAGGCCCTTGAGCTTCATTATATCATAGTTCAGAGGCATGTAGCTACCACATCTCTCCTAAGAGATAAGCTACCATCGCCCGAGCAAGTTTATTTCCATTATGTTTGTAAGCATCTTTAAGTTCTTTGGTATTAATGAAATGAAGATTTATTTCTTCTACATCTACGTGTTTATGTTTATATTTGTATTCAGTTTCATTCTTGCATAAGTTCAGATCAAATAGGGACAAAACCCCTATCTTTCCTTATGACTTAGATGTCAACAAATCCTGATAGCTGTTAGAGTTAAGGATTTTATATTACCCAAACACTTATGTGAGTTGTGTTTTAAACCTTTTAGAATATTTTTGAAATTCGAAGAATGGACAATGCCATGCCATGTATGAGTAATGGCAAACAATGTAGCATCCACTTGATACCATTGTAGTCAAAGCATAGGTCAACATCTTGTGGTAAGAAAAGCAATGTCAACACATCGGAGGCATAACTCCATCATACTATCTATGACTGAGGCACATGTTGGACCATTAGAATTCTATTGGTGAGTTGTTGCACTACAAAACTATACACAATGGCCGACTTTGTTCACATTGATGATTTTATATAAGTCATTTTTATCATTAGGAGAAATTTTTAGATAAATCATGCACTTTGGGGGTTCGCATAAAATATTCAACCATAGCAACTTTGTGGTTGATGATCCTAATAACAATTATTTTAAACTTAATTAATAGTGGAATCCATTCTCTTTCAAGTTATAATTACGAGATCATACTTTGATAAAATAGACTTGATTATTTCTAAAACTGTGTTAATTTTTATTTTTTATAAGTAAATTAATAATTTAAGTCATAGTCTAATTTTTTTTAGATTTTGACGATTTTCTAAATATATTTTTAATTAATTTTACTTAAAATTTAAAAAATTGTTTTTAAAATATTAAATCTATTCATATATTTAAAAATGAAATTATTATTATAATTTAATATACTTCTTTGAAAATATATAAAAATTATATTGGGAAAAACTGATTTTAAATTTCAATAAAACTAAAAACCGATTTTAAATTTAAAAAAAACTGATCTTAAATTAGAAAAACCTTTTCATTGTTGATAATTCAATATGAGTGTTTTCAAAATTCAATGTCAGTCTTATTACTTTTTTAATCTAATTAGTTAATTCCCGAATCCCATAAATTTTATTTGGTATTTTGAATATCATTGACTTCGAATTATTTTTGAAAACTTTATTAAAAAATCTAAACTATTGATAATTTAATGACAATCTGATTAATCGGTTCTTATCCGTTTTTCTTTGTGACGACGTCCATATTTTTCTCTAAGCCATGTTTATTTAAGTTTAAGGAGAATATTCTGATACGGCTCATCTTTCAAACAATCTGAATACACCACAATCACAAAAATTATGTACTCAAACCATTTTCCAAGCCCTATCAGTATCCGAGCGACAACCATAATAGGAATGGATCATCGTTGAAATGAATAAATGTTTACAAAAGCTACGGTTCTAATATTTAGCGTTGAAATTCCAAGCTCGTGCTTCTGACTTCTCATATTTCTTCGTGGCACGAGGACAAGAAAATGGCGAAGAAAACAGAATAATTTGTACGTAGGTGTGAAAAAATCTCATTTACATTGATAAGCTAGAAAGTTGTTTAGAGGAAGTGGACTGTGTTGGCATAATCTTAACTGGAATAGTCATCATTCTTTTTCTATATTGCTATACTAAGGGTATGGTTATCAAATCCAAGAAGTATATTTACACTAATTTTGTGTATGACAATAGCAATTTGGAGGAAGTGTCTTCTTACAAGTACTTAGGAATTGATATTCATCACAAGCTCAAATGAAACTGTAGCATTGAGAAAATGATTAATGGAGGGTGGAAAGCTTATTTTGGTCTTGAAAATAATTATAAAGCAACAAACCTTGTGATGTGGGATAAAAAGAAGCCCCCCTTTGAAACTTTAGTCACTCCTGTTATCTTGTATGGATGTGAGGTTTGGGGTTGCAACATCTATAGAGAATCCTAGAGAAAGATTGAGCAAATCCAGAAGCATTTTATAACGTATGACCTCAAAATTAAAAGTAATACACCCTATCATATTCTCCTCATATAAGTGAGTATTTTCCCTATCGAGAGCCTAGCTATGATTAGGCTCATGTTGTATAAGCACAAAATCAATAGCATGGGAGACCATAGAGTTCCTAAACTAGCTTTAAATTCTAGCCAAAACCACCTAAAACTCAAACAAGGTTGGTATAAAGGCTTGGTTAAACCATTGGGAGATCGATGAAAATGTTACATTGCAAAATATTAATAATATTAAAAATATTGTTACTTCTAAGTTTAAAGAGAAAATGTGGTGTGAGAAAGATTTAGAGGCTAAAAGAAAATTAAGATATTATAAGGAGGTCATCAACCCTACTCTAGAAGATTAAAAGTATCTCTATGTTTTAACTAGCTCAAAGAAAAAAATTGATATAGCCAAGATAAGAACGAACTCTAATGAGCTCCATAGTGAAACATGTCGTTGGGCAGTTCCTAAAACACTATGGGTGGAAACGATCTGCGATCTCTGTAAGAATATGAACATTGAAGATGAAAATCACTTCTTTTTAGAGTGCCCTGCTTACACCCACATTAGATCTCAGTTTCATAATCTGTGTTGCAATACCGACCTTCCTAGCCTTTTAACATGTCAAAATTATAGTGAGCTCGAGACTCTTCTCTCCAATATCTTTGAGCATAGTAATACAATTTTAAAATGAACTAAATAATTTGTTTCTTTAGGTCTGACAGACTAAAATTTTGTCTTAGTAACCATCATCATCATCAATATAAATGTGATAAAATTATTTAGAAATTAATTTAAGTGTAATTTCACAGTATTATAAACTAAACTTTAATATTATAAAATTAATGAATACGAATAAATTTAATTTTAATGAATAAGAGTAAATTTAATTGAATTACTTTATTTTTTATTTTTAATTCATCATACGATTTCACATTACACTTTACTTTGGTATTTTTATATATCAATTTTCAAAAATCTATTGAATTCTCAAATAATTTTAAAATGTAAAATTCAAATAAAAATCATTATTACAGTGGACACCGTGTGTAGAAAAAAAAAAAAAAAGTGGATACCTATCCATGGAATTCCAAAATATTACCTAAAGAAGAGGAGTGAAAAATGGATCACCTTTTGGCTAAAAAAAATTTAGATTCATTTGGAAAACCCCCCAAGTTGTGGGATTCAAATCTCGTGCTCATGACTCTGATGTTTTTCAGGATTCTCCTTACAATTCCTTTTTCCTTCTGGACCGCTGTCTGAAGGTTTCATCATCCTTAGATTCTTCTTCTTAGGACTATAGTCTGAATACACATTTCCAATTAGTTTACATGTCATTTATTTGACCAACTCTCTTCCAATGGATAATGGTATTTAGTAGTTAAAGTCTCACCCTTAACTCTTACTCTATAATTATTTTCCCAATTAACCCATTCCTAAGTCTACCCACAACAATATAATTTCCAATGCAACCATTTTTATTTTATGAATATCCCTTACTTTTATGAAGGTGTTAAGTTACCTATATATGGAACTAAACTTATTCCCTTTTTGACATACATACATATATATATATATATATATACGAAACCTTAGTTCGATTTTTCCTTTTGCATTTACGTGTCTGCATTGTAGTTTTTCCTTCCATGTTGTCATTATGGACCTACGAGAATATATATTAATCTCAATTTTATATGAATAACGTTAATTATTCTCAGGAGTTCTCCACGTCATTAACTATGGAACACGTCAATAGATATACAACGATTTCAAAATTTATGAATGTTTTAATGGAACTCTGGCTCCGTATGGATTTACACTAATTATCTGAATCATATTTTTGTCTCGTGATCTTGTTTCATTTACTCCACAGTACTGAGTTCTGATATCTGTCACATGGCTCAGTCCCTTATTTATTTAACCCTCCAGCTACGAGCTTAATCTCCATTGTCGGTTATGTTCTACGTGGACGGTTGAGATCTGACTGTATCCCTGGTTAGGGTTTCCATCCTTCCTTACGTTTTTTTTGTATGTCTCCTTCCTATTATTCATTTCTGTTAAGTAGGTAGTCACTCGGCTTCAAGAAATCTTTCGTTTAACCTAAGCGGGAAAAACCCAGTTCATGGCGTCAAGGTTAAGCTCTTCGATCTCATTCGAATTCTTAGGTAATAACGAAACCCCCACTTTGTTTTTACTCTCTATTGTGTCGATTTATTTGCTAGTCTTTGGCCTCTTCATTTTGTTTTTATTTTGATCTGAAACAATTATTTTTTTCCCATTACCTCTGTAACTAATTCGATTTGTCTCTCAAGTTTGTAGTGATGGGTTCATCCCCATAATGTTGCGTCCTTCACCGAGAGTTCCTTGGTCAATTTATTACACCATTGTGACTACGCAGACGGTAATAACCCCTCTGACATGCAAAGCCAGAGACTCCTCTGTCTGCATATTTCTCAAATATGTTTATGCCTTTGGCTACCATCACGCGTTGGTTGGGAAATTTCATTCTCACTTTTGGAAATCAATTTCAGTTCTAAATTCATTTTGTCTTATTTGTAATTCAATTTTCCAATTAATATTGTGATTGTCTAATGCATTTTTGTTTAATGCAGTGAAGGATTTATTGCGGGAGGACCATTCTCCAACCTCACATATGTGGAATTGCTCAATTGTTTACCTCCTTGCGGCATTTCAAATCCTTCCAGGTAAGCATATGCCTCCATAGCTTTACCTCTTTCAATACTCTCAGGCTTACTTAATAATTTGTTGACCTATCCAAGTAAATTGTTTAAGCGTTTAGAGTATATTTTTGAGAATGTAATTAAATCTCATAGATAAGAAATTATACCTTATTCTGAGTTAAGGAATCTAGATTTCCACTATTGAAATATCGCATATTTCTACTATGCCATTTATTTAGTAATTGTAGAAATTTTATGAATTTGATTTGTTAGTACAATGATTCTCCTTATTAGAATTTCTCGTTCGTAATGATTTACCTTTTATTTCAATTGTTTGTACAGATAGGGGCTAATAATTTGATTCCCTAAATTGTACAGGTATTTCACAATTCCACGTTTCCCCACTTTGACTCGTTATGCTACCGAAGAATTTAAGGTAGGAATTTTCTTGGAATTAATTAATTTTTTATTTTATTTTTTGGTTCCTCATATTCTTCATTTTACTGACTTCAAAATCTCTTTTACTTACAAATTAATTTCTCCGTGACAGTACGTAAGGTAATTAATTCCTACACTTATGTGGTTATTTATACTTTCAATTATTGCTATAATTTGAAATCTATGTACTAGTACTAATTTCTTAATTTCTATTCTATGCAGGTAACCTCTACCATAATGCCTCAATTTACAACTTGTGTCAGCAGTATATGTATCCAATAGTGACATGATAAATTTGGATTTCCTTTTACAGGTTGGTCCAGTAACCTCCTCAGGGGACTTCTTTTATTATACATATGCATAATTCTCAGAGATATTTTATACTTGGAATTTATGGGAATGAATCCCCAATTTTGTATAAATATTTGGACATAAATTTACTTGGACAGTATATGTATATGGATCTAAGTCTCCTAACTTAATCTAATTCAGTATTATTTAATATACTCTACTTCCAATATTGAAGTGATATTTACCATTCCTCATATGATGTATTCTATAGGATTTGTGTTTCAATTATGTTGATAATTTATGAGTTCCTTATGACAATTCTGACATAATATTATGTCTTAGGTATATTATCCAGATCTTCAAATTCTACCACAGTAGAAGATTTAATTTGAATGTTCTAAATTCACATTCATTATCAGACATACTTGTTTTCATTCTGTACTATTTTATTTAACAGATTTTCATGGTTAGTAAAATAATTCTACTGTATTTTCTTTTTGCATAAACTGATTCATATAGTTCACCTAACCTTAGATTTAAACCTACTTCAAGGTTTAGACATTCTGAAAGTTGGTACTCTTCATATAATTATCCGTGCAACACTACAGATCTATGCTAGATTTATTATAGAGGATTCTATTAAATGCACAGATCTAACAACTTACAACAAATAGAAATTTTCACATTATTTTCATACATAGAATAAAATCTTGGACAGATTTAGCTAATTTCTCCACTACTATTTTAACTTCAATATAATAACACAAATACAAGATTAAATGAATTAACTTGTGCATACCAATTCTAGTAGACTATTTTCCACCCAACCTATGAGCTCTTGCCCCACAACTGCCTCCGAGAAGAGATCAATTCCTTTCAGTAGTAGACAACCTCTTCTCTACCCAAAATTTTCTTATTTAAGCCTGCTTTCCCATCAGTTTGTTTCTATAAATGCGTCCAGTTAATCAGTATGTTTTTTTCTTTTTTTCCTAGGCTTTCCTTTTGTTTTTTCACAAAAGTACTTTAAAACTAGCTTTTTCCTTGTTGAGGAGGTAAATCCCCTCTGCGGACAGAGGCGATCCCTACTAGCCCAGCACGGGTCTAGCGCAAGTTCCTAATTGCGAATAAATAAGCCAACAATTGAGGCCTACCTAGAGTCTAGTGCTATGATTCGTAGAAGAGACATCGTTCCGATTCCTCAGCCTCGCCAGATCACGATCCCCACGATCTCCGTGAATGGACACCTGCACATGCAAGAAGCAACACGAATACAAGCATAAAATCCAGAATACGCAACTATATATCAGTCAGAAAGGATATAACTCATCATTATCATAAGTGGAAAACAGAGTGGAACCATAACCAGTAGTCATTCATTAATAAGAAATCGAAAGAGAGTACAACCAATGTTCTGACGCTGAGGTCTCCTTCGGAAGGGTCTCCAGTCGTTCACGTCTCGCAAAGCTCGCCAGGGAAGGGACAAGCCTCTTTTAGAGTCTCTCGACGATAGTCTCCTTGCTTGAGTCGGCCTTAAGGGAAGAATGAGGGCTCTTGCAGCATGAAGGCTCTTGGGACTTTGGAGATTCAAAGCTTAGGCACTTCAAGACTAGCTTGCAATGGCAATGGACAAGCTTTTATAGAAGGAGGAAGGGGATTTGGGATCCCTATAATTGTGGGATTGGCCCTATCTTCAAGGAAGCTTCCATGAGAGGTGGCAAACCACTTCCCTTCCATGGAACTCCCGGAGCCAAACCTCCCAACTCAAGATAGATAGCAGTTTCTGAGTTTGTTGAAACAAAACTTCCGCCTTTCTTATTTAAAAAACACTCCTTAAATTGGCTGGCGCGACTGCGACTCTGGGACAGAGCGCCAGTTGGCGCGGCCTATTTGTAGGACTTTCCTCATTGGCGCGAGTGATGAACTGGCTAACCACGCCAATGCAAAAAGGGATGTTTTTATGATTTTTTGCAAGGAGATGTCTTTAGGGCAATTGAAGCTCATGTTTAGAGGAATGCAATGATAATGGTTTCAAGGCATGACATTGCTCACAGGTCACATAATGGGCCCTCCAATGTGCGGGATGGGGAATGGTAGGGACGGTGACAAATTACTGTGTAACAGATGCCCCCTAAAGCATGAGGCCCGAGAGAGAGAGAGGGGTGAAATGATTTACGAGAACGTGTCCAACTGAAGCTCTGCCGTCGGAAAACCTGCGTGGAGAAATACAACTGATATCTCAAGTACATGATGTATATGCGGTATGGGCGCAGCCATCCGAAACAGAGTATACAATAATCCAGATCCAAGGTATGGTCGCAGCCATCCAGTGAGGATCGA
The DNA here is from genome assembly GCA_034641835.2 of Pinus albicaulis. Taxonomy (NCBI): domain Eukaryota; kingdom Viridiplantae; phylum Streptophyta; class Pinopsida; order Pinales; family Pinaceae; genus Pinus; species Pinus albicaulis. The sequence continues at coordinate 730,720 of JAXQQM020093217.1, forward strand.
TAAATAGACTCAGGTATGGTCGCAGCCATCCAGTGAATAAGTCATGTAAATAATCATAATAATCCACAATATCGCAGCCTGGATTACAATAGACACAATCCAGGGTCTTGCGCTCCATCTCGACCCAAACAAAGTACAAGTTCAAGCATGCGAATATGTGAGCTGAAGTCGAACATGCAGGAACATCGTCTGATTACCAGCCAATGATGAAAGCTGTTAACAGACGCGAGAGGAACCACCAATAATGACAATGGCCCTCAAGGTACTACAGGTACAATCTATGGCATGTGAATCAATGAGCTGGCGTCGAACACCCGTAGAATCACTCGATCGGAGGCCAATGATGAAAACCTCACGTCGAATGCGACGAACCTGCCATTGAGGCATGCAGGTTCCAAGGTACCATAAGGAAGTCTCTAGATCAGCTTCCTGGATAATGAGCTGAAGTCGACAGGAAGTGACCTTGATCGAAGGTGGGCCATAATGTTTCCCACATCATCGACACGAGACAGAGGAACATGATGTTTTCTTGTGAATCAGGATCATATGAGAATCAGAGGAAGGTTGATATTTGCAGAGGTCAACTTCTCTTGAACATATAACGGCACAAATAGTGGTTTTGGCAGTATTTGACATCAACGGATCAGAGGTCATGGTGACGAGGCAATGAGCAGAGGAGAGGTCAAAAAGGATTACCCAAACCCACGGAAGCAAGTGAAAAAACGAGATGAGATGTCCCCAACCCGACACAAATGCAGACAAGTGCCATGTTCAAGAGCGACATACTGCCGACACGACAATGATGATGGTTCCATTTTTTCCCCCACCATTTCTGGCGAGTACCCCAATTATTTTTTATAACAATCTTGAAGGGGATATCATATGCTTGTAATATAAGTCCGCCCTTCAGGCGAATCCATCCTAGTACATTTAACGAGCCCTAGGAATGAAGAACTCGGAGAACGTCATTTCGACTGGATCCGATGTCATCAGGGTTTAACGAGTCTGACAAAGGGAGAACTCGGCGTCTTTTCATGTTTAGAGAGTTTGAAAAGACAGCAGAAAAGTAAACTCCACAGGTCCCTTTTCGTAAATAGTTCCTCAGATCCGAAAAGGTAGAAAACAATATTCGAGAAAACCTCCTAGTCGCGATAGGCTAGGGTATTCCTTTTTCGTAATCAATCTATCCCAGCCCGAAAAAGGGGTAAACGTATACTGGGTAGATGTCGATTCGTGTCCATTTTAACGAGATCGAAACGACAAGGGCCTCGGCAATCTTTTCATGTTTAGAGAGTCAGAAAAGTGTTGAAAGATGACTCCAAAGTGACTTTTTCGTGTATTTACTGAGTCCGAAAAAGTATAAAATACAACTCGTTTTCACCGTTAAGGTCGCGGAAAGACCTGTTGCTGCACATACCACACAAGCGTAAAACCCATTTTCGACATAATATATTAAAATATTTGAGAAAAATAACTTTTAAAACCTATCCTGTGTCGAAAAAGTTATAAATATGCCAAAATGGTAAAAACAAAATTACATTTACTATTTACCTTGGTGAAAAGCAGCAGTGGTCCATTTGGTGTGCAAAACTTCTGACGGTGATTGTGACAGATCCAGTTTACCATTCAGATTCTCGTCTGTTGCAGGTAAGAGGCGCTTCCCTGTACTTCATTTCAATCCGCTTTTTAATAGTTTTCCCTCATGTATCAGACTTCTGAGGCCACTCTTTAAATTTTTAGGGCTGCGCTCATTGGCGCGGGTATCGGGCACGGACCCGCGCCAATGGGCTTTTATATGTAAAGGCCTCGCGCCACCTAGCGCGACTGTTCACAAAACAGCCGCGCCAGCGGCCGAACTTAAATTTCCGCCTAAAAATTCGAGATTTTAACCAATTTAAATGAAATTTGAAGCCTAACAGAGATCTAATATAGGGTTTGTGACCATGTGGATGCAGGAAATCAAGCAAAATGGTGATTGAGTGGAAAGAAAGAGAGCATGGAGAAGAGGATGAACAGGCCATAGAAAATGAGGCTTGCATGAATGCCCTCAGAAACTAAGGGCTAAAGAAGTTCTTCCTAACACCCTGCTTACGAGCTCAACCCGAGCTCCTCCAGTATCTGATCAATATTTGGGATGAACAGGAACAAGTGTTCAAGTTACGAGACCAGGTGTTGGAACTGGAGGTCTCTGATGTGTACTTTATAACCAGACTGTCTCGCAGAAGTCCGGTGCCCATCCTGACTGGGAGCAGACCATCTGATGAGAAGATGGAAGAGGTGATGGCACGAGTGTGCCCAAGGGCACAAATGGGATCAGGGAGTAAAAAGGTGGATATCCACACCATCCCAGATCTGGCATTGAGGGTTGTCCTACATACCATCACGCGGGCTGCAGGGTCGCAGGCACCGCATGAGGCCACAAAGGCCCAACTCCTGTTGGCCTCAGAGTGCATGACTCCACTTTTGTTTGACTGGGCTACAGCAGTAACAATAAACATGAAGAGACAGCTCACAAAATGCAAGCAAGCCAAACTGAAACAGTTCGGCTACGGTTCCATCCTGGTATCGTTTATTCTGGAACGATTACCAATCTTCCAAGGCCAAGGGGCCATTGTAGCTGAGCCGATTCCATGAGAGCCAAGAATGGCTTGCTGGGCAGCACTAATGCCCAGAGCTGGAGGAGGCCAACAGATGTCGTGGAGGCCGGAGTTTTTTGGGTGGTTGCGGCGCCAATTGATTGTAGTGGAGGACTGGCCATATGTAGGAACCGATTTCACTGGAGACCCAGATCTCCCACTGCCAGAAGGAGATTACTGGGACGAGGAGTCGGGTATGACCTCAACTCTTTTGATTTTTATGTTTTATGATTTTTTTGTTAATACACATTCGTCCTAACACATTTTATATGTATGCAGATGTGGGCCCCGAGAGACCAGCCGGTATGTCTCCAATCGCGCGGAGGACTCTTCTCGTCCCCGATCCTCAGGCAGAGGGCACAGGAGGGGAGGAGTTGATCCAGAATCTTGAGGGTATTGCCCGAGGGATCCCGGACTATGCTCGGCTGGCGGATGTACCGATGGCGTACCAGTGACATACGGTGGGAGTACCTAGTCGAATCCACCGACTTCTGAGACGCTTAGTGCGTGCAGTTACATGTTATCATGAGCACCATGCGGATTAGACTCTTAGGGCTTTTACCACACATATTTTTTGAGAGACATATCATCTCCAGATGTATTTAAGACGATTATGTATATTTTTTAGTTTATGTGACACACGCTATGTAAACACTTCGATATCTATATATATATGCATATCTATTTCTGGATGGATCTTTCTTTACATGTGATGATGATTTACAAATTGCGCAAATGTCTGTCTAACACCAAATTAGCTACCGCATCTGTTAATGTATTCAAATGCCTGGGTATATGTTGATATGTAATGTAGTCAAAATTCCTTTCCAGTAATCGAATACGCAGATACAGACGTAAAATGGATGGGTTTCTTACCGAATAGTGTCCGTTCAGTTGTAACACTACAAGTTGCGAATCTAGATACACAAGCAATTCACGGATACCAAGGTTTACCGCCTCGGTTAATAATTCTAACACAACACTATATTCCGCGATGTTGTTCGTAGTACGTCCTAGACACACACCTTGCAGGTTGACCAACTCACCAGCAGGATCATAGATTACCTAGGCTTCTGAAGACAAATTCCTAGTACTGCGGGAGGCACCATCCGTGAAACCAACAAATGGATGAATGTACATCTGCACAACCAGGAAGACCCGATCAGCAGAAAGATGTTTACAAGGCACACCACACCATACATGCACACAAAATGAAAAAACACACACCTATGTACACACCACACCAAGAAATCACTTCAGGAATAGTACTTTTTGAGGTACAGCCCATTCCTGGGCTGCGCCAGCGGAACTCCTTCATAATCTATAAGCTCATAAGCCCCGTTTTTCAAAACGCGTTTTACTATATAGGGCCCATGCCACATAAGCTGGAACTTACCGGCTCCAAGCTTGTCATGTGCTTGATCGTACAGGAGGACGAGGTCTCCTTCGATAAAGGAATGGGGGGAAACAAATTGATCAAAATGAGTTTTGACCCTCTTCTTTTGTGCTTCAATAACCAAAGCAGCCAGACGACGAGTTTCATCTAACCGTTCCAGATACAGAAGACGTTCTTCCTCAGCAGAAGTGTTAGGTAGAAGTTCCACAACTAATTTCAAAGAAGGAATCTCGCATTCAACCGGGAGAGTTACTTCCAGACCATACACCAATTGAAATGGTGTGAATCCAGTTGCACTCTTTGCAGATGTTCGGTATGCCCATAGAGATGAGAACAGTTGGAGATGCCAATTGAATTTGTGAATACCAACTGTTCGTTGAAGCATAGTGACTAGAACCTTGTTCACTGCTTCAACCTGACCATTCGCCTGAGGGTAATATGGTGTTGAGCTGTCGTGACGCAAGCCCAAATTTGAAGTCAGCTCAGCCATCATATAATCTCGGAAATGAGTACCATGATCGGTGACGATGGCCTGAGGAACCCCGAACCGTGAAATAATGTGGTTGAATATAAATTGAGCAGCCGTTTTACCGTCAGCAGCTAGTGTAGGCATCGCCTCGGCCCACTTGGTGAAGTAGTCGACGGAGATAATTATATACGCATGCCCCCCGGTCGAGTGAGGGTTACACGTCATAAAATCCATGCCCCATTTTGCAAAAGGGCCGACGGTAATAACGGGATGTAAAGGGAGAGGCGGCGCGCGCATCTTGCGCTGAAATATTTCGCACGCATGAAATTTACGGACTGCAGTGATACAGTCTTTGAATATGGAAGGCCAGAAATAACCTTCTCGCAGAATTTTCTGGGCAGTAGAATATCCGGACATATGTCCACCACAGGCACCACTGTGGCAATCATTTAGGACCTTTTCAGCCTCTTCCAAGGTTAGGCACCGCCGGAGCACCGAATCTACTCTAATGCGGTGTAAGGTATCTCCTACTATACGGTAGGGCTGGGACTGATGCCGAATTCGACGGCGGGCAGCTTTATCCAACTCAGACCGAAATGTCGAGGTCTGAAGATACACAATTATGTCACCGTACCAAGGGTCACGAATACTGATGAGGAAAAGCGTTTCATCCAGTATATGGTATTCAGAGTGTGAGGGAGCGGAGTCTGTAGGGAGAGAGCATATAAGATCCGCGAAAACCAGTGATTTAGTTGAATTAGCGGTAGTGAACTCTAAGTCAAACTCCTACAGGATAACAATCCACTTGGAGTATTTTCCCCCCAGCAACTGTCTAGAGAGAATATACGTCATGGGGTTGCAATCCGAAACCACTGTTATCGTACGCAAAAGGATGTAATGGCAAAAGCACTGCATAGCGTGTACTGCGGCTAACGCCAACTTCTCGACATGAGCATAACGTGTTTCTAGATCGAGAAGGTTCCGTGACAGATAATAAACAACATGTTCATTACCGTCATCGTCATCCTGCACCAAGACCATGGCTATGGTGCTAAATGCGGCGGTGAGATATAAAGTGAAGTCGCGGTAGTAGTCCGGAGGACGAAGCAATGGAGCATTGACAAGCAACGTCTTCAGCTTCTCAAAGGATTGCTGAGCGATTTCGTCCCAGTGGAAAGGAACGTTCTGCTTTAATAGACGAGTGAATCCTTTGGCCACCTTGGCATAATTTGGGATAAAGCGTCGAAGAAAGTTTGCTTTCCCTTGCAGACTCTGTAACTGATATAGGGAGGAGGGTGATGGGAGATTAATAATGGCCTCAACCTCTAAAGGGTCAAGGTGAATCCCGTCTTTCGAGACTATGAATCCCAAAAGATGGCCAGAATCCACGCCGAAGACGCACTTATGAGGATTGAGCCTAATATTGTAGCGCCTGCAACGAAGAAATATCTGGCGGAGATGTTCGGGATGGTCCTCTCGCTTAGCTGAATGAGCTGGCAAGTCATCCAGATAAGGCTGAACGATATGGCAGATGTCATGAAAAGCGTAGGACATCGCACACTGAAAAGTGGCTCCAGCGTTTTTCAAGCCGAACGGGAGCTTTTTATACGCGAAAGTACCCCACGGACAGATGAATGTCATCTTGTGTTGATCCTCGGGTGCAATATTGATCTGATTATACCCCGAGAAACCATCCATCAAGGAATAAATCTCACTTCCGGCACATTCGTCAATGATCTGGTCTATGAACGGAGTGGGATAATTATCCTTTGGACAGGCGCGATTGATGTCGCGATAATCAACACAGACTCTAATCGTACCCTGTTTTTTATCGACAGGGACAATGTTGGAAACCCATTCTGTGAGGGGGATGGGATAAATAAAGCCCGCGTTCAGAAGTTTTTCAACTTCTGCCTTAATTGCGATGGCTTTTCGAGGATGCATGGGGCATAAGCGTTGGCGCACGGGCTTCGCACTAGGATAGGTTGGAATCTCATGCACTACGATACTGGGATCAATCCCCGGCATTTCCTCGTAGGACCAGGTAAACACATCTCTGAATTCTTTAAAAAGATCAGTATAGACTTGAATCTCATCGGGAGAACAAGTCACTCCCATGTGAATATTCTCAACGATCCCCGGTTTAACAGAGATGTTGATCGGGATGGTTTGAGTGATGTTACTCAGGTTACCCTCTGAAAAAACCTCGTGCGTCAAAATAGGCGTTTGAAGAGGAGGGGTATGAACCTGAGAAGCATAACGCTCCAGACAGTCAGTCATTGCCCCCAAGCTAGGCATAAAAGAGGAGCGATGATGTCCATCGCCCCACGGCAGCTCCTTAAGAGACATAGTTTCTATGATGGCTTCATCGGAAGGAAAAGTCTCTTTGAGAGGATCAGGTGAATCGGCCTGACCAAGCTAGGGGGATTGAGAGTAGACGTTGAGAGCCATGCTCAAAGGAGCATACTGAGGAGGTGGAGGATCAGATGCGGCAACAATTTCACAGTAGCTGATCTCTACTGGAGTCAAGGGCATTGATTCTCCAAACTCAAACACCTGCTCAGGCGTAGGAATAAGCCAGGGGTCATCGGTCTTGGAAATCATGTTAACTTGAGCGGTGTGCGGTGGTGGTGTGGGAAAAATACCCATGAGGACTGGGTCTTTGAAGAGACCAGGTCCTACACTGTCCGGGGGATTTGGAATTTGATCCACGTATGGCATGTTGTTCTCAAAGGTAGAGGTGAAAAATGACAACTGATCCACCGTGACAATTTTTCCCTCATGAGGGAACTTAAGAAGTCAAAAGACGGTGGAAGGCACGCATAGCATGGCATGGGTCTAGCTACGGCCAAGAAGTATATTGTAGTTGAGCATGGTGTCGACTACTTCTACTTCCACGTTGACAGTATTCCCTTGTAATGTGATCGCTAGACTCTCGAGAACACCCAGGGGTTTAGATTCCTAACCATCAAATGCCTCTAGGGCATTGGGAGATGACGAAAGGGCTGGAGAGCCGATGGCCTTCCAGCAAGCGGAGGACATAACGCAGGTAGAGGCACCTTCATCCATGACGGCCCTATGAATGTTAAGACCATTAATCCCGACTTGAATAACAAGAGCAATTTGATGTGGAAGTCAGGGAGTGAAATTCTCTAAATCGAAGGTGAGAAGACTCGAATCGGCGGGATCAATGCCCCCGATCGCAGACAGTAAAGCCTTCCGTTGCGAAGGAAAACTTTGAAGAACTTCTAGCGCAGACTTAGCAGACGACATCTGTGCCAAATCCTCAATAATGCTGTAATGTTGAGCGGCACGAGCATTCGGATTATAAGAAGATCTTCGAAGGACACCTTTAGAAGGTGGTTTCACAATGGGTTCAGGAGTAGGCTTCTCAATTTCCAACGAACCGAAGGCAGGTAGGGGAGGCGGTCCATCCGCCACCGCCTTCCCGGGTGCCTGTCGCGATTCGTTGTAATCCTTCGAACGCGTAGCGACAGAGATAGGTGCAATACTCTTCATCATGAAAACTTAGGACCCAAATGGTGCAGATGGTAACGGCTGTTCGACCATCTGGGTCTGCTGAGATGGGAATGGCTCTTTTAGAACAGTCAGAGTCCCTTTAGGGCCCTTGAGAAGTTGACTAACCTCGGATCGTCGTGGACAATCCTTAGTATAATGGTCCCCTTCACAAATGAGGGAAGGGTACTTCGGTTTACGCTGAGATCCATCCTCAGTGCGAGAATTAGATTCTGGCTTTGGGGCATCAGATTTAGATTTGCCTTTGCCCTTCTTTTTCCCCTTGGAAGTTTTCTTCGTAGGATTGGCCTGAACGGCATTCACTTCCGCGGTTTTTCCAGAATCGGACGGGGCGGGATTAGCAGGAGCATTGTTGGAAGAATTAGACTTCTACTTCCCATTCGAAGATTTCTTCGAATTCTGAGAGATAGAACCAATGACACCATCCACCACAGGGGTAGGCGGAGCCTTAGAGGTTTCGGACCGCGGGGCATCATGCAAGATATCATAAAGCGTGCCGGACTGAGAATACACAAGATCCAGATATTGGGCATGCGCAATGGCTTGTACCTCCGTCACACATGCTCCCATCGCAATATCTTGAGCAATTTTATTCACGAAGGAAGTGGTGAACCAGTGAGTTAGTATTTGATAAGGTATGTGAACCTTGATCAGTCTACGACGGCGCCGCCACTCATGAATGTGATCAGATATGTGAGTGGCTTTATCCTACTTCAGAGAATTCAGGAGGTGCGTCCCGGCTTCATAACGAACCGATAACTGAAAGTGCGTGAGGAAAGCCATAGCTAAAGAATTGAAATCTTGGAAAATGCCATGGGATAACTCTATGTACCACTTAGCAGCAGCTCCAGTTAAAGTACGCTGGAAGAGGCGCAGACGAATCGAATCATCGACCCAAGAGTTAGACGAACACCAAAGATGATACGTCATCACATGCGCTTGGGGGTCCTCTCCAGCTTTTCCCTCAAACTTGGGGCAATCACCTGGTATCTTGGTGGGAACCGGAGGCCAATAAAGATTATGTAAAATCGGATCATTGGTCAATTTTGAAACATCCGGCAGCTGCAAGGTAGCCAGGAATGACAATGGTGGATGAACCGTCATGCCAGGCCCGGGATGAGGTCCGGTACCCATACTCCACAATGGTTGTGAATATCCTTGCCCCCATGGGTTCTGTCCCATAGGATTCTGACCGTAGGGGACGTAGGTCGTATAACCAGACTGATTTGGATGCTGGTAACCAGAGTGTGGGGCTTGATAACCAGAGTACGGACCCTGATTATGTGTCGGCCCTGTGTAAGAAGAATTTGGATTTGGCTGCTGAGTGTAGGTAAAACCGGGTGGAGGAGGATAATACTGAGAGCCTCTGGGGTGGTTATAGTTCGGTTGAGATTGACCATGAGGATAATAACCACCCTGAGGATGAGTAGGCTGCTGAAAAGTGGAACCCTGCGGAGCTTGATAAGTAGGGCGCAACTGTTGATTTGGCTGCGGCATCGAATGAACCGGCTGCTGTGCAGGGTTAATGGAATGAGCGGGTTGCCCTGAGTGAACAGGTTGACCCGACTGAGAGGGTTGCCTTGAATGAACAGGTTGACCTGGATAGACAGGTTGTGCCGGTTGCACAGGCTGACCTGGATGTGAAGGAGCCCTAGGTTGTACCAGATGGGCCGGTTGGCCTGGAGGCGGAACACCAGGTTGTGCCGGATGGGCCGGTTGGCCTGGTGGAGGAACAAGGCCAGGTGGTTGCTGGAAACTGGTTTGACCTGAAGCAGAACCAAAGGATGGTCATGGCTGATATGCAACATGAGAAACGACAAGATACTGAGGTTGCATTGGTAGAGAAGGCTGGATTTTCCCCCCAGGACCATAGACCGGTCCCGGTTGGTACCCGGACTGAGGCTGAACAGGTTGACCGAAAGGGCTATAATACTGTCCTTGCGGACCATACGATGGCCCTTGCTGGCCCGTAGGGTAGCCTTGGATGGGCTGCCCCTGTGGGTCATAAGGATAGCCAGGTTGGCCCGAAGGTTGGCCTTGGAAAGGTTGCCCTTGCGGGTTATAAGTCTGGTGGTGAGGTAAACCTTGAGCATGGAGGTAAGCCTCAGGAGCGGGAAGACGTAAAATGTCCCCGTGCTCATCATATTGACCTGGAAAAGCATACACGGGTGTACCATCCTGTGCATAGTGCGAAAAATAAGAGCGGTTGGGATCTTGGGAGGATGGTCCAACCTCGGGGTTCGGCTGTTGCAGAGACAACCGATACTCCTCCGGAGAGATGTTCTCCGGTATAGCAGTCGCTAGATAGATATCTTCAGGAGTTGTCATAGCCCTGGAAGAGGGTGCTGTGACAATAGGAGAAGAGGCGGCCACACAAACAGTGGGCCAGACGGGTACATAAGTAACGGGCGTCTGAGGAGACACCCCGGGTGAAGGAGCAGCTGGCCTCGGAGAAGGAGCTGACACTCCCATAGAGGCTGTGGCAGAAATGATCTGACCTAAAGACCTGTATCCCGGTGGTAAAGAAGGACTGGCTGTTGACATGTCAGCCAGTTCAGAGTTGTCTCCCGGAAACAATCTTCGTGGGAAGAGCTGATAGTCTTCACCAGACGTTGGGATTTCCTCACCAGAATCACTCATGGTTGAGCCTGCTGTTAGATCGCGCAATAGACGGTGAGGACTAGGAGGAAATATAACAGCAACAAAAGGCGAACCCGATGTAAGAGAAAGTAAATCAGCTCCTAATCTCAATTCGGACACAGGGTCTGAAAAGGGCCAATCGAACTCAACTGGTCCCCCAAAGGGTTGCTCAGAAAGAACCGGTCCCCCGTCAGGAAACTTGGAAATAATAGGCTATTGCGGTTCAGCAGAAAATTGGGAAACCTCTGATGAATCGTCCGTGTAAGGACTACCAGTAGACGAAACCGAAGGTTCTGCCACTGTGGCAAACGATAAGAGAAAAAGAAACAAACTCATACACGGGCTGAAAAAGAGTCAAGACACATGATCAAATGGTCAACAAGAAAAATCTAAGAGGGCATGTAATCGTGGGTGATTAATTTTTTACCACATTGAAAAATAAGAAACATTACCGTTTCATGTTTTAAGAGTCGAGAAACGATAAAAAGGTGACTCTATCTCTTTCAGATTTGACACAAGTGTGAAAGGACAAGCGCTTGGCAATCTTTTCAAATTTATGGAGTCAGAAAAGATCAAATGACTACTCAAGAATACTAGGCAAAAGGGTGTACCAAATAACCGTGAACTGCAATATACACCTTGTTTTTAATAATGAAAGAGAAATCAACCAAGGACTTTCCATACGTGCAGGCAATCTCCCCGAACGCTGTGTTCGGTGTATCATGGGTATAGGGTGGCAGACTCAGCTTCCTATGGATAAAGGATTAAAAACCTAGAGAGGTCTCCCTTTATATACGCGACGGTACGGGGAGCACAAGTCCATACTAGCGCTGTCTAAAGCCAACAGGCGAACGACAACTACTAGGTTTAAAGACGCCGGAACACGTCTCTAGCCTAGACCTCTAAATGTGTTTCGTTAGATTTCAATGCTGCCTTAGTGTAAATTGAGTAGATTTTAAAGTTGATCTTCAATTAAGTTTCAGTTTTCAGGCGCTAACGAATGTGTTATCTCAAAAATTCCTAAATGCAAAGCTACATGTCACAGTACATCATTTCGTTCGATGAAAACTAGCTACAGAAGAGTTGAGAGTTTTTACACAAACAAAATGATCGGAAGACAATCAATGATATCTCTAATGCAACTAATGAAATCGAAAAATTTTCATTCAAATCACTAATTACTAATAAAATCGAAAAGACTTGAATTTGCACTAATCAACCAAAAGCAAAAGAGAATTTTTTTTTTTTACAATTTTCAATGTTTGATGGCTAGATGCACTAAACAAACTGAAAACAAAAGAGAAGCAATTTGAGAAACGATATTAAGAGAGCAAAAAACAAACAAATTTCACTCAATGACACAAGCAATCAGACCTCAAATCGACCAAAGTCTCTCAAAACCAAGAGAAAGTCTCAAAGGCTCCAATGGACCGTGTGATCTAAACCCAAAGCAAGACCAAACGAAATTTGAATGAAGAGAAGAGCAATCACCCAAAAATCACAACGAAAAGGTGAAAAACCACTAAGAGAATGCGGAGGAGCAATCAGGGAATTGACCGGACTAACAAAACACCAAAACTCTTAAGGAGGGCTCGACACACAAAGCCACTAGATGCCCTAGGGCTCAAAACGTGAAATCGATGGAGAAAAGCAAACAACCAAAGGATGAAGGAAAATTCCTAGTCAAACAGGACTCCAACACACTCAGGAAGCTGAAAAACCAAAAAGAAATACACTGATCAGACCCAGAGAGCTAAGAACTGAGCAAACCCAAACGCCTCACAGGAGTGGCGCGACTGTGAGGTTGTAACTGGCGCCAGAAAGCAATTGGCGCAGGCAATACAAAAGCAACATGCGCCAATTGGCGCGACTGTCGAGCTAAAAGCGCGCCAGCCGAGTTCCTCAACCAAAATAAAAAAGAACTACTCCAGAAGCAGATCAATGATATCCAAGCAAACAAAGAAGCAACAAACAGCAAAAGAACCCAGCCCAGAAGGCTAACCAAGCAAGGAAAACCGCGAAACAATCAAAACGAGATAATCAAAACGAGACGATCAAAACTAGACGATCCCCAGCGGAGTCGCAAAATTGTTGAGGAGGTAAATCCCCTTTGCGGACAGAGGCGATCCCTACTAGCCCAGCACGGGTTCAACAACAATCATCAAATGCTACAGCGCAAGTTCCTAATTGCGAATAAACAGAACAACGATGGAGGCCTACCTGGAGTCCAGTGCTATGATTCGTAGAAGAGACAGCGTTCCCGTTCCTCAGCCTCGGCAGATCACGATCCCCATGATCTCCGTGGATGGACACCTGCACATGCAAGAAACAACATGAATACAAGCGTAAAATCCAGAATACGCAACTATATATCAGTCAGAAAGGATATAACTCATCATTATCATAAGTGAAAAATAGAGTGGAACCATAACCAGTAGTCATTCATTAATAAGCAATTGAAAGAGAGTAGAACCAATGTTCTGACGATGAGGTCTCCTTCGGAAGGGTCTCCAATCGTGCACGTCTCACAAAGCGTGCCGGGGATGGGACAAGCCTCTCTAAGAGTCTCTCGACGATAGTCTCCTTGCTTGAGTCGGCCTTAAGGGAAAAATGAGGGCTCTTGCAGCATGAAGGCTCTTGGGAATTTGGAGATTCAAAGCTTAGGCACTTCAAGACTAGCTTGCAATGGCAATGGGAAAGCTTTTATAGAAGGAGGAAGGGGAGTTGGGATCCCTATAATTGTGGGATTGACCCTATCATCAAGGAAGCTTCCATGAGAGGTGGCAAACCACTTCCTCTCTATGGAAATCCATAGCCAAACTCCCCAAGTCAAGATAGATACTAGTTTCTGAGTTTGTTGAAACGAAACTTCCGCCATTCTTATTTAAAAAACACTCCTTAAATTGGCTGGTGTGACTGTGACTTTGGGACAGAGCGCCAGTTGGCGCGACCTATTTGTAGGATTTTCCTCATTGGCGCGAGTGATGAACTGGCTGCCCGCGCCAATGCAAAAAGGGATGTTTTATGGTTTTTTGCAAGGAGATGTCTTTAGGTCAATTTAAGCTCATGTTTATAGGATTGCAATGATGATGATTTCAAGGCATGACATTGCTCACAGGTCACATAATGGGCCCTCCAATGTGCGGGACGGGGAATGGTAGGGACGGTGACAAATTACTATGTAACAATTCTCCATACCCAACTCCATGCTATCCATACCATCCATGTCCACCACAACCATAGTGTCAATGACATCCATCTAAAGGTCCATGCCCACTCAACTACTTATACCAATGTTTACAAACCCAAACAAAAATGTATCTAAGCCCACTTACAATGATGAGGTACACCACTTCCAATCATATCCTCTTGATATAAATGGTATTCATATTCGCTCAGGAAATGTATTTAAAAAAAACATTTCTCTTAATTTCTTTGAAGGGAAACATCCATAAAAATAAGATTCAAATGAGGAGACTAAAGAATCATGGGTTGTAGTTGATGAAGATCAGACATTGGAATTAGAGAATGAGAAAGCTCCATCTGTTTACCATCAACAAAAAGACAAATGTTTGAATTCCATTGTAGAATAGGCCAAAGAAATAGATCCAAATGTGTAAGTGGACTAGGGGCATCCCACCTATATTTAAATATGTTTCGAAACAATGATTAAGTTACAACAACACACTCTCCTTCAACAATTCTTGATCTCATCTCAGTAAAAGTAGTTCATCTCTCACATTTAGGTACATGTGAAAGAATATATTGTGAGCCTACACATGAATTTATCTATCATCTTAATGTGCACATAGCTCCATTGTAAGTATTTTGATACTTGAAAGAGGTTTTTTTTTTTTTCAAGTAGAGTAGGATAAAAAAGAGAAATCTAAAATGGAAAAAAAGAAAAAATAAGAAGAAAAGAATAATATCTCAGGTGAAAAAATATTTTGAGGTGCTTGATATTGGCTTACTGATTGAAAACCTCCTTGTGGCATCTAGTGGGCTGTAAATAAAAAAAATAAAAAATAAAGGAAAATATCCTAGGTGAAAATCTCCTTTGAGGTGCCTAGGGAGACCTATGAGTTGAAAACCTCATTGAGGAAGCTAGTAGTCCTAATAAAAAAGAAAAAAAATGAAAAAATGAAAAAAAAAATTATTTTCTCATGTATCCCTTTTTGATGAATGCAGGTGCTCTCCAACCTTTGAAAGAAATAAGAATAATTTAGCACCAAAAGAAAAAAAGTTGATCAAAAACCTAGTTAAAGGAACTCAAACTTGGACTTTTTCCCACTTTTCCCAAATTCTCAAATGGGACCGAGGCCATGTAATTCCATCACACACATTCATTTCCATGACATTTCCCGTCATTACCAGGCATTTCCCACTCATTTTCCTTGTTCTCCTAAGTGCTAGAGGAAAATTTTGTTTTGTTACAAGACTATCAAAATACATAGAGCATAAATTGTTTTGACCATATTTTAAAAACCATGCATACATTTGTTGATATGTTTCATGGGGAGATGCATAAGCATCATGGTAACATTCTCAAGAAATTTCATCAAATTCCAATGCACAATTTTCGAGGAATTGACCACCATAACGTACAGCCATTTTTATTTTTTCTCATGATTCATGCATCCATTCCAATATTTTTTATGGGGAGATGCATAAAAATTATGGAAACATTCTCAAAAAAATTCAGGTGAATAAAATGTACCGATTGAGAGTTATGGATTAAACAAGTTTTCTACAAGACCGTCTAGATTTTTTACAAGATTCTGATTGGTATTAAAAGAAGGAGCGGCTTGGATGTTGTTCACTCTAGAATAGGGGAGGGCGACCAAAATAACCGTATCATCCATCCATCATATTATTTGACACCCTTCCCACCTTCATTCCCATCTCTTTCCATCAAAATCATTGTCCTTCATCCCTTTTTCCACCTCTCTTCATCTCCACATAACTCTCTGACACTCATCAACAACTTCCTTTTGAATTATTAATATTTTATTAAGAAAAAATTAGAGAAACTTTTGGTCCTAGAAGGTCTTTGTGACTGCTACAAGAAGACACATAGTCTTGTATCAGCCTGCACATACCCTACAAGGAAGCATTCAACTCACCATATCAGGAAAAATATGCATCATGAAGCATCAAAGGACTCCAACACTAGTTCTGGACAGTTATAGGATCCTCTGTAGATTGCTACAATATCCTCATTCAACAAAAATAACAAAATTTGATCCACAATTGTTACACCATTTTTTGTTCATTAACCTATTATCATTCGATGGACCCAAGTACACCATGTAAGACCAATTTTACCCGAAGTAAAAGTGCTTTCACTATGTAAATTAACTTAATAAAACACATTTATTAGGTTGTTTATGGTCTAAACAGGAAACCCCAAAAGGAAATATTAAACAAATCTATATTTGTTTGATTTTACTCACGGAATAATTAATTAAACAATAGTTTAATTATTATTCATGGTTATATTTAATCCAAAACAAGGAAATTAATTAGATAAATCCTTATTTATCTTATTATTTTCTAGGAATAATTATTTAAATCTTATTTAAATAATATTCCTAGTTAAATTTAACTAAATCATTTATAAATAATTAAATAAATCATTATTTATTTAATTATATTTCCACCATTTCCTTAAAATAATAAATAAACCATTTATCTATTTATTATTTATAAATAGAGGATTTGACCCAAGTTAAGATCCTTTTCCCTCCAACAAATATAATAAAATATTCCTAAAAGGTGGTTCTAGAATTTGGTTAATAATATTTTATTCATGCACCAAGTTCTAGACTACCCTAATATTTTGTTATAAATAGAAGGGTTTTCCCATTCATTTGTGACCTTTTTTTACCTATTAGATCACTCTGGATCTACACTCTTGGTCTGACCTTGAACCATTATCATTATCACATTCTCCATTATTTGCTTTGTGAGCTCCCTTTGAGTTCTATGTTTCTCTGGGTTTTCTACAACAACAAGAGAGAGAAATGCTAGATCTGAAGCGTCGAGGACATTCAAGAACCCATCCCATTGAGGAGAATTGGAAACACCTTTCTTGTTTTCCTCTCAGGTGCCCTTAATATAAAAATTCTTTCAAAAATATTGTTCTTGTCTTGTTTATTTGATGCATGGAGAAAAACCTTATTTTCATTGCTTAATGTATTTTTATGCATAGATCTGGATTTGTGCAGCTTTTTTCTTGATCAACTAACTACAGATTTGAAGATATTGGCAGCCATAATTGATATTAGGGCTGTTTGTTATGCGTAGCAAAAGTGGTCTTTTTTCGTACACTTTGACAAAAGATTCATACTAACAATTGGTGACTCCACACGGGTTTTATTTTGCGACCACTGTCGTTTTCTATATTCCTACATATCTAGCTATTCCAGACCCTAGGGTTTCTCTTCAGTTTTTTGTTTTTCCTATTTTTATGGTGTTTTTCACCACTAAAACCCTTAAACATTAAAATTTTTAACTTCCGTGTGTTTTTTGACTTATTGTGCAAGTGACAGACATCAGTCGCAGCTGAGACAACATTTTTTTCTGAAATCTGCCGCCGAGAGACCCAAATCTGCAAGTCTCACTTATCAGCCCAAAACCTGTGACCTGGACTGCAGGATGCACTTTTCTGCCGAAAAACTGCGACCTAGACTGCAAATAGATCAGAACCTGTGGCCTGCACTTTTTTCTGCAATTTTCTAGCAATTTTTCTGGGTTTGTCTGAAGCTTCTGTCAGGGTTTTCCAGCCTCTGTCTCCGCCCGTTTAGACCTGTTTCTGATCTGTTTTACTCAACTAAGTGGAAATATAGCCCCTTAGGGATTTAGTACCCTCCACTTTTTGTGGAAGAGTTTTAGCTGTTTCAGACTTCTGAATTTTCAGAGTTTCAACCTTTTTCTTTTCATATCTGATACCTCATTTTCAGATCCCTTTTAGATTAGCTCTTCTCCCTTTCAAATCACCTCTTATAGTTTTGTTTGGGTTTGCCTCTAGGGTCACCTCCTTGTCCCTTCTACCTCTAGCTGATTTCCTCCTTTGTTGCAGCAACCTTGCCTCTGCCTCTTTGCTGTTTTCTGCACCTCTTTTCAACAAATCTCTCCTTTAGATCCCTATCCCTCCTGACCTTAGATCTATTGGCCTCTTTTTAGTGTGTTTTGAGTATATTTTTTTCCCTCTTTTAGAATATTTTTGAGAGACATGCCTTCTTGGGTTAGATCGATGCATTTTTAGCTATTAATTTTCTGTTATTATTTACTGTTCTCTGTAGATTTATTTTAGTTTACGTAACACACTTTTTCTCTTACTCTCAAAACATATGGGTTTAAAAAATTAAAATTAACACACGCCACACACCAACCCTAAGTGAAGAAGAGCCTGGTTAACACTGCCAGGCAAAGAATTTAAAATCAGTTGACACTGCACCTCTCTGCCCTTGTTTTGACATTGTCATTAGTTGATCTTGCACCTCCCTACCTTTGTCGGTTATTCTTCTTACCTTTGTGCCGTCATCATTGCACCCCCAAGGCGCATATCCCAGAGACTTCTTGGCCTTCACCCTTAGTTTTTAGTTGGTCGAATTGCCCCTTCTCACTATTGTTGAGTTATTCCTCCCTCGAGTTTGCACTCCGACTCATATTCTAATTCCTTGGGTTCCCCCCCTCCTTCTGGTTCTCCCCCTGTTACCTTCACCATGTCTGGTCCAGGGCCTAACGCTAGTGGCAACCCCGGCCCTAATGCTGGGACTGTTACTAGCGGAACTACCATGGGAACTACCTTGACTATCCCTTTGCTCTCCTATATGGCAAGTCTCAGTCTCCCCGATTTCAATCAGTTGATCAATGATCCTATTCGCAACGATGTTAGTTGGCCTGCTATTCCAACCAAGCTCCCCTCCGACATTCCCAAGTTCGAAGGCCTTGCTGCTGAAGATCCCTCCAACCATATTTGATCTTTCCACATGTGTTGTTCATCCAATTCAATTACTGTTGATTCCATCTATCTCAGATTGTTCCTACCCACGCTTATAGGTGAAGCTTCTAAGTGGTATGTTGATCAGACTGCCTCTTCCCATACCACCTTTGCGACCATTGCCCAAGCCTTCTTATCTTATTTCTAGCTCCCTCTCCGATACGACACTGGTACCGAACTCTTGAATTCCTTTCATCAATCATCTGCGACCTGCCTTTCCGCTCATGTCCAGGAATGGCGGAGATGAAGGAGCTTATGTCAAGCTCCTACCTTTGAAGATCGGGTCTACATGGACTGGTTCCTTAGATCTCTCTTACCCGCCATCGGCAAAGATGTCGCATCCCAGTTCCCTCAAACCAAAGAAGCCACCCTCCAAATAGCCTTGAAATATGACCTCATCTATGCCCAATCTGGTTATGTTTATACTGTCCTTCCTGACCTACCCAGACCCGGTGGCCCTAACACCCTGGGGGCATCTCACTCCACCGATGGTATTGTTGGAGCTCTTTCGCATTCATACACTCAACCTTCTATGGGCTATGGTTTCCCTCTGGGAGGGGCCAGCACCTCCAGCACTTTTTCCCCTCCACGTAGCATGTATCCAAGATATGACATACCTCCCCCTTTTTCCCAACCTCCTGCTTACCTCAATTTTGCCCATCCCAACCATTATCCTTATCTACAACCTGGTGTCCCAGCTCCTCCAGCATTTGGACCTCCACCTCCCTTGCCTTCTCAACCCCAACAACAGAAAATACTACCCCCTCCAGGGAAAGTATTTTCAAAAAAGGGTTTGACTAATCCTCCTCCTTCTCAAAGAAAGTGGAAAGGAAATCAAAATCAATCTGCCTCTGGTAATCATGGATCCAATCCTTCTGGTATTGATTCTAACACTGCTAACCAACAACAGGGCTCTTAGCCCAAGCCGGACAGGCCTCTTTGCCCAAATAAGCCTTGTTCGTGTTGCAGTGTTTATTGTCATTACACTCACGATTGTCCCCTATTACCACAGATGCGGCATATGTGGGAGTCTTAGGCTACATTGCGAGGACAACATGCCTCCCCTATTGTTCCCCCCAATGCGGCTACTTCCCAAACGGTTGTGTTTACCGATCCTTTCCCTCAACAAGGATTCATGGCTACCCAACCACCTCACGCACTGGTAACCACTCAACCTTCCCCTTTTGGTTCTTCCAATTACTAGATTCTCATGATGAAATCTGACCAACCTCTCATCGTCGACCTTAACCTTCAAACTCGGTCTCGTCAGTACCCAAAGCCTCCCGCTCCGTCTGTCCCCGAGTCATCATCTTCCGGTTCTACAGAGCCTCTTTCGACACCCTCCAAATAGCCTTGAAATATGACCTCATCTATGCCCAATCTGGTTATGTTTATACTGTCCTTCCTGACCTACCCAGACCCGGTGGCCCTAACACCCTGGGGGCATCTCACTCCACCGATGGTATTGTTGGAGCTCTTTCGCATTCATACACTCAACCTTCTATGGGCTATGGTTTCCCTCTGGGAGGGGCCAGCACCTCCAGCACTTTTTCCCCTCCACGTAGCATGTATCCAAGATATGACATACCTCCCCCTTTTTCCCAACCTCCTGCTTACCTCAATTTTGCCCATCCCAACCATTATCCTTATCTACAACCTGGTGTCCCAGCTCCTCCAGCATTTGGACCTCCACCTCCCTTGCCTTCTCAACCCCAACAACAGAAAATACTACCCCCTCCAGGGAAAGTATTTTCAAAAAAGGGTTTGACTAATCCTCCTCCTTCTCAAAGAAAGTGGAAAGGAAATCAAAATCAATCTGCCTCTGGTAATCATGGATCCAATCCTTCTGGTATTGATTCTAACACTGCTAACCAACAACAGGGCTCTTAGCCCAAGCCGGACAGGCCTCTTTGCCCAAATAAGCCTTGTTCGTGTTGCAGTGTTTATTGTCATTACACTCACGATTGTCCCCTATTACCACAGATGCGGCATATGTGGGAGTCTTAGGCTACATTGCGAGGACAACATGCCTCCCCTATTGTTCCCCCCAATGCGGCTACTTCCCAAACGGTTGTGTTTACCGATCCTTTCCCTCAACAAGGATTCATGGCTACCCAACCACCTCACGCACTGGTAACCACTCAACCTTCCCCTTTTGGTTCTTCCAATTACTAGATTCTCATGATGAAATCTGACCAACCTCTCATCGTCGACCTTAACCTTCAAACTCGGTCTCGTCAGTACCCAAAGCCTCCCGCTCCATCTGTCCCCGAGTCATCATCTTCCGGTCCTACAGAGCCTCTTTCGACACCCAATGGTCCCTTGCAGATCCCTCAGCCCAAAGTTGAGGTTCCTACCAAGGTTCCTAAGGGCCCATTACACCGAAATGTTTCTTTTGGTCGAGCTGCTCATTTGTATAGCATAGTAGATGATTTGGCACAGTCTCTTGCTGCCATTTCAACACTAGAACTCCTCCAGTCATGTCCTTCTCAAAGGAAGGTTCTACTATATACCATGGGCGCTGTAGATTTTGCTGATGACCAATTGATTGTTTTCGACGCCCGTCAATCTAACAATCCTCCCCTTCCTGCTTCCATTGCTTTCCAAATCCCAGTAAAAATACGGAACACCAACATGGCTCAATGTATTATTGATGAGGGGGCATATACCTGTGTGATGTCTACTTTGGTTTGGAAACAACTCGAATCTCCTGAGCTAGCCCCTTCCACCATCACCCTTTGTGCATGGGATGGCCATGCCTCCCAACCCATTGGCCTATTCCGTAATTTTCCTATCACTCTTGTGGGAAAGACTATTTGCATTGACATTGAAGTCATCGACGCCCCTCTTGATTATAAATTCTTTTGGGGTGTAGCTACACCTATGCCATGTCTGCTGTCCCATCTGCTGTCCACCGCAAGATGTTTTTCCCTCATAATGGAAACATAGTCACCATTGACCAGTTGACATATCATGAGCCAAAATCTCAGACCTCCCCTGAGTCAACCATCTCTTCTGTAGCCAATAAGAAAACCATTGATTCATTGACCAGTGTCTCCCCCGGCGTCTACAAATACTCCTCCTTTCTTGGAACCTTCCATGGTCTTCCTCCTCCTCTTGTCTCTGATCCTAGCTTAGCGAATGTTTGCATGATGAAATTGTCTCGGGCTGACCTTAAGAAGCCCGCTTCAGCTAGTAAACAACCGCAAACTCACCCGCCGTAACCTGCTCCTAGCCCTTCACCTCAGCCAGCCGGACCTCTTCCTTTTGGCCCCTCTCCTACAACTGGTACCCATGAGACCCTCTATCCTCCTGGGTCGATTCCACCAGGTCTTCACCATCTTGGAGCCGTCCCTCCTGGCCATTGCCCTGTTGGTCAGATACCTTTCCTTGCTCCCCCTCCTGGAGTCTATTCGGTCCCCATCATGGCCACCCTCTCCCTCCCCAATTTGACCCTGGGCATACCAGTCTGATACCTTGACCCTCCAGCCACTACCCCACCAGTTCACCCCAAACCATACCTTGATTTGACACTAATGCAACTGGTTTCCCTAGCTTCTTCCATCGCTACAGTGCCACCCGCACCTCAACAAGACCCCTCTCTTGTTGTGACAGCTACACGAAAGAAAGGCAAAGCTCGTAAGGGGGCATCCAAAGACAAGGCCACCCCGACTGACCCTACCCCTCCTCCACCCGCTAAGCCTTGTGCCTTGTGTGATGTCGTCAGTCATGCCACCCATACTTGTCCCGAGTTTCCCCCTATTAAACCCATGGTTAAAGTCGCGTTCCCTGAGTCTATGGTCCCTGAACCCTCTGTTCCTTCCTCATCTGCAGCCAAGAACCCAAAGACTCTTCGCACCAACAAACCCTGTGCTCTGTGTGGTGTCCATGGCCATTATTCCCACCATTTTCCTCACTTGACGCATTACCGAGCCTCTTTAGAGGTCATTTGCGAGTATGAGGTTGAACAAAATCAATCCGCCTCTCCCATCCTCGTGCAATATGCATCAGGTTAGCTTGAGGATCCCCTTGCTACCATTGACATTCCCCCCATGATGTTGAGATGATGGAATCTGCCGCCCCCATCCTCTACCTATCATCATCTGTGCAACCCTCAGAGTACATTACCTCTGAATCCCCTCCTTCTATTTTTCTTGATCTCCCTTTAGCGAAATTTTTGGGCTCCACATAATTTGACCATATTTTTACCTATTCTTTTGTTATCTCCCGTGAAGATTTGTATGTGAGCCTCTCCTCCCACGCTGATGATTCAGGTAGCTTTGCAGCGTCATGTGGTTTCCTTGACCTTTTCCTTCCCACCCATAACCAGAATGATACCATCCGTATCTATGATGTTCTCCGCAGCATGAGCACCAACTATCCCTCTCATAGCCCTCATACATCACCCTCTAGTCGATTTATGATTCATAGCCATCCTATCCAGACTACTCCCTTCCGTAGTTGTCGTTTGATGTCTTCTCTGCACTCACACTACCATCATTCTTCTTCCCCCTCCCATTTATTGTCTTCTCACACACATTTCCCACAAGAAAATAACATTCAAAATCATCAAAATGATGCATATCCATAATATGTGCCGTACAACATGTTTTTAAAGTCCATCTACTCTAATACATATGACATGCCCATAGCATGTTACAAAAAACAAAACTCAAAACTGGGGGGCACCATTTGCCCCTACATACATACTAGGGGGCACCACTTGCCCCACATCTAATCACTATCTGGAGGATCCCGAGCCAATGGCTATGCTCCCGTGGCTCTTAGATCACGCACAGTGTGACTGGCCATCGCCATGTGCCGCATGACACCTCGCCATTCCGAGGGTAGCCCAATACATAGCTCAATGTACTGGTTGTCTAAGTCTTGCCAACCCCGCTCCGAAATAACGGTTAGAAGCCCCTCACATCTACGACGGATGTCCTCCAAGAGGGCATTCATATCCTCATTTTGTGTCATTCTCAATGCACTAGCACCTGTAGTCCCTGATACTGCAGGTCGTCCCATATATCTGACCAGTTTTACCGGAGCTATATCTGCATAGAAAAAGTATAAGGATTAGTATCATATATACTATTCACAAACTTTAACATGCACGTAAAATATTAGTCACTTGTCACTTACCATCGGGCCCCCATACTCGACAAGACGGAAGTGGCAAGTCTGGATCTCCACAATAACTCATCCCACTATAGGGTTAGTCATCTATGTATAATGACATCTGATCCCAATGGGCAAAGAACTCCGGTCGAAACACCCATCCAACCGCCCCTCCTCCTCCTCTACATAGTATTCGCCCCCACTGGCACATCCTAGGTTCTCTTGGACCCCTATCCGGTAGCTGTACACGAGGTCGCAAGGTTGGGATCTTCTTAAAAAAGGAGCGCAATATGGTCCCATACTCGCAATAATGGTTCACTTGCCGCTTGCAAAGTGAAAACTGTCGTTTCAATGACACCAACATCATCTGGGCCCACC
The DNA here is from genome assembly GCA_034641835.2 of Pinus albicaulis. Taxonomy (NCBI): domain Eukaryota; kingdom Viridiplantae; phylum Streptophyta; class Pinopsida; order Pinales; family Pinaceae; genus Pinus; species Pinus albicaulis. Next base: position 754,902 of record JAXQQM020093217.1, read on the forward strand.
CATAGTAGGTCCCACTCAACACTTTTTCCACAATCATCATCTTCCCTCCAGTGATGTGATGGAGTGCCTGGCTACCCAAGATCCACAACACTGCTACCGCCACTGCACAGGTCTCTAACCTCTCTAGATCCCTAATCGGTATCCGAGTCCCTTTGACTCGGAGGCCTGGTCGACAATGCCGCTCTAAAAACTCTATGATGTTACGCCCCTGCGGTAACACTAGCTGTGTATTTCCCACCATCCATAATGGTGGGAGACCAGTCAAGAAATACAAATCCTGGACTGTCAACTTGATCCTGTGCCCCTGCACTATAAATACCTCATGATCTGAATCCCAATAACTGACAATCCGGGCCAACAAGGGCTCCCTAGCTCTTATCAGAGGGTTCTCCACAAATTTCAGAACCCCAAACCTGGCCAATGCATGACGGACACCCTGATCTGCTTGGATTTCCGACCGTAATGTACCCATGTCTCTCTATCTCCAGTTGATCCGTATATCTACCATATATGCACAAAAACATCATCTTTGTCAGTATACAGATAGGACAAAACTATATTTAATTACAAAAAACCCAACTCTTAGCCCACAACAGCACTAAAATCACCTCCATCTGACAGGTCGCACTTTCTGGCCAAATCCTAGGATAGGTCACACTTTTTAGGCCAAAACCTGCTTCCCAGGTCATATTTTTTAGCCCAAATAGTGTGAACCGGCTGTGAAGATGAGGGATGGGCTGTTCCTGAGATTTGGGACCCTAATCTGAACTTTCAATCCATCAAAAAGAAAGAGTAGGATTAGGCCTCTTACATGCAACTGACGAATCTCGATTCCAACGGTCGGTTTGTCCGCTACGATCGCTGCAAGATTTAGGGCCTCCTCTCCTCTCTACATTCACCATAGCTACACAAGAAAATGAATGCATTTGGAGGGAAAATTCCTTATTAGAAGAGAAACCCCTGCTTTTTCTTTTTCCCGCTGTGACCAAACCGTAGCCCCGTTTGACACACCATCTGCACTGTTGGAAAGCTCTCACCGAGCACTCAACTAGGTATCTATTAGTTTTCCATGATTTGATACTTCACCAAAACCTAATTTGTCCATGAAGGGTCTATTCACCTCTCCTCCAAATAATATTTCCTCACTTACAACACTTGTACTTGGGGCTCCACTTTGCCTCCATACTTATGCTTGTTCGTGTCGATTTTCGTCATGAGATACCCCCTTGTACTCATGTTTTTAGGTCCCCCATTTGGACCTCTACTATGTGGCAGCACCATAAAGTCGCCCTTGTTTAGAGCATCCGAGTTGAGTCATCATCGCATTCATGGAGTCTATCCCGAGTCCCTTTATATCCCACTATAGTCCTCCATCCTTCCTTTCTTGGTCCCTCTCTCGTGTTGCACATTATGGCCTTTCAGTCCCACTGTCCCCTGTCCCTCATGATTTTGTGTCAGTTGTTGCTAGGTCATCCATGCCCTTTATGCTCTAACAAGGGAAGTTGTCCATTCGCTACTCAGTTCCTCCCATTTCTTCATCATCATTGGTGTCAGTCTGTCCGTCGTTCTACTATTTTATCTCGTGCCTTACTTCAGGATCCCTTATTGCATCAACTCTGGCAGACTTCCTTCTGTCGACATCAGCTCCTTCATTCCAGAAGACAGGTCTAGAGGGCGGTGTACCTTGGTTCCAGCTTCCACTCTTGTTCGGTTCCCCAGATCAGGCAAAGGGACTCCGTATTTTCCCTTTGAATTGATTGTTTCTTCGCTCCAGCTCCTTTCAGCATGATTGAGATCCGTATACTTGATGGTCCAGTGATGCAGCAGCTAATACAAGTGATTCTTGGGTGTGTGTGAGATCTCTCAGCCCTCATCAGGTGGTGGCCCTACAGGTAGCCCCACACATGCTCGAATGTCCTCTTCATTGCAGCCTTCGATGTAACTCCATATATTTGATGATGTCGGCCTCAGCCGCTTGCAGTGCCTATTTGATTTGCATGTATCAGTCAGATTTTATGAGCCCTTCCCCGTTTATAGGGGACATTTGGATTTTATTTGTATCTCATGTACTCAGATATTATTGTATAAGTATTGGCTGTTATCCTAGGCACAACCTATATGTGAGATTCATCATTCTATCTTTTATATGGCTCATGTTTAGGCCAACATGTACTTTATAGTTCGGTCCCTTGTTTACTGGACACATTATTCTTTTCTACTTTGTCTCGGTGGGCGTAGGTATGCCTCCCCTGCCACCTCTACCATAGGTACCCTCGCATAAAAAGAGACTTGTTGCACCTGTAAGTCTCATCTCCTCAGGGTCTAGTTATTTAGCACTTTAGACTACCTTACATTTTTCTCTCTGACTTCCCTTTTGATGTCTAGTGATTGAGTTCTTACAACATACTTCGGTCATACGATTTTCTCCTAACAATCGCACACTGGGGGGCAATCTGTTACACCATTTTTTGGTCTTCTAGCCTATTATCATTAGATGGACCCAAGTACACCATGTAGGACCAATTTTACCCTAAGTAAAATTGCTTTCACTATGTAAAATAACTTAATAAAACACATTTATTAGGTTGTTTATGGTCTAAACAGGAAACCCCAAAAGGAAATATTAAACAAATCTATATTTGTTTGATTTTCCTCACGGAATAATTAATTAAAGAATAATTTAATTATTATTCATGGTTATATTTAACCCAAAACAAGGAAATTAATTAGATATGTCCTTATTTATCTTATTATTTTCTAGGAATAATTATTTAAGTCTTATTTAAATAATATTCCTAGTTAAACGTAACTAAATCATTTATAAATAATTAAATAAATCATCATTTATTTAATTATACTTCCACCATTTCCTTAAAATAATAAATAAACCATTTATTTATTTATTATTTATAAATAAAGGAGTTGACCCAAGTCAAAATCATTTTCCCTCCAACAAATATAATAAAATATTCGTAAAAGGTGGTTCTAGAATTTGGTTAATAATATTTTATTCATGCACCAAGTTCTAGACTACCCTAATATTTTGTTATAAATAGAAGGGTTTTCCCATTCATTTGTGACCTTTTGTTGCCTATTAGATCACTCTAGATCTACACTCTTGGTCTGACCTTGAGCCATTATCATTGTCACATTCTCCATTATTTGCTTTGTGAGCTCCCTTTGAGTTCTATGTTTATGTGGGTTTTCTACACCAACAAAAGAGAGAAATGCTAGTTCTGAACCACTAAGGACTTTCAAGAACCCATCCCATTGAAGAGAATTGGAAACACCTTTCTTGTTTTCCTCTCAGGTGCCCTTAATATAAAACTTCTTTCAAAAATATTGTTCTTGTCTTGTCTATTGGATGCATGGAGAAAAACCTTATTTTCACTACTTAATGTCTTTTTATGCATAGATCTGGATTTGTGCAGCTTTTTTCTTGATCAACTAACTGCAGATTTGAAGATATTGGCAGCCATATTTGATGTTAGGGCTATTTGTTATGCGTAGCTAAAGTGGTATTTTTTCGTACACTTCGAAAAAAGATTCATACTAACAACAATATCACCTGGGCTCTGGAGGATCTGCATCATAAACCTTCAATTAACAAAAGACACTAAAAAAATTTCAAGACAAAGAATGGATCAATAAAGAAAAAAAATTAAACCTCAGAGGGAACTCATGCAGTCACATCAACCATCCAACCACTACATGCAGGTTCCATCAATCACATCAAGACGATTTCTAACAATATATCAGGTTCCAACAATCATATCAGTGTTGCAATAGTCACATCCACAAATCCAATAAGTCACATTAACAAATTCAACATCACCTGCAAAAACACACCCATAGTAAGGCTCAGGTATGAAATCCTCTAAAAATTTCCTATGAACTTATTTTAGCTTGAAAAATGTTACAAGTGTATGAATGAATTTTATGTTATAGCCAAAAATAGTAGCAGAGAAGCCTCAACCCTATCTAGCAATTAGCTTCACCTTTCCACCAAGACACCCACACGTGTGGGGAGGAATAAGAAAAAAATGAAGAGGACTTGAAAAAGTAGATTTTAATCAATTAGTCATGATGGATGACAAGAAGTGAGAAGGGGTAAGTGAGGGCCATCTCAGTTAACAAAAAACAGTATGAGTTTATTTTGCATGCAATGAAAAAAGAGAAAATTGAAAAAAAATAAGAAAAATAAAAATTAAAGGTGGACCCACCACCTCTTGGCACTCAAATATTAGTTGCTACAAGATTCACTTTCTATTCTAAAGGAAGTAACATAACTTCTATAAGAATAATAGATTTGCTATAATAAGGAACATAAATGCTACAGGAAGAACAATGTTTCTATATTAGACGACAAAGAAGAAGTACCTAGGAAGGGACAACAAAAATTCAAGTGGAAGGAGAAGGTACACAAGGAATCCAAGAGACCACTCCACCACCTGGTATTGGATCCTATTAGAAATTTATTGAAGGGGGAAGAATTATAAAAAGAGAGAGGTAGAACTCACCAGTGGATGCAAATTGCAAAATCCAAGAAATTAGAGGATTTGGGCCTTATCGAGGAAAAAGTGCAACAAATGGGTAAGAAATTTGTTTTAAAGGAATCAATCATGAAGGAGAAATTACAGTTAAAAAATAAGAGTATGAGAGAGGAAATACAGGAAAAGGAAGTACAAATTGCCACCATGGAAAGTTTTTCCATGAAAGACATCCAATGAAGTCAGCCAACCAAATCAGAATTGTCATTTTCCCCAAAGAACAATGAGGTAAGGAAGAGAATTGCATGAAGAAAAATAAGGCAAGAAGATGGATTAGTTTTTAGATGGAAAACAACAGTTTCAATAGGGAGGTATGATGGGCCTCCAAATTAAACACAAATTAAGGCCCATATAACCTTTCTAGGCACAAAAAGGGCGATATTAAATCTCTCCTTCGATACTTAATAATTTTTTTTTAGCTTTAATATGTCCTTAGGAAGGTTTATAGATAATTGCATATTATGTGCCTAATATTATCTATCTTTCCATAATATTGAGAGAATATTCGGTAAATTCTGAGTGAGATAATATAGGGACTTTCTCCCTAATACAGGATGGACCAAGATTGGATAATAAATGAACAAAATATCATGAAATTATTGACAAATTCTAAAGCTCCGATGATTGAGAAAATCTAGGAATGTGTTCTCTGTCATTTAATGAAGATTCCTAATGCTGGGAACCAGATATACTTTTTGAGGGATTTTGGAGGGGAAAGCTACCTCTTTTCAAGGAGAATCCTTCCTCATCACTTTGTATAAGTAATAAATAAAATTTTCCTCTGGGGGCATGTATTTCTTAGTCTTTTTGTGGTGAAAACTTGTTATTTAACAGCTCCACTTTCATTTCTCGTAGGGATATACTTGGATTGATTCAAATAATGAAGTTTGGTGCCATTTTTATCTTCTAATGCTTGGTTTCCTTCACATAAATTTGTGTATCCTTGGGATTTTCCATCCCAGAAGCTTCAAATCCCTCTTGTACATTTTATTTATTTTCTTTGAGTGTCTTTTTCACTTGCATCTCTTATCTTTACTTACTACTCATGCTTCTATTGTTGTAGGTAAAATTGGTCAAATGATTGAAGTGAATTTTTTTGCAGGTTATCTACATATTCAAAATCCTGATGCATCCTTATAACATATTTTAAAATTCATATTCATCATTGAGCTACTTGGATTGGTTTACTAGTTCACAAATCTAGAAATTTTGGAAGTCTCTAGCAACAACATAGTAGTAATTTTCTGCTATTTTTTAGAACGTGTTACTGAGATTAATTTTACTTAATTTCAATTATGTTAGGTCATGAAAACATTCAATTTAATAAAGCAAATTACCCCATAAAATTTTCACATTATTAGGTTAGGAATTTGTGGGTTAACTAGCTCACTTGTTCTTGAGTTTCTGGTTTTTAGAGTAGTAATTTTCTAATATGTTTTAGCACATGTTAATAGGGGTATTTTTGAGGGATTCCACTTGGAATGGATTCCTAAGACATATTAATTAACAAAAAAAAATCCATCTCATTTTAATTTTATTTTCTTGGCCATTCAACAAGTTATATTGAGAAATATCAGTCCTATAAAAATCTTGTACCACATATAAAATTGACCATACTTGCTCCAAAAACTTGGTTTTAGTCTCTTAGGTTTGAACCATGAACCCAAGGCTGTGAATCCATGATTGAGTAATACCAAAGACCTTTTAAGCCATAACTCTTCTCCATTTTAGTTCACCTCTACAATTTGGGGCAATGGAAAGATTTATGAATTGGATAACACAATAATGTTTTTGTTGACTGCCACATAAGTATCTAATGAAATTTCTCAATGGATCTAACCTATTTGAAATTAAGTTATTAATTAATTTCTCTCTTATTCATGCAAGTTATATTAGTTTTCTTTATTCATTCTTAAGCTAGCGATTATATTTCAAGCACTATCATTTCCATTCCATGTGTAGGTTTCCTTTCAATGAAACATTTACATTATTCAAGTAGATTAATGTTTACATTTTTTTGAGTAGTATAACCTTTAAATTTATTCAATTAGGATTAGCATTTACATTTGAGCAAGATAAATTTACATTTCTTTCAAATAGAGTAGCATTCCCATTTTGACAACTAGTTTAGGATTTGATTTTATGACATTCACTTCATTGCATCATATCAACGAAAGGACATATTGTATTTTACACATATAGTGTCGACACCTCTTAAGTTTGTATGAAACCTGGGTTGATAATTAAATTTGATAGCCTTAGGAGTTGCAACATTCTTGTCGCAACACTGGGGATCATTACTAGTCCAAAATCTCTATAAGTGTGACAACACCCACACCTAAATGGGATGCTTTCATAATCCAAAAATTTCTTGTGACTGAGATTATTTGTTGAGATGGTTATGGAATCCGATGGATGGTATGAAAATGGAAAAACGTACTCAAAAACATGTTTGATAAATACTAGAAGGATGTGAATTTGGGTGCCTTTTAGGTGGCCCCCAATGCAAGGTTCCTTTTCTTAACAATTATTGGTCTACAGAAATTATATTTTTCAATAACTCATTAGTTTATGAGACACAATAGGTGTTATATGTGTAACAATAAATAATGATTCCTTCCTTCTCATAAATAAATATTCGTCATTGGGGCGTTCATAAAATTACAATTTGCATCGAATAATGAGCACGTGTAATTATTGATGAACCTTGAAATATTTCCAAGATTATGGATGAGCATTGCTCTATAACTTGATATTCATGTTAATTCATTCAAAAGCATAACCATTCATGCAGATAACATTCACGGAAATTCCATGATTGTACTTAACAATATTTAGGTAATTAGATCATGTGAACAAAAACAAGTGAAAGGAAAAACAACCCAATATTTATAACATCCATTATAGATTTGGAAATCATGTAATTATTGTCTATAATATAGACTTTCATGTGACATCAACCCCCACACTACCCATTCTCCTTAAGGGACAAAAATTCCATACCTTCATTCCAAAAGTGAGTAGGTGGTGAAGAGGTGAACAAATGCACATTTTAACATCCATCCCCCTTCCATAACATATAACCAAATAAGATAGTAGTATTTCTTTACCTTTTTCATAACACGAAGAAATAGAAATTTGAAAATGGAGAATGATAATAAAATATCTTCTATCATTTAAAAAAAAATATTTTTATTTCTGCAGTAAATTGACCTAAATGAAAACAAACATCATCTAATTTTTTTGTTAGAATTAGTGGTGTTTATTTTCACATTATCTATATGCTCGCTGTTTTTTTTCCCTTTCATAATAAAATGGAGGTCTTCATCTATGATTTAGTAGAATATAGTTTTTTTAAAATATCATTTTAATAATATGTTAATTTTTTTAATTAAAAAAAGTATTCTATTTTAAAAAATGATTTAAAATTAAATTTGAAATTTTACAGGAAATTTTCAGAATTATTGTTTTCATAACATATTATTAAACAAATTTAATCAACAATTCTTTAATGAAAACATCATATTTTTCTTTAACTTTTTTATATCAACTTCTCTCATAATATTTAAAAAAAATTATAAATCTTGGATTTAAAATTTTACACTAAATTTTCTACATCATTTTTTTATAATATTTTAATAATATCTTATTAAACTAATTTAATCAAAATTTTGTTAATCATAACTTTTTCATCTTAAATTCTCTTATAACATTAAAACTTATTTATTTATAATAAAAAAACAGTGTTATTTTAAAAAATGTTTGGTTCACACCAACTAAAATAAATATCATTCCAAACTTTTCATAACCAAAATAAAATATAACAAACAATAATAATCAAAACAAAATATTGTTAATTTAATAAACAAAATAAAATTTCTTGAAACTATAAATTACACATTTTCACATACATGCATCAATTGTATTATTATCGTTTAAGTACACATACTAACTCTTATTTCACATTAAATGTGTACGTCAACAATTTAACTTTGAAATTGAGAGTGCAAGCTTTGTGATTCATAATATTTTAATTATAATTCTTCCTGAAAATCACATAACAAATTTTGAAATAGACCCGTTTCGAACTACCAACTGTAATTCATCATCAAGATAATGAAGATTGGCTAATCTAACATACACATTTATGACAGGAAAACCTTGAAATTCTAAGAATCTTTTCAACTGAAAAAGTCAATAAACATTATAGTACCAAACAAAAATAAAATAATCATCAAATTTTCAGTTTTATGAAGAATATTTGTCACACGACGAGATAAACTTGAAATAAATCTGGCCACACACCAATTCGTTTTTACGGTGACAACGAGCATGAAATTGTTTAACCACGTACCACGCTATTTCGAGTCATATTAATTTCAATGATGTTTATGCTTCCCACTAGGTTATGGAATCACAATAATATTTCTATTGTTATGGATGTTTATCATTATTTCCGGAGGATAGTATATTAGTTAATACAAATAAAATATTAAAAAAATATTATATCAAATATATATTTTAAAATAATATTATTATTTTAAAAATTATATAAAAATTTATATTTATTTCATAGAAAGTCATTTATATATTTTTTTATTTTTGGGTGTTATAAATTTCTAAATAAAAAATAAAAATAAAAAATAAAATGATTGTGATTTCTAAATATTACATAGAAAGTAAATATCATTTATGTATATGTCATAGATTAATGTAATTTTTTTCCTTATAACTTATCATGTAACATCTAACACACTGATTACATACATTTACAAGATGATTAAGGTATTTAAAGATGAACACTAGGTGAATACAGATGTAAAGACAAAATTGGTTAAATCCATTCATCAAACACTACCTATAATCATACTATTAACAATTTCATGACTAATCATATATAATACGTTATATTGACCGACCTTGTTTACAATGTCAGACTTTGGATTAATCTCATTGTAACTCCGGTTTGGAACCGTTACCAGATGTCTTGTCCACAACTTGTTTAATGAATACGCAATATCAGTATTTGTTAACTTTCGGATCTTCTTGTACATGCCTTTATCAATTTGTAATATAATTATTGTACTGTGACTTAATGCATTAAAGAATTACTCACCCTGCAAATTAATACCTCATTTCTTGGAAGGTGCAATAATCTTCACCTATCTGAGCTCCATCCTCTAGCAAGTTCTTGATCGTTTGATCCTTATTACGCACAATCGACAGTGGATTTGGCCAAGGAGGACGGTTAGGGTAACAACCCACCCCAAACCTCCCGCCAAAGTGTTATTTCTTCCGCCGCGAGGTCCGAAGCTCTACTCTGCAAGTGGTTAGCTCAGAGACTTAACCCTTATTGTGTTTCCTCCACGATCGAGGTATCGCAGATAAAATTCATTTCAATTTGTCCTCAGCTACAATCGAGGTAAGATTCAGTGTTCATTTAAACTGTATCTATTTTTATTTTATGGTCCTTTGAACTCCGATACATGGGCATTTTAGTTAAATTTTGATTGCTTATTTTCTTTTGCACATGATGTCTTTGGAACCACTTGCATAGCTATCGACCCTCCTATTCTGCTCTTTTCTTCAACCTACAGATCAAGTTTCAATACGCAGTTTGATCTTAGGGATAGCTCCAACACCACTTCCTCCTCCTTGGCTCTGTGGGTAAGTGGAGCTGTTGTGTTTCTTTTTACTATTCATGCTTGCAAATTTCCTATGTCATTTCTTTTCTTAGTGTTATAAAAAGTCTGTCTTCACGAATTTTTAATTCCGTGTTTAAATTTTGATTCAGGCTTAGGGAATTCAAGAGGCTTGCGGAACTTCAGGACTCAGGTGCCATTTCAATGCCCTCAATTGCAGGTATGATCCATTATTCGTCTACCTTGTCAAACCCTGACTCGATCGTCCATCGCATTCCATTGAAAGTAATATCAGTTGCCCCCGTTTTTCTTTTGCAAGACAGGGGTTTTATTTTCCATGGATGGGTGAGGCTCGGTTCTGGAGTGCTTAGTTTAATTTCTATCTTGGCTTGGCCCTTTCTTTTCTAATTTGTAATTTCTCAGGGAATATTTTTTTTTTAAATTCTGGGTTGTTAAAATAAAACACACTTACGAGAACTTCGTATTTGGTGGTATTTTAATGATGGGGAATTTAATTTCTATTCCTCATTCATGAATAGGTTATATAAGGGTTAACCCATTCTACATTTTGGATGTTTGAAGCTAAATGAATCCCATAAATTATCGTTTTGTTTTCTATCTTGTTAAGTTGAAAATGTTGTGGTGCATCACTAATTGAAACTTTTATACACTCGACTTAATTTGTTTTTCGTTATATTAATTTGTACTGGCTTGCTCATTTATCTTCGTATGATGCGTTATTTATCAAGAAGTATGGGACTGGAGCCTTGAATCTCCTCATGGGTCTTAGTTCTAAACCCTCGACCTATACCCTTTACCTCTGTCGGTATAAGGATTCAACTGACTCTCAGGTTTTTCTATGAAGTGTATTTTCAGGTTCATGGCATGTGCTAAAGTTTACAGTTGAGATTATAATCTCCAAATTTTGTTCTCGTTCGCTATATTCCATTAAAATCTGCTAGAGCTAATTACCATGATTTTACGTTATATATTGATGTGACAGTAAAACAAGTTCTAATTAAGTTTTTGTAGAATATAAAGATAGTTTAATTCTAGCATTATTTGATATGATACAAATACAGTATTAACCTAGCATTTCCTTTCCGTATTTTTGATGCAAGTGTTAAACTATATTTCATTCATGTACTTTAACTGCATTTGTGAAACTAGCATTCATTACTATACTTAAAGACAAAATGTGAAATTAGTATTTCTTCCTGTACTTTTAATTACAAATGTAAAACTGCCATTAATTCATGTACTTAAAGACGAATGTGAAACTAGCATTTCTTCCTATACTTTTAATTACAAATGTAAAACTCAAATTCATTCGTGTACTTTGAAATGCACATGTGAAACTAGCATTCATTCTTGTAATTTTATATGCAACATCTATCCAGCATGTATTTCAGCTATTCACAGTATTAGACAATATACTTAAATACTTAAATACTTATTTCCGAGGGTTGTTTTCCAATAACTATTGGTCCTCCCAACCTTCAGCGAGGCTATTAAGTCATCTTCTCCCCCCTTGCTCTACACCACAGCTTGGGTATTTTCTTGAGACAAGAAGTTAGACCTCAGAATTAAATCCAGTCTTTACTTCTCACGGTAAATACTGAGTTCCACTGGTTCTCATACTAGCTCTGGATAGCTCAGTGAAACCATTGGTTTCTTAACCCTCATCACATTCTGCATAGAACCCCTTTCCACCTTAGGATTTTTCCTTAAACCCTTTTGGAAAGGTAACTGCCAGAACTGTCTCAACCTATTTTTCCCTGGGTTCTTGGAATATTTACCAGACAGTTACCTTCTCTTTTAACTCAAGGAAATTATTAGTAAATTAATTTATTTAAATAAAAAGTTAGAATTTAAAGTATTATTAATGAATGCCCCATTCGTTATTCATTTTTCATGTCTTATAACAACTTTATATAACAATAGGTAAAGTAAAATAAAGGGGTTACATCTTCCCCCAATGAAATAAACATCATCCTCGGTGTTATTTCTTCTTTGAGGAAAACTCCAGATAAGCCTCATAAATAACTTTCTCGTCCTCACAAGTAGCCACTTTTGGGCCAAAGTGCTTCCACTACACTTTAACTTGGGGAATGACTCACTTCTGGAGTGTCATTTCTCTCCGATCTAGGATATGCTATGGTTATATCAAAAACTCGTCATCCGGTTCTATCTACACGCAAAAAGATTTTTAATTAGTTCAAATCAAAAAACTAATTTGTTCTAATTAGATTATGTTGTTGACTTACATGTATACCCTGCCAATGTATGAAATGATTGGATCATGCACATAACGCTTCAGTAATGACACATGAAATACGTTGTGTACTAATATATGGCTCGGTAGTGCCAATTGGTAGGCCATCGATCCTATCCTTTCCAAGATCTCAAATGGTCCGCAATAATGGGGAGACAATTTGGCACAATAATTTCACCTCAAAGTGCTTTTCTTGGGTTTAATTATTACGTATAAATGGTCTCCTACCACAAATTCCCAGAAGGTTCTTTTCCTCTCTTCATAAACTTTTTTCCGATGCTGTACTGCTTTGAGATTCTGCCTGATCTTCTTGACTTCCCGTTCCATCTCTATAACATATCTGGCCCAAGCATCATCTTATTTTATGGACTACTCCAATTAATAGGAGTCCGACATTTTCTTCCGTATAATGCTTGAAAAGGTGTTACACATTATTTTGTCACCATGACATTTTACTGTCTATATGGGTTCATCAATACCTATATAATGCTCCCTTATAAGTCTACAACCCTAAAGTTCCTAAACCAAATCTTGAATTTGGAGAAAAGCTTGTAAAAATCATAAAAATATTGATACCACACTTTTCCTTAGCTTTACCTGCGGCACCGCATCCTTTTTCTCCAAAAACTGCGAAGCCAATCGCACGTTTTCTTCATTAAAAGTGTGGACCCCTGTAAAAGGTAATTTGAAGGCGAAAGTAAATTATAGAAGCCCAGCTGGTCGAATATTCTCCCAGCTGGAAGCTTCTAGAATGCGTTATCCATTCGAAGCCTTACTCCCTCCATTATCATGAACGTTCATCCCTTCATTAAAGGAGCTTATTCCTTGGATTTTGGAACTTAATCCCTTGATAAGGGGACTCTATCCCTTCCATTTTGGAGCTATAACCACTTTCCTTCTCCTATAAATTGAAGCTTTGGTTCAGTCTCAAGGGTAGATGCTGACATATATAAAACTTCTCTATACATTTTGTATACACTCAGTAATTTCTTTCTACTTAGTAGCTAGAATAGAGAAGGGAATTGCTGAAGAAACATATACTTTTTGCTAACTGTGAGAACGATTACATACTTGTAGTTAGGCTGGCTAAAAGAGTGGAAGGGCTTTTCAAACCAAAGGAATACACTTGTTCCGGATCTTGGAAGTATCTGTATGACATCAAGGTGAACGTGGTTGCAAGACTCCTTATTTTATTTAAAGATATTACAATTGGATCATGTTTTCTCAATAAGTTTTTTATGTGTCTACTTAAATGACTTAGTTCTTAAATTCCTTGATCATTAAGATAGATTTTTTATTTTTGAATTAGTATATGCTGCAGGTGCTTTTCATTCTCCTCTATGTCTTTGTTTTTAGGTCTTAAGAGGTGACTTCTTGGAGCGACGGGAAAGAAGAATTCAACTAGCATTGGATCAGAGGTAGGTCATTTATTCATCATAGAAAATTCTTAATCATGCGTAATATAGAGAAAATAGTTTACAAATTGTCATGTTTGTTTCTAGCTATCCTTGTGATACTAGGGTGATCATTCTTGTCCACAAGAACGATTTATCCGCCTAAAAAAATGGCGACTCCACTGGGGATTCGATCTTGAACTTAGTTTTCTTTTATTTTTGACTTATGAAACTATTTTTTTTATTTTGATTGATTCATACTGGCTTAGGTAATTTATTCTTGTAGAATCCCTGAAAAGTGCTTTAGAATTTTTTATTTTCTTTAAGTTTTTTGGTCTCTGCACTTTGTCTTTAAAAACTGTGTGGTAACCTCTGCAGTTTCTATGTGTAGACAGTGCGGTACCACACCTTTTTATACTGAAACCTACGGACCTAAGAATTTTTTTTAAAAACTTAAGATTCTCTTTTCCGGAACTAGCTTACATGATTCTCTGTATTTCCCCAAACTTGTTTTGACAGTCAAAAGCCTTGTGTCAATTTCTTTCAGCAACTCTTACAATCTCATCAGTCTCCATTAAGTTAATTGGGTGTTTTGAATATTCCTTTTAAGAAATTTCTAATTTGATTTCCTTTTATCATTGCTTCTAGGTTTGTCTCAGTCTCTTAACAATTTTTCATCTTTTTGCTTTTGTTTTTGCAAAAAAAATTCCCCCTCATTGAGGGGGGGGGGGAGGCTAAATTGCGTCTGAGTGTTCTTTACTTACACTTGATTGGTTCCTTAGATTACATCAGAATCATCTTGTGTTTGAGAATTCTCTTGCATAGATTACATTAGCATTATTAGAATTCTCATTTTTCAGAATATGAATGAAAAATGTGCATAGATTACATTTGCATACTTTTCAAGTGAATTGTGCATAAATTACAACTGCATAGTTTACATTATGAAAAATCAATTGTAGATTTAGATCAGTTTCTTTGATTTGAATTTACATGTTTTTATGCTTGTTTTAAAAACATAAAAATAAAAAATTGTTTTGAATTGATTAGCATTAGTTTTTCTTGCTGCAATTAGTGCATTAGAGAATTTGTTACATTTTCTCTTATTGATCAATTTCTGCATTGTTGGAAGTGAATGGAAACTCTCTCCTTACTTTAGTTAGGATTCATCGAATTTAAAATATTACATTATCATATTCGATTGCATTTAGTTTTGGGTCGGGTCATTACACCATTGGTTTCATATCCATTCACCCTTTGAGTAATAACAGCCCAAATAACACAACACTTAATAAAATTCATCTAGTAATTTTGACATTTTTAGGGCTCTTTCCACAAATCTAGCTCAGGATTAGTGCTTTGAAATAGGTTGCAGTTAACCTTCCAAAGCAACAAAACAAACAAGTAGTCAATCTTGCGGTAGGGAAATTCCAATAGTAACATGTATGCTATGGGAAGCTCCTCTTAAAGGAGTCAAGCATGAGATCATATCTGAACCAGTGGGGTAATAAATCCTTCCTCATTGGGAACGATAGCAAATATAAACAGTAAAACTCAGATAGACCATTGTCGAGGAGCCTGGGGTCACTTGTCGGTAAACCTTGGATTATGCCAAGGAGCCTTCAAGGGGATTGAGCTTTGTTACTCTGCCCTTGCGTGTGTATTGAATCGTAGACTGTTCCCGCAGGTATATTTGTTCCTGTTGGTGACCTTAGGGGCCATAAAATTTAGGATTCTTTCCCAGGTTGATGGTGGAGGGAAGATCCCACTATATCTGGAGCAGACATCGACTAGACTCACTTGGACTCTCCAGAGGGTTCTCTTCACTCTAGATGGTTTAAGTGGAGAAACTTACACCGGTCTGTTTCATTAAGCCGGTTGTCGGGGTAACTCTTGCAACCGCCATTTCTGCATTAAAATTCTACGATGTTGGATTTCATCACCAACTAGTGTTTTTAGTGCGGGAATCTAATGTTTGTGTGTGGTTTGAATCCTAGATTTGTTAGCGCGTGTTCATTTGTTTTTTTACTTTTTAGAGACCATAGGTGTGAATTATGAATTTTAATTGTTAGGTGTGAATTGTGAATTTTTAATTTTAATTTTAAATTGTTAATAAAATTCACTGAAGTTGAATCTAATGGCAACTGTTCCAGAATTTACGAACCAAGGAACCCCTCTTAACGAGAATCCTAGTACTTTTCCTTGCTTTGGAAATGTTGGTCCTCCTTATATGGCTACATTGTCATTACCTAGATTTACAATAGGTTTACTGATATGGTTATTTTCAACTTCGTTGGCCCTGAATACTCAAATTGTTCCACCTCAACCAGATGCTTCACCTCAACAAAGTTCACCATCTCAACATCACCAACCTCATGTTGACCCTTTACTTTCTTCACCCAACATGTATTCCTCCCTTTCTTCCTCTTTGCTTGGTAAAAGCCTTGACGCTAGTAACCAGGTGGCTAAGAACAAGAAGACGCAAAATAAGAAAGAAGTCAACCAGTGAACCATGGCTGTAAGTGTTAGCAGTGCTGAGGAAACCTCCAACATGCATCGTAAACCCAAATTCCCTTGCAAGCTTTGTAAGGATGACCACTTCCTTATCAATTGTCTTGGTATTCCTAAGCTCTTGGAAGTATGGTCAGAAAAATCCCATCAACTTACCATTGATCCATCAACCAATGATAGTTAGGTTCCTGGGAAAAAGGTTAAAGTTAGGTTTCCTTGTAGGTTATGCAAAGGGAGTCATCAAACTCACATTTTCCCTCACATGGATTAAGCCTAAAAATTGTTGAAAAACCTTACTGTTCCACAGAAAAAACTTTCAACTAGTTACCATCAACTTTCTCCCAACCTACTCTTAACTAATAGAGTGATTGATCTAATTCCAAGTATAGTAAATCCCACTCTTCCATTGGAGAGTGAAACTGATATCACTCAGGTTGATGATCCATTAGTTGATTAAGTGGTTGACTCAGTTTCACATTCGATCAATCCCATTCTCCCTGTAGAGAGTGAACTTCATACCACTCAAGTTTTTCTTGTTACATCAAATTCTTTTATGCTAGGGGGAATTTCACCGGTTTCTACAGAACCCCCTCCAAGTTCAGAGGTCTTTTCCTTTGATTGGAATAAACTGACAGAACCTCATCTTCCTTCCTCCATCCCTTTCCAAATCATTGTGAAGGCTTGTGGTACGAATGTACGCCGCACACATGTAGATGAAGGTGCTCCTGTTAGTATTTTATCCTCAACTTCTTGGAAAGCTTTGGGTTCCCCTCAACTTTTGCTTGTTACACAGAATCTGTCAGTTTTAACAGAACCATTAGTGAACCTTTATGGATCCTTCCTAAGTTTTCTATTAATTTGGAAGGTAAAACTGTCTGTATTTATCTTATGGTAGTTTGAGGCCCCTTGGATTTCACTTTACTCCTTTGGCGAGACTATGTCTATGCAATGAAATCTATCGTATCGACACTCTTTCTCGTGATGTCTTTCCCTCACAATGGAAACATTGTG
Organism: Pinus albicaulis; assembly: GCA_034641835.2. NCBI lineage: Eukaryota > Viridiplantae > Streptophyta > Pinopsida > Pinales > Pinaceae > Pinus > Pinus albicaulis. The sequence continues at coordinate 772,285 of JAXQQM020093217.1, forward strand.
ACTATTGAACAACTTTCATTCACTAGTATTGATTCTACTACCAATAATCCGACACCCCTAAATGTTCCCTATACTAAGGTGGTATCTACCCCGCCACGGGTTAATTATGTGGCGGCCAGTCCCATCTTTTCAGTTACCGATGCAAGCAAGCCTCTCACTGTTTGCTCGACTTCGTTTGACTTAAATCTGATAATTGACATGTAAAACTCTATGGGATTATTTGAACGCAATGTTCCTATCCCTTTTGAGTCCCTTGACATGTGTTCCTTCCAGAGAATTGTTCTTCCATCTGATGAATACCTTTTGGAAGCCATGATTGAGGACTGTCTCTTGACATGTATTTCTTCCAGTTGGAAGTCATGACAAGGTCACTTAAGAGGAAAGTTTCTTTTACTGTGTCAACCTCGTTAAAAAATGAATCAGTGAGTCACAAGGATAGTTCCTTATACTGTGTCAAACTCGTTAAAAAATGAATCAGTGGGTCAAGGGGAAAGTTCCTTTTACTGTGTCAACCTCATTAAAAAATTAATCAGTGTGTCATGAGGATAGTTCCTTTTACTGTGTCAACCTCGTTAAAAAATGAATCAGTGGGTCATGAGGATAGTTCTTTTTACTATGTCAACCTCGTTAAAAAATGAATCAGTTGGTTAGAGGAAAGTTCATGTTACTGTGTCAACCTCCTTAAAAAATGAAACGTGTCTTAGATGAGGATAGTTCTTTTCCTATGTCAACCTCACTAAAAATGAATCAGTAGGTTATGTAGGTAGATTGTAGAGAGTATATTGATAGATTCCATGAGGATGGTTCTTTTACTGTGTCAACCTAGTTAAAAAATGAAGCAGGTCACCATGAGGATGTTCTTTTCCTGTGTCAACCTCGTTAAAAAATGAAACAAATCCTCTCCTAGTCAATTCGAGTCTTTCATCTGATATCGTAAATGAACCTTCATTCCATCCACCTATTAGTAAAGTAGTCTACTTAGTTGAATGAATTGAAGCTTGGGGGGCATACAATCTAGCAAGTTACGCTTCAGGGGCATTAGAAACCACTCGCAAACATAATTTTCCTATGTTTCAAGCTTGTGTAAAAATGAAACCACTCTCAAGCATAGTTTTCCTACGTTTCAAGCTTGTCTAAAAATGAAACCACTTTCAAGCATGATTCTTCCTTCGTTGAATCAATCTTGTGTAAAAATGAAACCACTCTCAAGCACACTTTTCTCTGTTTCAAGCTTGTGTAAAAATGAAACAAACCTATATGAAGCATAGTTTTTCTCTGTTTCAAGCTTTTGTAAAAATGAAACCTATCTTGAGTCGATTTTGGTTATTATTTTAAAGACTCATTAAACTCATGAAAATCCCAAGATTATTTTTCTATCTTTAATTCTCGTAAAACACATGAAAATGTTCAGTTCTTTCCGTCTTTTCCTGCTCGTAAATTAAATTGAAATTCGACCACATGAGTACAATTTTTATCACTTTTTCGAACTCGTTAAAACTTATGAAAAAGAGAAAACCATGAGTACATTTTTATCACTTTTTCGAACTCGTTAAAAATTATAGAAAAAAGTGAAACCCTGAAGTTCTCTTTTAAGCCCTTTTCAGACTCTCTAAACATTAAAAGATTGCTAAGTACTTGACTATTCGAACTCGTTAAATAAAATGAACAGTCATCCTTTCAGTATAAGTTTACCCCTTTTCCGAACTGAAATGGAATATTTACGAAAAAAGTATACGTTGAGTAATCATGGTCAATAGAGTTCTCTCCTGTATTATTTTATCCTTTTTCGGGCTTGAGAGACTAAATTTACGAAAAATTACACCCACGGAGTTTCCTTAATTTTTTCTTCTAACTCCTTAAAATTGAAAAACACCGAGTTTCTCCTATACTGGACTCGTTAAAACTAAATAGTAAAGGACATGTCGATTAGAAACAGGAAAGAACCACTTCTTCTTAGGGTTCGATTTTATACTAAGTTGGACTCATCCGAAGGATGAGCTTACATAACAAGCAAATGTTATCCTCCTAAAGATTTTCAAAAATAAAGAGGTACTTGCCAGAAATGGTGGGGGGAAAAGAGAGAAAATGGATCCAGTTGTTATACTTTGTTTAAAAGCAGTATACCACTCTTGAACATGACACCTTTTGTCCTGGGTTGGGAAAATCCTTTGCCTATCAGTTAATGAAACCATATTGAAAGTCTTCAGCTGGTTTCCAGGTATTATATTTAGGTCAATTGTTACCAAACCATCTGCAGTGTCGTTATGCATTCAAGAGGAAATTTCAAATAAACCATTCATTTGCAAACATTTGTCTCCATTCGCGTTGACCATCCCTGAGTCAGTCCTTGAAAAATATTTCTACAAATCTTGATCTAATGGTTTCGTGTCGTGGGCTTTCCTATGACGGGTCACTTTCTATCGACGACAGCATATCATCTAGGAAGTTGATCTAGAATCCTATCAGTAACTTGAAATTTTCATGCGCTAATGGCAGGTTTCTCCCCCTCGATGATAGGTTGCATCATTGACCTTCGATCAAACGATTCTGTTAAGTGTTCGACTTCAACTCATTTATTCACACTTCATGGATTGTACTGAGTACTTTGAGAGCCATTTTCATTATTGGTGGTTTCTCTCACACTTGTTAACAGTTCACATCATTGACTGGTAATCAGGTGGTTTCTTCCATGTTCGACTTCGACATAATCAATCGCATGGATAGAATCGTACTAGTTCGGGTAGCAGAAATCAAGACCCTAGATCTAGTTTCCACCATCCAGGCTGCGAGGAGTTTTATTATTCATTATGCAGTAGACTATTAATAACATATGGCTGCGTCCATAATGTGTCTACTATTGATGTAATATTAGAATCATTTCTATAGCAGAACATTTTAGTTAAGATTTGATTTAGTTAGTTTTTTCTCTGAGTATGGAAATGCCTACCTCAGCAATGATATATATATATATATATATATGTTTGCATTGAATGTTTTTAAAAGTTCCAGTCGGTGTCCATGAGCTGATCCTCGGAATGATAAAGCACTTCACTCTTCAAATTATCTCAGACTTCATGCTTTAGGGGCAATCTGTTACACATTATTTTGTCACTGTGACATTTTACTGTCTATATGGGTTCATCAATACCTATATAATGCTCCCTTAGAAGTCTACAACCCTAAAGTTCCTAAACCAAGTCCTGAATTTGGAGAAAAGCCTGTAAAAATCATAAAAGTATTGGTACCACACTATTCCATAGCTTTACCTGCGGCATCACATCCTTTTGCTCCAAAAACTGCGGAGCCGACCGCACGTTTTCTTCATTAAAAGTGTGGACCCCTGTAAAAGGTAATTTGAAGGTGAGGGTAAATTCTAGAAGCCCAGCTGGTTGAATATTCTCCCAGCTGGAAGCTTCTAGAATGCGTTATCTAGTCGAAGCCTTACTCCCTCCATTATCATGAACATTCATCCCTTCATTAAAGGATCCTATTCCTTGGAATTTGGAACTTAATCCCTTGATAAGGGGACTCTATCCCTTCCATTTTGGAGTTGTAACCACTTTCCTTCTCCTATAAATTGAAGCTTTTGTTCAGTCTCAAGGGTAGACGCTGACATATATAAACCTTCTCTATACATTTTGTATACACTCAGTTTTGCTTTGTACTTAGTAGCTACGATAGAGAAGGGAATTTCTGAAGAAACATATAATTTTTTCTAACTGCGAGAATGATTACATACTCGTAGTTAGGCTGGTTCAAAGAGTGGAAGGGATTTTCAGACCAAAGGAAAACGCTTGTTCCGAACCCCAGAAGGATTTGTATGACATCAAGGCAAACACAGTTGTAAGACTCCTTCTTTTATTTAAAGATAATACAATTGGATCATGTTTTCTCAATAAGTTGTTTATGTGTCTACTTAAATGAATTATTTCTTAAATTCCTTGATAATTAAGATAGATTTGTGATTCTTGAATTAGTATATGCTGTAGGTGCTTTTGATTCTCTTCTATCTCTTTGTTTGCAAGTCTTAAGAGGTGACTTCTTGGAGCGATAGGAAAGAAGAATTCAACTAGCATTGGATCACATTCATGTCCTTTCTTCATCATAGAAAATTCTTAATCATATGTAATCTAGAGAAAATAGTTTACAAATTGTCTTGTTTGTAGCTAGCTATCCTTGTGATACTAGGGAGATCCTTCTTGTCTGCAAGAACGATTTATCAGCCTAACAAAAGGGCTCATCTTAAGTGATTCTTAATACCCGTTGTTGTACGCAAAATCAAGCAAGTGCAGATACTCCTCCCATCTTGTTGGTTGTTGCATCATGTACATGCACATCATGTCTTCTAAACCTTGATTTACCCTTTATGTTTTCATGTCCGTCTGCAGATGATAGGCAGTACTAAATTGTATTTTCATCTCGAGGCCATAAAAAATGTCTTCTATAATGTTGATGTAAAATTTACATCATGATCTGAAATGATTGCTTGAGGGTATACCATACAATTTGAAGATCTATTTCATGAAAATGGCAACAATTTTCATTGTCTTGTAGGTAGATTGAACAGGGATGAAGTGAGCCACTTTTCTCAGTCTATCGACTACCACCATAATCAAATCATTGTGCCTTTTGTTTCTAGGTATTCTGGTGATAAAGTCAAGGGAAATTACTTGCCCCTTCCATTCAGGCACTGGAATTGGTTGAAGCAATCTAGCAGGGTGTTGATGTTCAACCTTAATCTATTGACACTCTAAAAATTTTGTCAAATATTCTGCGATGTCCCTTCGTGTCCCCGGGCAAGAATAGTCATTTATAATTTTATTCAACATTTTTGGATATCCTGGATGTCTAGCATAGGAGCTCCTATGATATTCATCCAAAATAATTCTTTTCAAATTATTTCGCTTGGGGATATATATTCTCTTCCGATAAACTAGGAACTGCTTATCATTGAGTTTGTACTTGGACTGTTTCCCTTGCCTTTCACCCTTTTTCACTTGTTGCCATAAGGACTAGTATTCTGGGTCCTTCTTTCCTGCCTCCATAATTTGTTCTTGAAAATTGAATTCAATATAGTTAAATTAAACCTCATAGATGCCATGCAACTTTCTTCTCAAAGCATCCGCCACTCGGTTCTCTTTTCCTTTCATGTGATGAATATCAAAATCGAATTCACTTGGGAAAAAATTCCATCTAGCTTGTTGAGCATTCAGATCGACCTGCTTAAAATAACTAGTTAAGTTACTGTGATCAGTTCCCAGCATGCACCTTTTTCCTAGCAGATACTGCCTCCATATCTGCAAGGCATGCACTATCACAGTTAGCTCCAAATCATAAATTGAGTACCTCTACTCGTGATCCTTTAGCTTCCTAGATTCATATGCTATGACTCTTCCCTACTAATTCAACACTTTCCCTATGCCTTCCTTGCATGCATTAGTACATACCTCAAACTCCTTACTAGGATCTACTAGCTTCAGAATAGGGGCATCAATTAACAACTCCTTCAATAACTCGAAACTGTTCTGACATTCTTGAGTCCATTTAAAGACACATCCTTTCCTCTGTAGGGAGGTAATATGAAAGGCTATTTTATAGAATCCATTGATAAATTGTCGGTAGTATCAAGCCAAAACCATAAACAAGTGTATGTCAGCTACATTCTTTGGGACCCTCCACTCCATAATTGTCTTTGTCTTTTCTGGGTTTGAAACAATCCCTTCACTAGAAATCACATGCCCCAAATATTGGATCTGCTCCTTAAAGAATTCACATTTACTAAAATTGGCATAGAGCTTAGGCTCTCTTAGCATTCTTATTACAATGCACAGATGTTCCTTCTACTCTTCTATATTCTTGGAGTAAATTAATATATCATATATGAAAATTAAAATGAATTTATCCAAGTATGGGTGAAAAATTCCATGCATTAAGCTCATAAATGTTGCTGGTGCATTGATTAACCCAAATGGTAATACCACAAACTCATAATGCCAATACGTGGTGCAAAAGGTTGTCTTTATTATATCTTCGCACTTAATCCAGATCCAGTGGTAACCTTACCTTAATTCAATCTTGGAAAACACTATAGCTCCTTTGACTTGGTCGAAAATTTCATCTATGCGCGGTAGTGGGTATTTGTTATTAACGGTCAGCTTGTTGAGCTGTTGATAATCCATACACATACACATAGTGCCATCCTTCTTCTTTAAAAACAACATAAGTGCTCCCCATGGGGACACACTTGGCCAAATGTAGCCTTTATCCATAAACCCCTGCAGTTGCATGTTTAATTCTATCAATTCTGGCACACTCATTCTATATGGATTTCGAGACAGAGGTGCTGCCCTGGGTATTAGTTTAATAGTAAACTGTATGTCTCTTTTTGGTGGTAGTCCCAACATTTCCTCAGGGAATACATCTTGGAATTATTGCACAATAGGAATATTCTCCAACATAAGAGTCTTATCTTTTGCGTTGGTGAATCCTACTTGAATTGCATAAATTTGGGAAAATTTTCTCATGCATTTACTTAGCTGAGATGCAGTAACAGGTCATATCTACAAAGGATTTTTAATACCTTGCAATTCTTGTCGTGTCCCATCATTTGAATTAAAATGAATGACTTTATTCTTGCAGTCTACTAATTACTAATGTTTCTCTAGCCAATCCATCCCCAATAAAATACCATATGATCCTAGGGGTAGAACATTGAGTTCTAAAATTATGTGTTGGTCCCCAATACTCAATTCACAATTTTGTACCTTAGCATGGACTCGCCTTCTTGTCCCTATAGCTAGTTGAACTAGCCAAGGGTTTTTAAATTTATGATTCCGCAATATATAGATTTCAACTACATGAGGGTGTATGTAGCTCAAGATGGCTCCATGATCAATTAAAATAGAAACATATCGGGTTTGAAGTTTATCTTCTAACTCTATCATGGTTGGCTGGTAATCTGCTTGCCGATCCTCCAACACTTCCTTGATTCTGTGTATGTTTCGAGCTACATCTCCCACCATCGATGCCTCCTGCATATTTGTTGCCACTTCACTCCTTCCTCTATGAGGTAAGTTTTTGAATTAATGTGCCTCACCACATCCCCAACATTGCAACGAACGTTTCTGGGGTTGTCCAATGTCGGGTCTGTTAGAAGCTTCAGTATGCCACTCCTCACCAGCCCACTTGTTCCCTTTTTGAATTTTTCCATTATGTTTACTCAATGGATTTCATGTAGCATTCTTAAAATTGTCAAATCTGTTATTTTTGTTATGGGTAAAAAATTTCTACCCTTTTCAAGGCAACCAATTTTTTCCAATTTCTCCCTTTGACTTGGATTTTTGATAGCACGTCCATGCCTTCCTTATCACTTCATCCATAGTTTTTGGATTTACAAACTCAATTCTTTATTTCATGTGTACTGACAAACTTCTCAAGAAATGAAGTACTTTTTCCTTTTCATCGTTCAGATAAGGTACATATCTTAATAGCGAAGTGAATTTCATAATAAATTCATCCATAGTCATTTGGCCCAATTTCAGATCATGAAATTCTCAAGATTATCATCATAAAAATGTTCAGTCAGATACTTATCTTTAAAGTATTGCTGAAACTCATCCCAAGTTACATTTTGATCTTCCACTCCTACGTTCTTCACTTCCCTCCCACCACAACGTTGATTTTTCCCGTAGCTGGTAAATGGTTGGGAGAGCTTTAAGTTTGTTTTTATATTCATACACTTGGAAGTACTTGTTCATGCTTATTATTCAATATTCCACCATTTCCTCTGCCTCTCTGTCAAAGGTAGGAGGCTTGATCTTCCAGAATTATCCCTACAATTCAACTTTCTGTTTTTTCAGTTCTTGTTGTTCCAGAAAATTTCCAGATTAAGCCTCATTGTATGTTTGGCTTTTATTTCTTCTTGGCATTCGACTATCTTCAACATTGTCATGTACTGCTTGGCATCGTTCTCTTTCTTCTTGAGTGTTTCTCTCAGGGCTAGGTTGTCCACTAGGAGGATTCTGTCTATTCGATAGACATTTCAATATCCTCTCTTGTTCTCTCATCAAAATTTTCATTGTCACTACGAACCTTAAGCATCTTTGTCTATAGCTGCTACATAGTATCCAACAACCTATTTTTCTATCGTTTCTCTTCTTCCAACATTTTGCATGTTTGCTGGTGCTGGTCCACACTTAACTACACCCACATTTCAGGGCTAATATAGGATTGGTCACAGGATGGGTCTCCCTTGTCTTTCTAGGTGTGTGATCACTCGATCCCCTTCTCATGGTAGCTTACACTAATCTTCTCTTGTACTTAACACAATTTCCAACCATTAAACTTTAATAGAAACAAAAAAAAAATAGTATGGTACTAGCCCATCTGGCCCCAGTTTGTAACTTATGCTCTGATATCACTTGTAAAATCTAACACACTAATTACATACATTTAAAATATCATTAAGGTATTTAAAGATGAACACTAGGTGAATACACTTGTAAAGACAAAATTGATTAAACCCATTCATCAAACACTACCTATAATCATACTATTAACAATTTCATGACTAATCACATATAATAGGTTATATTGACCGACCTTGTTTACAATGTCATACTTTGGATTAATATCTTGGTAAATCTGGTTCAAAACCTTTACCAAATGTCTTATCCACAATTTGTTTGGTTAATACGCAATATCGGTATTTTTTAACATTCGGATCTTCTCGTACATACCTTTATCAATTAGTAATATAATTACTGTACTGTGAATTAATGCATTAAAGAATTCCTTACCCTACAAATTAATACCACATTTCTTGGATGGTGCAATAGTCTCAACCTCTCTGAGCTCCATCCTCTAGAGAGTTCTAGATCGTTTGATCATTCAATCCTTCTCATGCGCAATCGATAGTGAATTTGGCCAAGGAGGAGGGTTAGGGTAACTACCCCACCCCAACCTCACGCCAAAGTGTCATTTCTTCTGCCACGAGGTTTGAAGTTCTTCTCTACAAGTGGTTAGATTACATACTTAACCCTTATGGTGTTTCCTCCACAGCCAAGGTGCCACAAACGACATTCATTTCAATTTTTCCTCAGCTACAATGGAGGTAAGATTTAGCGTTCATTTAAACTTTATCTATTTTTATTTCATTGTCCTTTGAACTATGATACATGAGTGTTTTAGTTAAATTTAAACTGCGTTATTTTATTCTGCACATGATATTTTTGCAACCACTTGCATAGCTACCAACCCTCCTACTCTACCCTTTTCGTCAACCTACACCTCATGTTTCAATATGCAGTTTGATCTTCACGATAGCTCCAGCACCACTTCCTCCTCCTTGGCCTTGCAAGTTATTGGAGCTGTCGTTTTTTTTTATACTATTCATGCTTGTAAATTTCCTTTTTAATTTCTTTTCTTAGTGTTATAAAAGGTTTGTATTCACTATTTTGTAATTATGTGTTTAAATTTTGATCCAGGCTCGAGGAAACCAGAGGCTTGTGGGACTTCATGACTCAGGAGCTATATCTATGCCCTCAATTTTAGGTATGATCCATTCTCCATCTACCTTGTAAAACCCTAACCTGACCACCCAAGAATTCCCTTGACAGTAATATCGGTTGCCCCAATTTTTCTGTTGCAGGATAGGGGTTTCATTTTCCATGGACGGGTTAGGCTCGGTTCTGGAGTGCTTAGTTTAATTTCTATTTGGGCTTGTCCCTTTCTTGTCTAAATTTTTAATTGCTCAGGGAATACCTTTTTTTTTTTTTTAATTCTGGACTTTTAAAAGAAAACAAGCTTGCCAGAACTCCGTATTCGGTTGTATTTTAATGACTAGGAATTTAATTTCTATTCCTCATTCCTGAACAGGTTATATAACGGTTAACCCATTCTATATTTTGGATGTGTGAAGGTAAATGAATCCAATACATTATCATTTTGTTTTCTATCTCGTTAAGTTACAAATGTTGTGGCGCATCACTAATTGAACCTTTTATACTGTCAGCTTAATTTATTTTTTGTTACTTCAATTTGTAGTGAGTTGCGTGCTTATCTCTGTATGATGTGTTATTTATCAGGCAGTATGGGACTGGAGCCTCGAACCTCTTCATGGGTCTTGGTTCTAAACACTCGACCTATACCCTTTACCTTTTTCAGTATAAGGATTTAATGGACTCTCAGGTTTTTCTATGCAGCATATTCTTAGGTCCATGGGATGTGCTAAAGTTTATGGTTGAGATTATAATCTCCAAATTTTTTTCTCTTTCACTATATTCCATTAAACTCGGCAACAACTAATTACCATGATTTTACATTATATATATATATATATATATATATATATATCTGTGTGTGTATGTATGTGATAGTAAAACAAGTTCTAATTCAGTTTCACTTACAACCGTCTACTCTAGAATGTAAAGACAATGTAATTCTAACATTATTTGTTGTGATATGAATACAGTATTAACCTACCATTTCCTTTCGGTATTTTTGATGTAATTGTTAAACTATATTTCATTCTTGTACTTTAAATGCAATTGTGAAACTAGCATTCTTTACTCTACTTAAAGAAAAAATGTGAAATTAGCATTTCTTCCTATACTTTTAATTACAAATGTAAAACTGACATTCATTCCTGTACTTAAAGAAAAATGTGAAAATAGCATTTCTTCCTGTACTTTTAATTTCAAAATGTAAAACTGACATTCATTCCTATACTTTTAAATCCACTTGTGAAACTAGTGTTCATTCCTGTACTTTTACATGCAACATTTATCCAGCATGTATTTCAGCTATTCACAGTATTAGACAGTATACTTAAATACTTCAATACCTATTTCTGAGGCTTGTTTTCCGGTAACTATTAATGGTCCTCCCAACCTTGAGTGAGGTTATTACGTCCTCTGCTCCACCCTTGCTCCGCACCAGGGCTTTGGTATTTTCTTGAGACAAGAAGTTAGACCTCTGGATTAAATCCAGTCTTTACTTCTCTGGGTAAATATTGAGTTCCACTGGTTCTCACACCAACTCTGGAAAGCTCAGTGCAACGATTTGTTCCTTAACCCTCATCACTTTCTACATAAAACCCCTTTCCACCTTAGGATTTTCCCTTAAATCCTTTTGGAAAGGTAACTGCCAGAACTGTCTCAATCTTTTTTCCCTGGGTTCTTGGAATAGTTACCAAACAATTACCTTCTCTTTTAACTCAAAGAAATTATTATTGAATTAATTTCTTTAAATAAATTTGAGAATTTAAAGTATCATTAATGAATGTCCCATTTGTTATTCATTTGGAATGTCTTATAACAACCTTATATAACAATAGGTAAAGGAAAAACAAGGGATTACATATCATGAGTACATTGATATCATGAGTATTACAATGCCTTATTTTCTCAATATAAAAATATTGCAAATAATTTAACTTAAATTCAAATTTAGTTTTATAAAAAAATATTCTTTAAAATTTCCAAAATATATAATATTTCATCCATTTATGAAGGTTTCCCAACTCAAATTCCCGCTTAGAGATTCTTTCCATCACCTATAAGAAAAATGAGATTTATGTGACTGTCCAAGTCGAAATCCACCACCATCGCGTTTAAGTGGACACAACTCCAATTTTTCACTAGATTATGAACTATTTCCTGGTTCCACATTAGATACATTTCAATCTTCGCTAACCATTACCCCGTGTTGCCTTTCGATTTGATATCCAATTAAAATCTACATATTGTACAAAAAATCTTATTATGGTTATGTATTTGCATAAATTTATATTATTATTGAAAACTCTCACTAGAGAGGACAAATATAGTTATAAGTAAAAAAAGACAAAACACTCCGAAAGTTAACTATATACTTTTCCTAGGATAGAAAGCCAATAGAAAATGTTTTTGAAAAACAAATAGAACAAGATCATCATTAAAAAAATATCGAGAGGGGCCAAAGTCCGAAGTACCAATCTACATAGATTCCTTCGAGCTCTCTTCAGTTGATGCCATTTGTTGAGGAATACCCATCTACTGCTTAATCTTGTTAATCCTATTTTTATCACTTAGAAAAAGTGAAGCATTATATGGCATGGTCATAGAGCTCATTTGTCAAACATATGGCCATAAAGTTCATTTTTCACAAGTTGTTGTAGGAAAATTAAAATTTTTTTTCATCTTTTACCTATCCTAAGGTTCAAACCCACCTCTATCCAAGTCATATCATGTCCCATCAATCATCATTTGCTAAAATATTTCATTTCCCAAATATTTTAATTCAAAAAGGACACTTTAGCAAGTTTTTCCTCTTTTCGTATCGTTTTACACTATAAAATGGCAGTTTTCGCTACGAAACTGCCTAATAGTTTCATAGCCGAATTGTCAGAAAATGAACTAGCCATGCTAAAAAAATAATTTTTGTCTGTATTTTCAAATTCGGTGTGAGGTTTCAGTCCATGATTATAAGAGTTAGGGTGTCTGTCATTCGAATCAGTTAGGGTTAAATTAAGGAACAAAGGTCATGTCTTAGGTCATCATTACTGTTTTTAGCATGCATGAGTCATGATTAAGGCATGAGTTGTCATCGAAACTTTAAAACATTACCCAATTGAGTAGTTTTTCATTCCCTGCTTCATCTTTTCATGCTATTGAGTTTTGGAGAGTTGTTTCACCAAGCCAAGGTGGTTGCTGGAATTTTCAAAAGTTGCAGGTGTCACTAATCAAGCGAGGCTGATAAGGTATAAAATCACCATGGATGCAAGGAATAAGACCAACAAAGGTGGTCACTACCTTAGATATGAGCCCATGGAAATGAATTTGTTAAATGAAGACCCAACTGCATTGGAAGTGTTTAGAAGAATAGGGTGTTTGAAATTTTGTCAAAGGCTGCAAGGTTGCCATTTGTAGGTTTCAAAAGAGTTTGCCAAAATTTTTACTAGATCAACTTAAAAGGTGGGAATGTTAAATATCATAGTAACACCAGAAACCATTGAACTAGTAACATGAATCCCTGGAGGAGGAGAGAAATGGTTTAAAGGCATCAAACTCACCATGCAGGACTACAAATAATTTATCAAGACAGAGCATACTGAAATTGATATCACAAATGCTATCCCAAGGAGATACATGAAGAAAAACTACCCAAAGATGATGTTGATCATTCAGAAGTACTTCACCTGTGAAGGGAGGTTTCACATGGTCTATTCCTATCACCTAAGGCTTCTGCTGCATTTTGTAGGTAAGAGGTCTCTTGACTTGTCTTTTTACTTATACATAAGCTTAGCTAAAATGTTAGATAAGGTTCAAGTTAAAAAGAAAGGAAATGAAACCTCTCTCTTTCATCATGGTTTGGAATTATCGCGTTCAATTCAGGATTTACCACTTACCACTCAAGGGCTACGCGAAAACGATTTACAGTTTTCGAAACCTGCTTTCACTATTCACTACTCATGGTTTCGTCTTCTGTTCACAGTTCCACTGCGCCATTTATTTAACCGATCCAACATATTCACCATTCAATGCAATTCTTTATGCAAGGTTCCACAACACATCATTCCTTTGTATTTTTGCATTTACAATTCAACTTATTATTCCAAACACAGTTAGGTTCCAAACAATCTTCAAACCCTCCATCATTCCTCAATGCAGGCTTAAATTCTGTTACCTATTGTCTATGGTTTGTAATCATTTATAAACACAATAAAACTCAAATGTGTCTCCAAAACCCGAATCTCATTGTACTATGTTTACACCACAGAATATGTAATCAAACCCCATAAAATGCTTTATATGAAACTAGCATTCCTGCCTCTATGCTATACAGATTTGACATCAATATGAAGGATCATGTTGTGACATCGATCCATTCTATGATCGAATCACACAATTTCGCAATCAAAATTAGATACACAGTCTCATACAATCAAAAATCCTGTAACTAATTTCATCTGCAAACCATATAATTCATAAATGAAACATGAACTCGAAAATGAGTTCTCTATATTAACACACAGTATTTACATAGGAAATACTTCTTCTCTGGCCTGATATTCAATCAGTGGCCTTTAACAAATTTTCTCATAGGCTTACAACAAATCCCTGTTTTCCCTAAACCTAAATCACTCCCTCTTTACAGTTTATATAAAAGACTATGAACCAATTTAGGTTTAGGTCCTCCATTATCTCAACAAATTCCTCCAAATCCTCAAAGTCCTAAAGTCTATCCTTTATCCCTAAAAATCCTTTCAAACTCATAAAATCATGGAACCAATTCTACCTTAGGAATTACAATCAAATCTCTCATTTCCTATAGAATCTCAACTATCCTACTTCCCTCATGTTATCCAATCATTCAGGAACATTTAAAATTTTTCTCAATATTTAATATCTCTCATTAAAAATCACTCAAAAGAATTAGTAAAAGACCCCTATGTCTATTAAAAACCAATATTATTTTAAAAACAAAATACCCCTATGTCTATTAAATTACAAAGGATTTTCTTGAGCCTGATGCCCCTGCATCAACCAATGCGCATGCAGGAAGAGCCTTTGCAAAAGGTTGATACACCCAAAGCTATGCCTAAAAACAGAAGCCAACAGTTAACAAACATGGAAGCAAGAGGATTACATGGAGCCAAATAGTGGTTAAAGGTAACTTAGAGGACATCTTGCATGCCATTGATATTGAAGAAACTCCCATTGTCCAAGCTAAAGACATAGATGAGGGAGGAAGGAAAATTAAGAAAGGAAAAATAGCTAAGAAGTTAGAGCTTGCAGGTGATGATGATGGTCTCATGTTTCAAGCTAGAAATCCAATGAATAGGCATGAAAAAAAGGTCTTCTAAAGTAGAAAATAAGGTCAGAAGGTCAGTCAAACTACTCAACCACAACCAACCATCATAGACCTATCCTCACCTGCAAAAGAAGATCTGGTCATCAAACAGAAGAAGGGCAAAGATAAAATCACTAAAAAGTTAGAGGTAGAAACCCTCAAGGAGCAGTTGAAAGAGGCAAGGGAAGAGATATCAGTTCTGAAGAAAGATGTAAAGAAGCATAGAGCTGAAAGGATCTACCTTGAGAAAATGAGAAAGACTTGAGAGGATGAAGTCACAAGTGTCTCAAAGACCTTGGACAATTCAGAAAAATGATAAAGTAGACTCAACCACTAAGAGGAGAGGTTAACCACATAAATAAGGTAAACTACACTTGCAAGCCAAGGAAAGGACACTGAAGGATCAATTGAAAGACCTAGACCAACAACTGGAGTTGATTAATGAAGAGCTGGAAAATAAAGGTTTGAAGATGACCGTCATTGATGAGCCCATTGCTCAACTGATCATAAATGAGGAGGAAACACCACAGGATCCATAAGTTGAGATTGAATATGATTTAAGAAGTCCATAACATGTAGAAAACCAAATTTTAGTAGTAGGAGGTCATTTTGTGAAGACAGATTTGAAATAAAAAATTTCTATACTTTTACAGAGTTTCGTAGTGTTTCCTAGGCTTAAAGCTAGGAAAACGCTACGAAAACACCTGTAGCAGCCTTTTTGCCTCTAAATACACTTTTGGAAACTTTCATGGAGGGATATTGATGGTGGTGATGTGTCATGATTTGATTGACACCATGGAACAATAAAGGAGCGAAGTTATTGGGTGCAAAAGCTACTTTTTCTACACTACCAAAACTCGCTATGAAACTGTCCTGTTTGTGTATCTAGCTATTTCTGAAGGTTTTGAAGCATATTAATGGAAGTTTTGGATAGATATACTTCTCCAACATGTCAATGGAGCTTAACATCAAATATTTATGACTCGAAGGAAGTGTTGTGGAGACAGATCATTAGCCAAAGCACTCTTTGAAGATAAGGGTTATGCATTCCTAAAAAATAGGGTTATGTTCCACATGTCTAGGAGAGTCTTAAGTATGTAAAGTGGTAATGAACCTATCATGTATTTTTCAAGAATGTGATTCTTATTTTTTAACTTTCATGTAACTGTTTCACAAGATAAGATAGATTTATGTAATAAATAGGAGTTAGAGTCCTATTAGGAGATTATTTATTTAAGGTATAGCTGTCAGCTTTCTGTTAAGAGTTATGTATTTTAGTTATGTGATGTGTCATAGGAGAATTCGATGGTCTAGGCACCAGGCAGATCATCCTTTTTGTAAAGAAGTTATATTTAAAGACAAAGCATCGAAGTAGTGAGGGGTTGGAGATTTTTTTCACTAAACTGCTTCTTTTATGTATTTGACTTATATTAGTAATAGAAAGTGAATTTATTCTTGAAAGACCTGAGATTATCATGAGGTTCTTAATTTTTTATTGATATACATATTTATGGTTTACCACTTGCAGTAGATTTCATTTCTATTACTTAGAATTCATAACTCTATGCTCTGACTTCCTTTAGTAATGAAATGACTATGTTTTCCTATGTTTTATGAGTGAATTTCTTTTGTTAAAGACCTCTATATGCCTCAACTTCCATGTCAAGAAACCTTTCCACTGAAACTACTGATTTTTGACTTTATAAGCCCAATGGTAGCAAGCGTGTATTATTTTCAAACTGCAAATATAAAAGAACAAGTTACATTTTCAATAGATTTAACCATCTAATATCGTCATTATTCAATATCATAAAACCCCTTTGAGAGATCCCTCTCAGGCTGAAGAGGCTAAGCTTCAGTAAAAATATGGTTTGAAACAATTACATTGAGTTGTCTTATCGAAATCCAATCAAGTACAATTTTGTTTAAGATCTAGTTGATGAAGAAGAAGATCAGCCCAAAATACTAGAAGAATCTATTCATTGCTCTGATGAAAACATGTCATGAATGTTTTTGACTAAGGAACATCATGATCAGTCTAACCATGATGTAAACAAGGGTGAGGAACCATTTGATTACCTTAAAGGTTACCAACATGCAATCTTTAAGATGCAGAAGTAATATAACCTCAGTAACAGAAATGTTCCTATTGCTACAATCAAAACACAACCCAATAAAGATGCCCCCAAAGTAGCTGAGGTTAGAAAATATATACCACATCCTCGTCTTGTGAAAGAGACTGAAAAAAGTGATTTTGTTTTTATTTTGGAGAATGAGATATCCAAGATCAAGATCTTAGTACCTTTTGGAGAAATTATTAAGGTGAATGAATACAGAAGTAAAATTGTAAAAATGTCGAATTCCTAACCAGGAGTTGTTGACATTCTTAATGTTCAAGAATACCATCCTGCCATTTATTTGGGACCAATAATGGAAGATGAACAGAATGAAGAGGTACCCCCTTTCTATGTTAGTCTTAGTATTCATGACATGACATTACACAATGCCATGTTGGATTCAAGGGCCTCTCATAATCTCATGCCTAAACTGATCATGGAAAGGATGGGATTAGAAATCATTAGGCCATATAAGGATTTGTTTTCTTTTTATTCAGAAATATTTTGATGCATTTTTTTTGATAAAATATGTTGTTTTTGGCCTCAAACAAGTCCTTGCCAAGACAGTGGTAATGAACATTGTGATAGCAGACATTCCACTCAAGTTTTGCATGCTTCTATCTAGGTCTTGGGTAGCAAAGATCAAAGATGCCATGTAGATGGACCTAACACATGCCACCATTCCTATTTTTGGTGAGAAAAGAAGGCTATACAGAGAAACAAGGATGGCTTATATGGTAAGTAGTAAGGAAAAACCTCAGAATTTCCCAATCTATGTTGTTGAGAATGAATTAGGATCTGTTATACTTTTCAATGAACTAACTGATGAAGCAGAAGATGAGAAGAAACAATAAATTCAGGAGGTTGAAAATCAGGAAACAGGAAGTCAACAAATCAACGAAGAGAAGGTAGAAGGTTTGTGGTTGTTACACTTTGATGGATCAATTGGAAGAGAGGGGGTTGGAGAAGGAATTTGAATCACAAATCCAGAGGATGAAAGTAACTTCCTTTCTTTAAAATTGAACTTTGATTGCACAAATAACATGCTTGAGTATGAATCTCTATTTTTAGGATTAGAAATTTTAAAAATATTGGTTGACCAAAAGGTTTCTATTTCTGGAGATTTTGAATTATTTATTAAAAAAGTTGAGGGTGTATATAAAACCAAGGATGTCAGAATGAGAGCATACAGAAATTTGATCATGGAGATGTTAGACAATTTTAAAAAATATTCATTTATTATGAAGAATAGGGACCAAAAATCAGTAGCTGACTCCCTAGTTGTTTCTGCAAGTCTGTTTGTTATCCTTGCACATTCCAGTGAAAGGTATGAGGTTTAATTTCACCACAGGCTTGCTATCCCTGACAACATCATTCATTGGCAAGTTTTTGAAGATGACCAACAAGTCAAAAAATTCATAGAATTGAAAGAGGAGTTTGAAAGCACCCAATTAGATCAGCAAAACATGCTTGTTGGAACAAAGGGGAATTATGAAGTGTTGCAGTTGAAGAATAATTCTATACCCAAAGGTCTTATCCCACTTGAAAATATTTTTGACCAAATTGATATGTTCAAATCTCCTAGGATACAAGTTGATGATGAAGAGGTAGAGAGTTGTAACCTTGGTACAGTATCAATGCCAAAAATGATTAAGATTTCAAAGTTTCTTTCAATAGAAATGAAACATAAATATATTGAGATGATGAAAAGGTTCATATATGTTTTTGCATGAGTTATGTTGATTTGAAGAAGTATGATCCTACTATTATTCAGCATATTATTCCTATTAAAGAAAATGAAAAGCCTTTCAAACAGAAGTTGAGGAGGATTAATCCACTTCTTATGCCTCTGATTGAGAAGGAAATTAAGAAAATATTTGATGAAAATATCATTGTCCCTATCAGATTTTCAAAATGGCTTGCTAACTTGGTTCCATTAAGAAAGAAGAGTGGAGAGATAAGAATTTGCATTGACTTCAGAAACTTGAACAAAGCCTCTCTGAAGGAAAATTACCCTCTCCCTAAGATGGATCAAATTCTATAGAACATTACATGACTCTTTACAGTATGTCTTTTTTAGACTTCTTTACCACACCTGGCTAACATGCTTTGGTTTGATGAATGTAGGAGTGACTTTTCAGAGAGAAATGGACATTTCATTTACTGAGGAGAAGGATAAATTGGTGGTTTTCTATCTGGATGACATAACAGTTTTCTCAAGCAGAGAGGAGGACCACTTGAAGCAATTGGAAAAATTTCTGCTGAAGTGTAGAAGGTTTGGAATTTCTCTCAATCCCACTAAAAGAATTTTTTATCCAACTTCAGGGTAGTTACTTGGGCATATTATATCTAAATATGGGACTAATATTGATCCAAACAGCTTCAATTCCATTCAAAAAGTAGATTTTCCTAGAAGCACGAAAGAAATTCAATCTTTCCTTGGAAGAGTGAATTTTGTTAGGAGGTTTATTTCCAATTTTTCTGATATTTTCAAAGACATAACCAAGATGATGAAGAAAGGAGTTGATATTAAATGGATAGTTGAAGCAAAGAACTCATTTTAGGAAATCAAGAAGGCACTCGCTCAAGCACCATTGTTGATTAGCCTGAATTTTTCAAAGGAATTTCCGGTTTTTACATTTGCATCAGAAAATACAATTGCTGGAGTTTTGCTGCAGAAAGGAAAACAAGGTATTGAGCAACCCATTTCATTTTTTAGCAGGATGCTAGCTAATTCAGAGCTTAAGTACAAAATCTTAGAGAAACATGCCTATGCTTTGGTAGAAGCCATGAAAGATTTCATAATTTACATTATGCATTCTCATGTCATAGCATTTGTTCCTAATGTTGTTGTTAAGGACACCTTGACTCAAGCTGATCCTGATTGTAAGAGAGGGAAGTGGATAACTAGCTTGCTGGAATATGACATAGAAGTAAGACCTAAAAAATTGTTGAAAGGTCAGAGGCTGGAAAAGATGATGGTACAATCTAATTTTGATTGTCTTAATATGAATTTAATTTCAAAAATTTCCAAGTTATCATATGAAGATGAAGAGTTGATTCCCATTGAAGAGAAGTACATCATATCGGACTGGTACAAAGACATTGTTTTTGTCTTACATCATCATAGAGCCCCTGTTGACTTTACAAAATCTAAAGCAAGTTTTGTGAAGCTGAAATCCCTGAGGTACTGCATCATAGATAAAAATCTATATTGGAAAGATATTGGTGGTATTCTTTTGAATTGTTTGCTGGAAGATGAGGTAGGAAATGTGATTGAGTAGTTTCACAAAGGAGATTGTGGAGGTCATCATTATTGGAAGGATGCAACAAACAAGATTCTCAGAGTAGGGTACTACTGGCCTACCATGTTCAAAGATGTCTACAAAAAGATAGTTTCCTGCCATGAATGCCCGATTTTTTATGGTAAGAAAAATCTTGTTCCATTACCCTTGATGCCTATTTATGTTGAAGCACCATTCCAGTAGTGGGGGTTATATTTTATTGGTGAGATTCATCCATCATCTTCAGGTTAGCATCACTAGATCTTGACAACAACTGATTATTTCACCAAGTGGATTGAAGCAATCCCAACTAGGCAAGAAAATGATTCAGTTATCATTTCATTTTTGGAGAATAACATATTGTCTAGGTTTGGCTGCCCTATGAAGATAATCATTGACAATGAAAATGCTTTCAAATCGAGGAGGCTGATTGGTTTTTGTCATCAATATTACATTACACTTGGACATTCTACTGCATACTATCGACAAGGTAATGGTCTTGTTGAATCTTATAACAAAAGCATTGTCAAAATTATTAAAAAGGTGTTGCAAGAAAATAAAAATGCATGAAATTTGAAGCTGAAGTATGCTCTATGGGCTGATAGAGTGTGCACAAAAAAATAAACTGGTACTTCAACCTATGAGTTGGTATATGGAGCTGAAGCCATCTTTCCTACATCCTTGGGAGTGCCTTTTATGAAGATGCTGCAAGGATTAGAGGAGGAGCGAAATGAAATTCAGAGGAGAATAAAACAGTCGATAGCTCTACAGGAAAAAATGGAGGAAGTCTATAACAACAATCAGCAATCTCAAAATAGAATTAAAAAGACATTTGATAGGAAGGTCAAAGAGGAAAACTTTCAGATTCAAGATGTGGTATTAAAGTGGAATGCCAGAATTGAAGAAAAATGGAAACATGGTAAGTTTGAGAATATCTGGAAAGGTCCATTCATAGTGGCTGCATTCCATGGAAACAACACCTACATACTACAGGAGATGGATCGAGAACCTTGTGCTGGAGGGCCTGTTAATGGAAGGTTTTTGAAGCATTATTCCTCTTAAGTTATACTGATCTTTAATTCCATTATACATATTCCATTTTGTTATGTTTCTTTCTAATAAAGACAAGTTGATCATCAAGCTTGAGCCCGAGGTGAAGGCTATTAGATTTTGAAGGAAGCTTGGAAAATTTCATATTTCTTTCTAAGAAGATGAATACCACTGGAACTAAAGGTTCTTTGGTGTACCATAGGGGCACACCATCCCAAGTGGAGCCATTGTTTTCATTCAAAAAAAGTGAAACATTATTTGACATGGTCATAGAGTCCATTTTTCAAAGGTATGCTCATAGAGTTCATTTTTCAGAAGTTGTTGTAGAAAAATTTAAATATTTTTTCATCTTTTACCTATCCTAAGGTTCAAACCCAACTCCATCCAAGTGATATCATGTCCGACCAGTCATAATTTGATGACATATTTCATTTCCCAAGATTTTGAATTAAAAAGTTCACTTTAGCCACTTTTTCCTCTTTTCGTAGCATTTTACACTGTAAAATGGCATTTTTCGCTAAGAAACTGCCTAATAGTTTTGTAGTGAAACTATTAGAAAATGAACTAGCCACGCTACGAAAAATGGTTTTTCTGTCTATCTTGTCAAATCTAGTGCGAGGTGTCAGTACATGGTTAGAAGAGATAGGATGGATGTCATTCGAATCAGTTAGGGTTAAATCGAGGTACAAAGGTCATGTCTCAGGTCATCATTATTGTTTTTAGCATGCTTGAGTCATGATTAAGGCATGAGTTGTCATTGAAAATTTATAAAATTACCCAATTGAGTATTTTTTCATTATCTGCTTCATCTTTGCATGCTATTGAGTTCTGGAGAGCTATTTCACCAAGCCAAGCTAGTTGCTGTCATTTTCAAAAGTTGTGGGTGTCACTAATAAGTGAGGCTAAGAAGGTATAAAATCACCATGGCTGCAAGGAAGAAGACCAAAAAAGGTGGTCACTGCCTCAGATATGAGACCATGGAAATTAATTTGTTAAATGAATAACCAACTGCATTGGAAGTGTTTAGAAGAATAGGGTGTTTGCAATTTTACCAAAGGCTGCAAGGTTGCCATTTACAGGTTTCAAAAGACTTTGCCAAAAATTTTACTAGATCAACTTCAATGGTGGGAATGTTAAATTTCATAGTAACACTAGAAACCATTGTAGCAATAACAAGAATCCCTAGAGGAGGAGATCAATGGTTTAAAGGCATCAAATTCATCATGCATGACGGCAAAGAATTTATCAAGACAGAGAATAGTGAAATTGATCTAAAAAATGCTATCCCAAGGAGCTACATGAAGGAAAACTACTCAAAGTTGTTGCTGATCATTGAGAAGTACTTCACCTGTGAAGGGAGGTTTCACATGGTCTATTCCTATCACCTTTGGCTTCTGCTGCATTTTGTGGGTAAGAGGTATCTGGATTTGCCTTTTTACTTATACAGAAGCTTAGCTAAAATGTCAGATAAGGTTCAAGTTAAAATAGAAGGAAATGAAACCTCTCCCTTTCATCATGGTTTGATCAAGTTATTGGTGTTAAAGGAGTTAAAGAGATTAGGCAGATATTGGTCATATTTTATGTTCATCAGTGGCTTTGAAGTAGATGTTGTCACTCTTAAAGGTGTTCCCAATCTTAGAGATATCTCATCACCTTCAGTGTGAGAACAGTTAGAACCAGTGAGCATGGACACAAATCCTTTGAAAAAGGTTGGTACACCCAAAGCTACACCTACAAAATAGAGGCCAAAAGTTATCAAACATGGAAGCAAGAGGATTACAAGGAGCCAAAAAGTGGTTAAAGGTAACTTAGAGGAAATCTTGCATGCCATTGATATTGAATAAACTTCCATTGTCCAAGTTGAAGACATAGATGAGGGAGGGAGGAAACTTAAGAAAGGAAATACAGCTAAGAAGTTAGAGTTTGCAGGTGATGATATTGGTTTCATGTTTCAATCTATAAAGCCAATGAATAGGCATGAAAGAAAGGTCTTGGAAAGCAGTAAAGAAGCTAAGAAGGTCACTGAAACTACTCAGCCGCCACCAAGCATCATAGAACTCTCCTCACCTACAAAAGAAGATTCAGTCATCAAACAAAAGAAGGGTAAAGAGAAAATCACTGAGAATTTAGAGGTAGAAACCCGAGCAGTTACAAGAAGCAAGGGAAGAGATATCAGTTTTGAAGAAAGAGGTAAAGAAGCATAGAGCTGAAAGGACTTCGTTTGAGCAAATGAGCAAAATTTGGGAGAATCAAGTCAAAAGTGTCTCAAAGACCTTGGACAATTCAGAAAAATTGATAATGTGGACTCAACCACTAAGAGGAGAATTTAAGCACATAAAAAAGGTAAATCTACACTTGAAATCCAAGAACAGGACAGAGAAGGATCAAGTGAATGACCTAGAGTAGCAACTGGAGTTGATTCATGAAGAACTAGAAAAGAAAGGTTTGAAGATGACTGTGGTTGATGAGCCCATTACTCAACTAATCATAAATGAGGAGGAAACACCACAAGAGCCATAATTTGAGATTGAATATGCTTTAATAAGTCCATAACATGCATAAAATCAAAGTTCTCTGGTAGGATGTCATTTTGTGAAG
The DNA here is from genome assembly GCA_034641835.2 of Pinus albicaulis. Taxonomy (NCBI): domain Eukaryota; kingdom Viridiplantae; phylum Streptophyta; class Pinopsida; order Pinales; family Pinaceae; genus Pinus; species Pinus albicaulis. The sequence continues at coordinate 796,166 of JAXQQM020093217.1, forward strand.
GCAGTTTTGAAATGAGAAATGTCTTCACTTTTACACAGTTTCGTAGCATTTCCTAGGCTGAAATTCAAGAAAACGCTACGAAAAAACCCGTAGCATCCTTTTTTCCTCTAAAGTCACTTTTTATAGCTTTCAAGGAGGGATATTGATGGTGGTGATGTGTCATGACTTGATTGACACCATGGAACAACAAAGGAGCAAAGTTATTCGGTGCAACATCTACTTTTTCAATGCTACCAAAACTTGCTACAAAACTGTCCTGTTTTCGTAGCGAGCTATTTTTGAAGGTTTTGGAACATATTAATGGTAGTTTTGGACAACTGGACTTCTCCAACATGTCAAGGGAGCTTAACATAAAATATTTATGACTCTAAGGAAGTGTTGTGGAGACAGGTCATCAGTCAAAGCACACTTTGAAGATAAGCGTTATACATTCTGGCTGAAAAATAGGGTTATGTTCCACATGTCTAGGAGAGTCTTAAATATGTAAAGTGGTAATGAACCTATCATGTATCTTTCGAGCATGTGATGTTTATTTTGTAATTGTCATGTAACTGTTTCACAACATAAGGTAGAGTTATGTAATAAATAGGAGTTAGAGTCTTATTAGGCGATGATTTATTTAAGGTATAACTATTAGATTTCTATTAGAAGTTATGTCTTTCAGTTATGTGATGTGTCATAGGAGAATTCGATGGTCTAGCCACTAGGCAGATCATCGTTGTTGTAAAGAAGATCTAATTAAAGAAAATACATCGAAGTATTGAGGGGTTGGAGATTTTTTGCACTAAACTGCTGATTTTATGTATTTGACTTATATTAGTAATACAAGGTGACTTAATTCTTGACAGACTTGAGATTCTCATGAGTTTCATATTTTTTTATTATATTTATGTTTTACCACTTGCAATATATTTCATTTCTATTACTCAGAATTCATAACTCTATGCTCTGACTTCCTTCAGTAATGAAATGACTATGTTTTCCTACGTTTTATGAGTGAATTTCTTTTATTAAAGACCTATATTTACCTCATTTTCCATGTCAAGAAACCTTTCCACTGAAACTACTGATTTTTTACTCCATAAGCCCAATGGTAGCAAACCAGCATTCTTTTCAACCTACAAACATAAAAAACAAGTTACATTTCCAATAGAGTTAGCCATATAATATCATCATTATTCAATATCATAAAACCCCTTTGGGAGAGCCCTCTCAGACTGAAGAGGGTAAGCTTCAGTCAAAAGCTAGTTTGAAATAGTTACATTGGGTTGTCTGATCAACAGCCAATCAAGTACAATTTTGTGATAACACATATGGTCCATTATCCTTACATAGATGAAAATGCTATCAAAATAATGGGTGATATCCTCGTGATTACCCTTTCTGTCCACCAATGTATACCCTAGAATGAATGTCATGTGCCAATACATGTATTTAGTTTGCATGTACGAATCGAATCAACCCTTGGTATGCCCATTTTCTGGGATCCAATAAGTCCACTTGAATAAGACCTTTGTGTTTGATAGGGGATATCTATGGATGGGGGATGTAGCGTCAGCTTGGGTAATTTCCTCCTAAACAGGGCAATGTGTCAAATCAAAATAATTCTCTAAGAATCCCTTTACTCTTTGGTACATATGGGATTAGGTTTGATCCTGGTAGTATGAAACCTCTCTCCTGACTTGTGCCTTCTAACATGGCATTATAATGGGAAACTACTCTCCAACACCAGTTGACCCATATATTGATAATTATTGGCGCAACAAGCGCCATAGAGCACCCGCCACAACACAAAATCCCACACATTAGGGCATGTGTCAAACTAAAAATCTCCCCATGTGTCATGCCCCTAGTCCCCCACTACAATGGAAATATTACATAAATCCATGAGGTAATTTCTACAACATATGATTGGCCACTAGCGCCACAACCCTAATTCTTCATGATAAATTGACAAAGGAAATAGACCTTAAATCAATCCTATAAAATACCATGGGGGTAGGGATGATAAGTGAGATAGTACATTCAATTCCAGAGGAACCCGTAGAAAAATTAGTATGGAAAACACAAATTCAATTCACCCCTCGCCGAATCAAGTAAACACCCCCAAAGAGTCGTCTCTCCCACTACTAATAAAGCCAAAAAAAACATACCAAACATAATTGAATAAGTAATATATCATTACAAGGGTTTAGATTTTTTGAGCCCAACACCCCACTTACATAGACTTCCAAATAAACCTAAAACAAAACACACAAAATTTACCCAAGCTAGCCCAAAATAATCCACGAGTTCCAACTTCCCCACAACATAAAGTAAAGCACAAATGTGAAAGGTGCTGAAAATATAGCCTTTCCAAATGGAAGTGATTCCTCAAATGGAAATGTAGATGAGATAAATTTTACCACCCCTTATCTCCATGCTCCATAAGTAGTCCAAAAACTTGCCTTGTCTTCTTTGATTGTTGATAGGAATATAAGGGCAAGAGGCCCAAGCCTTATTACTAGTAGAGCTCACCTAAAAAAACACATATCCTTCAAAGATGACCAAAATTTATCCACCACACATCAAAACCAAAATGCGACCAGAAGAAGGGATACAATATTTTAGCCTCAATTCAATAACCACAAAGAAAAAGAAAATGACAACCCAACTTACAACCCCTCGTCCCTCTACCCCAGGCCCCTCCGATCCAATTTTTTTTATGAATGCTTTCTTAAACATAAATATTCATTTGCAAGAAAGTTTTTCTTACGATTATATTTTATTGTGAGACATGAATACTACATCCTATAAGAATTACTTCAGCAATCCATCAACATAAAAAATAATCAAATAGCCATGAAGAAATCATATACAAGACATGATAACATAGTTCATCCAGTGTGGACTACATCGCTAGCCCCTGGGTCAATAGTGTGAAGGCCACTTCAATACTCTAAGGAAAATATAATGAGTACATGACATATTTTCCTCAACATTAGGATGAATCTCACATATCGAGTGGAAATATATCTCCAAAGAGAGGTTCTCCTACAAAGAAATATCACTCACAAAGACTCCTCCTTTAACAAGACAAAGAAATGACTTCTCACAAAAGTGGCATAAAATGCGCACTCTCACATAAGTGGAAATAGGTCCTTTGAATCTGTTGATCATATTCAAATCATACTCATCATCATCATAATCATCTCAAAATTATGTGACCAATGGTTATAAAAAATTATACTTTTTGACAAAATTTCAACATGGACCCTCTTTTAGCACTCCACCATATTGGCTTTCGTGCAAAGGTTAGAATAATGATTTTCTTGCAAAGATTTAGATCTTGTTGTCTTACTACAGTATACAAAGATCACCAGAGCCTACAACATACATCCATCATTCCACCAAAATAAAAACAATAAAATTTCCAAAATGCATCATTATACCTCCCAATCTAACGACAATCTAAAAATTGATTGCTCAAATGTGAAAACAGACTCCACCATCGCAATCCTTGTGAAAATTTATGAAATTTGAGTATAAATTTGACCACATTTTGACATTGTCAAATTCAGGGCCCTAGGGAAACTAAAATATTCCCCACAACATCGAAAAATCCTCTACATCATGGTTTTGTCTTAGTTTCATGGTCCCATAGTGCACAGTTTTCTTCTGCACATAATTTCGTGTGTTGGCTCTCGACTTGGTTCCTTCGCCCCCCTCTGTCAAATGATAAAACCTGATGTTAAATAAAAAATGTGGGCATACTTTAAAAAGTCTATCGCTCTAGTATTTCAGCTGGAATAATTGTGCTTAGTCATTAGTAATTGGTCAGTCGTGGTTTTGTTTAATTTGGGCCGCCCATTGGGCAGACCAACCGAGAACTAGTGTAGTTTCAATCCCTTCCAACCTGGTGTATTAATTAGTGAGCCATTGAATGGGGTACCAAGGTTAGACCTATGAGACCTGACTTATATTTAAATTTTTTTTATCATGGAGTGGTGAGGTTGGTGGGTGGCTACCCTATTATTTTATTATATATTTTTTTAAAGAACCGATTTCACACTGTTTATTGGATCTCGAGGGGGTTAATGGAAAATTTAACTAGGCGACATTTTGACTAGTTCTAACTGTCCTTAAAAATGATTTTTTTTGTATTCTTTGTTACCACCAAATTTAGTGGATTTCACTATATTAAGTTGGACTTCCAACGTTAATGTTCTCCAAATTTATCTGGCAACAAAAATCATGCTTCTTTGACCTAAAACTTTGACTGAGAACAACTTGTCTGTAAAAATTCCAATTAAGGTATAGTTGGAATCAAGAATATGAGATATTATATCTACTCCTGGTTTCGAAGATGTATAAAAACTTATTTTTTAGCTCCTCCATAGCCACCTGGATCATTCCTCCCCACTGAGGAGATTTTGGTCCTCCAAAATCTTAAACATTACTGCAATATTGATCTGCATAATGGATACCTCTGATAGGTGACATTCCCTTTTCTTCACGTTTACACTTTATACAATGGAATGATCAAACAAAAACATGTATCCATATGTAAACCTATATCTTATATCACACGTTCAATTACAAAACAAAAACTGAAGAAAACCCCATAGTTTCAAAGAGTTTATAACACACTCATGGTCAAGTTTACATCTAAAAACAAACTCTTTGTTATCAAACTGAAAGGAAAAAATAATACCATGTTGTGTTCATAAGTGATGGCAAACAATTCACTACTTTTAAAAACACTTTCACAACATGTGTTTTACAAATATGTACATTCTCAACTACTTAAAAATGTTGTAATTCCACCATCTCTCAGCCAACCAGGTTAATAGGTCTTCCTCCTAAATTTTATTCTCTTGTTGAATTGTGTCATTTTCTGGTTCCTTTATAGGTGCTTTCACATGCTTCCTATACATCCTTTGTAATTTCTCTAGATGGATCTTCCAACATGTAGCTCACTAATGTCCTCTCTTGTTGTAATGGCTACAAAATTTATTCCTTTCCCATAATTTATTGGCCTTATTTCTACCATGATTTAGAGAATAGTATTCATGTCTTTGATTCTTCTTTTTTTCCATTATTTTCTAACACGTTCCAACAACATGGTTACTCAAGCCACAAAATACACATGGTTTTGTATGCCATGAATTTGGTCTAGGATTTACAGTTTTCTCATAATATAAAGGAACACTAGAATGCATTCATGGATCATAACTTTTAGAATTTTCCTTACTACAATACCGAGAATAAGGTTTGGACCTTGTCCTTTTCCAGGATCTCTTATTAGAGGCATCATTCCTGGAAAGTGATGCATCATCCTCTTTCCGAACTAGTTCTGGAAATTGCTTGGATTATTTGTTTGAAAAATATCTTGCTTCTGCTACCTTTGAACATTTTCCTTCAATATACCCAAATCCTTCAAAATGACGCCTTCTTGCAACCTCCAATGGTTGCATAATTCCTTGGCCATTAAAATTTAATACCAAGTCCTCCTCCTTTATACATAATCTTGGTGAGGATTCTCATGGTTATTCCTCAAATAGGTATCTCGATGCTTCCAGTAGAAATAAAATCATGAGAAGAAAAAGTTTCCTTTACCTTGTATCTTGTCGGTGATGTATGGGTGTCTTCTTTATCCATCTCTCCTTTCCCCTATAACATTCTCCCATTTTTTCATTGATAGCTTGCTCTAACATGAGCCTGAATTTTTTCTTATCTTCCTCTACATATTTTACAACCCTTCTAAGCTTTTCATTTTCTTCTTGAATGCATAAAATAATCTATAAAAAGAGACGTTCTCCTACCAATAACTCTGACCAAAAAATACTCCCCCTTTGACAAGGAAAATAAATGACTTCTCATAAAAGTGGCATAAAATGGACACTGTCAAATAAGTGGAAATAGGTCCTATTGAATACAAAGTTTATATTCAAATCATACTCATCATCATGATAATGATCTCGAAATTTGGAGACCGGTGGCTGTAAACATGACTACTTTCTTGAAAAATGTAAGCATGGCCACTCTTTCAACACTATGCCATCTCGATTTCCATGCAATGGCTAAGATTATGAATTTACTATAAATATTCAGATCTTGATGTCCTATTACAACATACATAGATAACCAGAAGCTACAAAATAAATCCATCCTTCCGCTACAATAAAAACAAGAAAGTGGCTAAAATGCATCATTATAGCTCCCAATCCGAAAATGGTCTGAAAATCGGATGCTCAAATACCAAAATGGACCGAGACATCACAATACTTGTGAAAAATCATGAAATTTGAGTATAAAGTTGATCCCATTCTAACATTGTCACATTTGGGTCTCCAAGAAATCTAAAATATTCCTCACAACATCAAACAATTCTCAGCGTCAAGGTTCCACTGGTTAGGGCTCTTCGTATCATTCATGGTTCCACAACGTGCAGTTTTTCTTTGCAGATATTATTTTCCATTGACCCTTGTCATGATTTCTTCGCTCCCCACTGTTGAATGAGAAAACTTGAGTTTAAATAAAAACGATGGGTAGACTTCACCAAGTTTGTCGCTTTAGCATGTTGTCTAGCATATATGTGATTAGTTATTCGTATTTGGGCAACCAAGGCTCGATTCCTAGCTAACCTTTTATTATTTAAACATACAATTGATGTTTTTTTTTTAATTGGGGCCACTTGTTGGGTGGGTTGGTTGGTGAAAGGCGTAGGTTTAAACCCCATCTACCCCGTCTATTAATTGGTGAGCCGTTCGATGGGGTACCAGGGTTATATTTGTAGCCCTCCACCGATATTTAATTTTTTTTGATAATGGGTTGGCATGGTCGGTGGCCCTCCACCCTATTTTTTAGTTATATATCTAAAAAAACTTATTTGAAACAGTTTGCGGAGCTCTGAGGGGGTGACTCTCAAATTTAACTAGGTGAAATTTTGACTAGTTCTGGATGTCATTAAAGAAAAAAATTTCACATGATTTCTTGTTGTAAAATTTACCAGATTGCACCATATTTAGCGATATTTACAAAGTTAGTTGTGCTCCAAATTTGTCTAGCAACAAAAATCATGCTTCTTTGACTTGAATCTTTGGCTGAAAATAAATTTCACATACGAGGTTGGATTGAGGTGCTATCTCCGCATTTGGAATTAGGACAATAAACTCTTTGTTTCGATATTGGTTTCAATGAGATCAAAAGACTTTGATTTTTAAGCTTCTTTGGAGCAACCTGGATCACTCTCCCACATAATTTCCATGATTTCCACAATTTCAAAGAAGCTTGTACTGTGGAATAGAAATGATGTTAAAACCAAAGAACAAAGACAAACAAAGATATTCCTCTACTTAATTTTTCCTTGAGCGGATCAATACATATTATCGAAATACTACAAATTTCCTTGTTGCCTTCTCTTGCCCTCAATTTAACATATTAATTACCTTTATTCCAACCTATGACATCCCACAATCACACCAACTTAACACTCCATCCATACTTTGCAAATTTCAACCCACAATCCTTCCCATTAATACAAACACAAGATTCATTGAGTTCAAGTCAACATACGTTAATAACCATCAAAGATAGGTGTCCCGCCCCGAATATATTTGGTGGCGTGGTACCCTCTGAGGATTACTAACCAAATATTATTTCAGTGGTAACAAAATATTTTAATCGTGTGCTAGAAATATATGCTCACAAAGAGGGAAAAATGTAATTTCTTTATCCTCAATGTAAATCTAGCATACAAATAAAAGTAGACCATTTTTTATATTGAAAAAAAAAACAACTTGAATTAAATATATCAACCTCGTAAACTCGACACCTTTTCAAAAATGATAAATCCATAATTAATCTATTTGAGATTAACATTTATTTAATTTGATATATGTTCATGAGGTGTAACTTTTTTTTTATGCTCAATGTGAATCTATCACACAAACATATATACAATTTTTTTATAATAATAATATTATTAATAATAAGGATTTTAAGCTTGTAAATTTCATACCTTTGAAAACAAGATAAGTTCATAACTAAAATATTCAGAATTAAAAGTGATATGAAATTAACTTCATTTACATTAAATTTATCATTATATTGCAATTTACAAACATATGGATGGAAAAATATTTGTGATTTAACATGTACTTACTTGTAAAAGGTCATAAGCTCATATCTAGAGAAGCATAGAGTATGTACAACTTTCTAGACTTTACTCAAATAACTTCTCGGAAGGATCCCCTGTAGCATAAATAAGAGTCCCATACACTGATTTGGTTTTTGAGATATTAAAACTACATTACTGTACAACTTGAATGAGATTAAATGGTTTAATAGTGAAGAGGATATGTATTTTCTCCAAATAAACACAACTTAATTAAATTAAAATATATACAATTTAATACACTATAACACAAAAATAACTAAATAGCTAATCCTTTTTCCCACACCAAAAACAATTTTATACCCTAATTTATTTTCTAAACTAATTCATAATATATTAATAAATTGTAATTTTAATTTCTCATCTATAATCAAAATTAATATTAACATACCAATAAACCAAAATGTGTTACCAAAATAGAAAAAATTGTAGTTTGAAATGGAGGACTTTCCTTCGTGGAATTGATCAATGGCTTCTATGGATGCCAATCAAATTAAAAAAATCCTATAAACCAAGACCTGCTTCCCAAATAGAAAAATTGTATTTTGAAATGGAGGATTTTCTTTCTTGATATTGATGAATGGGTTCAATGAATGTCTTTAAATTTTTTTGAAAGTAAGAGCAACTTCAAGGGATTTTTGAATAATCAAATCAATTTCTCTTGAACTGGAAATGAAATTATAATCAAACCCTATTTCTCAATTGAAAAACAAAGTTAAGTGAAAATTTTCCCAATCCAACACAAAGTTATAATCAAACCATATTTCCTCCTATTGAAAATAAAACTGATAATGAAATAAAAAACCAATAAATAAAGCAAGTTAGGTTTGATTTTTTCCCTCGACTCAATTTTACGAAGAATATTCTCAAATGGCTAGATAAACCTGAAATAACTCTGGCCATGTAAAATAAACATGTAATGTTCCTAATTAGCCCAAGCTAATAGGAACATTTAAATTTTGTTTCATTTTCCATCTGTGAATAAATGACTAAGGGAGAACATGTAAAACTCCTTAGGTCAATGAATAAATCAATGCTCAATGTGAACAAAGCTATATCTGAGCTAGTTACATAAAATCCACTTATGTGTGAAACAGGTTTGAGCTATTTGACTGGGTCAACAGGACCAAATCTACAGCATTGTCTAGGTTCATTGTATCTCCTAAAGGGACAACCCAGTTCTAGAAGGAGGACCACATGTGAAAAAGGTTAAGTGATTCAAGTTGGTTTAGGGTTTTGCACATCTTCATCTTAAAAAAGGAAGGAGAAGGCTCAAGGAGAGGTTTTTGATGATAATTAGATTTTGAGATTGCTTGAGCAACTCAAACTCTCTTGGCTGTTTAGCTAGAGAGAGAAATTTCCTGTTTAGGAATTCCTCCTCCTTCCTTGAGGGTCTCTTGGAGGAGATTGTGCTGCATTGGTCCACTATCTGGCATTTTGTCCAAGCTTCTTCTTCCAACTACAATGTAGATCCTGTTGAGGGTTTGGTTGTCTTTGTAAGAAGCAGCAAGTGGAATTAGATCTATGTAGATATAAAGAATTCTATTGCATCTTTTCAGTGGGGAAGTCATCTAAACCATTGGCAAGAGTGCAATAGTTGTTTTGAGATCCAAATCCTTATCTTGGCATGAGGCCAAAGTGTGCATCACTTCAGCAGTGCAGTTAGCTTCAACAACTGCATTATTTTGTAGGCAAAGTTGTAGTATCAATTTGCTAGCAGTATGGAGGAGAGATCTCCAGTGAAAGGGCTTCTTCCTTCACTGAGGTGATCCGTGGATTGGAAAACCAATGCATGTCATATTTCAGATATTATCTACGGTGTTATGTATTCTTCATAAATTTCTGAAGTTTATTGCAGATCCATGGTGTAGATCTCAGATCTATTCAGTGTTCTTTACTTTTAGCTGAGATCCCCAAGGGGAATGTACTAAGAAGGCATTTTTTCATATAGATCTCATTTATATCTATCAGTTTATCCTCTGATATGTTATAGATCTGAAAATCAATAAAACACTGCTTCAAAATTCTGAAAATAACGCTGTCATAATCTGCAGTCTTTTCTCATGTGTTGCAACACTTCTTTTGGAGCTTTCCTTTATGAAAAGATCTGTTTTTTTTAGCCTTAATCATTTGAATCTAATTCTAAGTTTCCATACTAATTTTAATTCATAAACTCAGCTAATCCCTTCATAAAATCACGCTATAGAAGCTTCAATAATTTCTGCATGCTCCAAGTCATGGGAAATTAGGGTTTTTAAGCCTAGTTTGGGGAGGAGGAACTGTTTAACTTAGCTAGAATGCTTTTTTTGAGCTAAAATTCAGAAAATAGGGCCCTCATAACCTCATATAAAATAACCTTCCACCATTTCTCTTATTTTTATGCAGATTTCTGAATACACTCATTTTAGGGCCAAAATCATCACTTTTCCCCACCTTTTTGCCCATAAAAAGATATATAAGGTTTCTGCTGTTGTATTTACTGAAGGATATGAATTATAACATCTTTTATGAGATTTTTTGATGCTACATAACCAATATTTTTTCAAATATTTCTTAATTTCCAAATTTGGAACATTACAGTGGTATCAGAGCATGATCTTTATCTCAGCCTGTGGATTCAAGACAAAGCACTGAATCCCTGAAGCAGAAATATTTCAAGCTCTATAAATAGAGTCTGCAGATGGATAGGTAGACTCTGGATCTCATCCTTTTCTCAAAGGTGACATATCCAGTAAATGCCCTTGCAGTCAATCTCTGGAATAGAATCTTGATACTCCTGAAGAGGGAACTTAACAGCAGTATTATAGAAGAGAAGAAACAGAGATCAGAATTATGGATAGGATGATATTACTCTCATCAATTTTCAGATCGAAGAAGGGCCTCTCCAAAGAGGTAAATCAGAAAAGAGAAAGAAGGTGCACCGAGACTCCTAGAGGGTTTCAAGGAGAAGAAAGTTACAGTGAGAGCTACAAAGGGTTTCAAGAAGGAGAGGAAGATCCATGAACTTCCTACCCTCACAAAGAAGATGCATTGTACAGAAAAAACAAGAGCATGGCTCTACCACTTGGAAGAATGACAGAAGAGGAGATCTCCTTTCTCCTTTTCCAAACCCTCAAGGGTATTTAGGAAGATCTCAAGGAGATTGAGAAGGTGTAGACTTGTACTAGCGCTGGAACAACCTTGGAGGAGCAGCCTTCATGTTCAATGGAGAAGGAAAAAATAGTTGAGGAAGAAGCTCTTGCTTCTACATCTCACCAAGGTATGATTGAAAATTCATCTATAGTCATTTCAGCACATTGTATGAAGGGATCTACATCTTTGCATGCTATTGATTTAGAGCAACAGAGCTGCACTGCGTTGTGCAAAGGTAGCAGGGAAGAAGAGAGGGACCATTCCCCATTAGAGCATTCACATGGAAGCTTCATTCATGAAGCAATAGAGGGTGGAATGATGGATGGTAGACATCTTGAAGTGGGAAACCCTTTCTCCCTTCTAGATGACCCTTTCTCAATGAGCACACCCCTACTCAAAGAGAAACTTCTACTTGCAGAAAATCCATGGCCCCTTTGGTTTTGGAAAGCCATGCATGAGGAGAAGGCCTCATGGGAAGAACTCATTGGATCTGCACTTCAGCACATCATGTAGTGGAAAGTTCTTCAATAGTTTGAGGAGGATCTTCCCTTCTCACAGGAGCATATAGTAGATGGAGGACATCTTCGGATGGATAACATCTCTCATGACTGTGTTGGACATTTCTTGAGCCATGTACATCATGATCAGAGGTTTTTTCCTGCCACCCATTTGGGTCCTCATAGGGTCAAATTTATCCTCGGGAAGATTGCATTTCAAGATCCCATGAAATGCAAGAATTTGATTTGGGATGATGGTAGCCCTCATGGGAGGAGTACCAGGATGAAGGGTGGAAGGAGAAATCCACAAGTGGTTGAGTGGATGTGGATGGAGAGCAAGAAGCTTCAGAGCTACTTGCAGATCTATGACATTGGGAAGTAGGAGGCTTGGCTGCGTTGGTTGCTCTTGAAAGAGTTTGGCCATCACTCTCTTTCTAAGGGTATGTGGCTAGATACTTGCATCATGGAGCAGCAAGGAGTATGGACACATTATTTTGGCATAACATTATTCATGTCAAGCACCATGTTGTCACTACATGATTTGGACGATGGAAGTATAAGGAGGCAGCAAAATATTTTGTTGCTTGGGAATATCTTCATAGAGCAAGGACAGATTTGCTCTCACAGTTTTCATGATGTTGCAGGAGTAGAAGATGGCACTGTCATAGTGCAAAGGGGTTACTCCTTGACATTAGATGTTCAAGAAGGACTTTCTTCATGGGAAGGACTTCTCATATATAGCAACATTATGGGAGATGCCTTTGACATTCTTCATGTCAAATATTGGAGCTATGTGTTGATGGGAGCCTATTTGCATAGGCCAACATTGTTGTCACTTTGGAGCTGGGATTTATTGATGGAGTATTCCCAAGATCACTTCTCATTCGATGCACTTGGTGAGAAAATAGGAGGTGAAGAAGGTGAAGTGGTAGATGGAGACATCTATTACTATGGTGGGCTTTTCTTGACTTGGGTTTCCAAGCAAGAGGAGAAGGACTTTCATGCAGCACTTGGTTCATCCCCCCTGATGGGAGTGTGCCAAACTATTATTGAGGATTCATTCATGAGTCCATGTATCTTCTTGCTTCCAACATATGGTGAGAGCTTTTGCTTGCATCCTCTTACCATCTTTTGGAAGTGCATTGCTCCACAAGACGACAACCTATTCATTAAGCTCCATGACTTACATTGGGCCAAGTTATATGATGGAGAGACCCATATTTTATGTGGCCTTGGGAAAAGACGTTTTTATTAGATGTATGTTCATTTGATTCATATGATTAACCATGTAACAGGAAAAAAATTGCCATGTATTCTTCTAAAGTAGCAGTATGTAAAACTGCACTGTGAAGACTTAGGAAACTATTGGTACTCTCTTGCATCACATAGAACCTTCAATATTTCCTTCATGATGGTGACAATCATGTCCTCATTTGCTGATATTTATTTTATCTTGATGGGAGACATGATTTTGAGTGAGGCACATGGTTTGGATGTGTCCTTTGGGGAAGTAGATTCCCACATCTTCTGCAGTGCATGTTCTAATGGGAACATGGGAAGAGTTGTGGCCACCATGACCAAACATTTGTCTCTTTTTGAGGTGAGAAATGTGTGTGATGGGATACCTTATGATGATACTCTTCTATCCATCACATATGAAACATTTTGGGCCATCTGGTTTTGTAGCGTTGGAGGAAGGATCTTTGCAGATCGAATCTCCATGATGCCACTTGAGGGCAATATCCTTACAGCCCAATATCAGTTTTTACTCTACACTTATCTCAAGTGGAGAGGAGAACAGCGTGGGGTAGGCCATCTTGTCTACCATGTACAGATTTTCAGCCCACCTATTTTGCAGGAGCTCAAGCTGGAGGAACATTGTCATGGAGTTGCCATGTCATGAGGTGACTCATTTTTGGTGGATGATTTCTTGAGGGTGGAGAACTCACATGGGGGATGTTATTTCCCAATACACTTCAGATTCCATGCCTCAAGGGAGCCTATAGGAAACACCTTATTTCCTTCTTGAGTACTTTACTTATTCATGATGATAGCTACTCAGCTAATTTTCACGCTTGGGAGAGGCAATATGGAGATTCATTGTTGACACAACATCTCATTATTTAGAGGAGATCATCATATATGGATGCTACAGTAAGAGGAGGGGACATCCTTCAGTTCTATCCTTGCAGTTGCTTGAGGAAAAGAAACATTTGGGAGGGGAGGAATGTAATGTTCCTAATTAGCCCAAGCTAATAGGAACATTTAAATTTTATTTCATTTTCCATCTGTGAATAAATGACTAAGGGAGGACATGTAAAACTCCTTAGATCAATGAATAAATCAATGCTCAATGTGAACAAAGCTATATCTGAGCTAGTTACATAAAATCCACTTGTGTGTGAAATAGGTTTGAGTTATTTGACTGGGTCAACAAGACCAAATCTACAACGTTGTCTAGGTTCAATGTATCTCTTAAAGGGATAGCGCAGTTCTAGAAGCAGGACCACATGTGAAAAGGGTTAAGTGATTCAAGGTGGTTTAGGGTTTTTCATATCTTCATCTTGTAAAAGGAAGGAGAAGGCTCAAGGAGAGGCTTTTGATGATAATTAGATTTTGAGATTGCTTGACCAACTCAAACTCGCTTGGCTATTTAGCTAGAGAGAGGAATTTCCTGTTTAGGAATTCCTCCTCCTTCCTTGAGGGTCTCTTGGAGGAGATTGTGCTGCATTGGTCCACTATCCGGAATTTTGGCCAAGCTTCTTCTTCCAACTACAATGCAGATCCTATTGAGGGTTTGGTTGTATTTGTAAGCAACAGAAAGTGGAATCAAATCTATGCAGATCTGAAGAGCTCTATTGCATCTTTTCAGTGGGGAAGTCATCTAAACCATTGGCAAGAGTGCAATAGTTGTTTTGAGCTCCAGATCCTTATATTGGCATGAGGAAAAAGTGTGCATCACTTCAAAAGCACAGTTAGCTTCAGCAAATGTGTTATTTTTCAGGCAGAGTTGCAGTGTCTATTTGCTAGCAGTATGGAGGAGAGATCTCCGGTGAAAGGGCTTCTTCCTTCACTGAGGTGATCCGTGGATTGGCCAACCAATCCATGTCATATTTCAGATCTGATCTATTGTGTGATATATTCTTCAAAAATTTCTAAGTTTACTGCAGATCCATGGTGTATATCTCAGATCTATTTAGTGTTCTTTACTTTCAGCTGAGATCCCCAAGGGGAATGTACTAAGAAGTCATTTTTGCATATAGATCCCATTTAGATCTATAATTTTTTCCTATGATCTATTATATATCTGAAACTCAATAAAGTACTGGTTCAGAATTCTGAAAATAACACTATCATAATCTGCAGTCTTTTCTCATGTGTTGCAACACTTCTTTTGGAGCTTTCCTTTATGAAAAGATATGTTTTTCTTAGCCTTAATCATTTGACTCTCATTATAAGTTTCCATAATAATTTTCATGCATAAACTCAGCTAATCCCTTCAGAAAATCATGCTCTAGAAGCTTCCGTAATTTCTGCATACTCCAAGTCATGGGAGATCAGGGTTTTTAAGCCTAGTTTGGGGAGGAGGAACTGTTTAGCTTAGCTGGAATGCTTTGTTTGAGCTGAAATTCAAAGAATAGGTCCCTCATGACCTAATATAAAATAAGGTCCCACCATTTCTCTTATTTTTACGCAGATTTATGAATACACTCATTTTAGTGCCAAAATCATCACTTTCCCCCACCTTTTTGCCCATAAAACGATGTATAAGGTTGCTGCTATTTTATTTACTGAAGGACCTGAATTATAACATTTTTTATGAAATTGTTTGATGCTGCATAACCAATATTTTATCAAATATTGCTTAATTTCCAAATTCAGAACATTACAAAACACAAAATGAGTCCAAAATAATTCATATTTACAGTGACAACTAGTATGAAAATTTTACTCACTTAACCACATGATTTCTATTTACAGTGATAGCTAGTATGAAAATTGTACTCACTTAACCACGTGGTTTCTATTTACAGTGACAACTAGTATGAAAATTGTACTCACTTAACCACGTGGTTTCTAATTATTTATGCTTGGTTTCCAATCATATTAATGTTTACCACTAGTCAATGAAATCATAATATTTTAATTATTGATTTTTTTGGATTTTAAATTAAAAATATTATTAAAAATATATATTATATCAAATATATTTTTTGAATTATATTATTATTTTAACAATCATATTAAAATTTATATTGGAGTTGTTTTTATTGTGAGTTTTGGTAGGTGGGTCTATAGGTATCCAAGAGAAAATCCATAAATATTAAGGGAAATAAGGTGTAGACAATCTTTCACTAGGACATCCATGTTTGACAACCAAAGAGAGTGGAAAACTTATCCCCGCATGTGGAGAAGGCCAGGAAGAACACATTCAAGGGGAATAAAATGAGGAGTCAGTAGTAATAAACCAAAATGATCATAATGAGGAGAAACATGACATCCATAATGTGAAATTTGAACCATTCCCAGAGATTCGGTCAAAGCCTCAATTTGAAGTTACATTCATTGGGAATTCGATGCAGACAGGTACATAGCCATTCAACAAGGTACCAGAACTGCCAGTAGAGGACATTCAGGAAAATATCATGCATCTAAATCCATACCTTACGATGTTGAAGAAATGAGTTTGGGAAGTCCGAGATACTTTATTATAGGAGAATAGGAAAATTGAGGTGGTCATAGGATTATGTGTCGAGTCAACGTCCAATCTATCTAATGTTGAGGAAGGAATCAATCCCATTACAAGGTAGAAAGAAGAGTATAGTTGGGAGTTCTAGGTAATCCCTCTACAAGAGTACATAGATAGGACTTGGAATGCTACCAACTAGCCTTTATACATTGATGAGAGTATAATAGAATTCTACAAATGGATCATGTTGGGTGATCTAGTGGAGCAACATAAGTTGAGAATCAGGAAAAATTATGATAGTAGAATTATTCCATGTGCAAGAATTCATGCATTATATACTTCCCACGAGATGGATTGGTGAGAGATTATGAGTTGGAGCTTTATCGATGGGATATTATTAGCCAATGGAATATTTTAGCTTGGGCCCTTAAGCATGGGAAATGGTGGAATTTTGAGACGATATCATAAGTCATAGGTCCCATGACTTATGTGGTGTTGGGATCTAGGAGAATCCATTGGGGGATGGATTGAACTAAGGATTTTTTGTGATCCAGGTGAATTTATCAAGGTAAGGATTGACCGGAGGATTGTTTGGGATCCTGGCATCGAAGGATCCATTTAGGTTCATTTAGCATGGAGGCATGAAATAAAACAATGGGTTGTATGGGATACTGGTATCAATGTACATATGCTTATGTTGTGGATAGCATTGTATTCCTTGAGGGTAGGAAATATTTGGGCTGGAGGATTTTTAACATTTCATTTTCTAGACATGGTCAAAATGGACGGAATCCACCCATCGTACTTACGATGGTATTCACCCATGGTATCTACCCATGGTTTTATCTTCCATTTTTAGGGGGAAAATAATAAAATAAGGTTTCTAGAGAGTCTATGAAGCCTATAAAATTTGATAGGACCTAGGAATTGAGATCATCTTGTGTTATTTATCTATTTTTACTTTGTTGAAAAATTACCAAGGTCAGTTCTACTTTGATCCCAGGGAAAAAAGCCCCACCGGAGTAATTTCTATGGTGGATCCATCCAGTGCCTATGATTGTCTTTCAATGTTGTCATTTCTCATTTTATTAACAAATTTTCATGCCATTGGCGAGGGTTTCTAGTATTAATTATTCTGGCATGTATTATTTGAAGTAATTAATTAAATAAAGTGGGTTATGTTCCAAATCCCTTATGTGTTCCAGTTTTTGTTGAAGGCTTATATTAACTAGAACATTATAGTATGCTAGATCGGTCAAAACTTTAAAGCTTTCGGATATTACATTAATCTTAAAATTTATACCAATATACTCTCTTTTTATTAGATTTGTCACTTTGGTGATCGGAAGACAATAGAGTTTTAACTTTTCTCTTCATGATGTGGTCATTAAAGAAATACAATTTCTGTTTTTTTTTTTGGAAGATTTGATCATATTTCTTGGTTATACACATTGATTGGTTTTTACACTTCTTTAGGTTCCTACTTTATTGCACATGCTGAATTCTTGAATATATTTTTGCATAAAATATTTAGACACGAATTATAGATATCTGCAACAGTTGAGGCAACCAAATTTAGTGCTTGATCTTCCTAAAGTTTCTTACATGAATATCCTTTTCCAAAAGTTAAGGTTGTGTGTGCTATCAAATGTTGTAAGATGGTACATAGTGAGCTCATCCCATTTCTGACTCATTCATTTTCAAGGGCTAAGTATGCACTCACCTTTAGTGATGACTTATGTCTCTCTTGGTTGTAATTTATTAAGTACAACAGTGAGATATTTATGGTATTTAATAACTTTAAAGATTTTACTAAGCAACAATTATCCCCTACTATGCAGAAAATGTTGAGAAAAATGGGGGGGGTATGACAGGCATGAATTCAAATATTTTGTAGAAAATATGGTACTCAACATCACTGTGTATACCCTTCAGCATAATAGTCACTGAAAGAGTGGCTAACTATAAGAACATAACCCCTTCTTTATAGGCTAAAAAAATGAATTGTAAAAATTAAATTCAAAATCACATGCCTAGTAGGGAAGTGTTGAATATAAATCAAAAGGAAGCTTGGAATAATGTTAAGCCCAATGTTTCGTCTTTCAGAATATTTTCCAATCAAGCATGCACCATAAGTCTAGTTGACAACTGCAAATCTTTTTAGATGAGCCAATTACTTATCTTTGTTTCTAAATATGAAAATGTGAAGGTATATTGGATACTTGATGACATTTATACAAATCCTTGTTTAAAATGGTCGTCCACTTTGCTGAGTACTTCGAGTAAACCATTTCTTCTACATCTTCCACAAATTCTCTTGTAAAAGATGGTGAAAAACTGGCAAAACTTGATCAAGAACGAATTTGAAAATGATACTTTGTGAACTAAAAAGGCCTAATAGATATGGCTATGAGACAACTGATTTTAGTTACTTTTCCATTGACTCGTTTTTTATTCTAACTAAAAAAACATAATCCCCAAGTTTTTACCAAACCCTAAATGCTAACTGGAAATATGATACATAGGACTACCAAAATTTCAATAAAAAAAGGGACTAACCATAAAAGTATTAGTCACCTCAGAAGAAGTAATCATAAATTCAAGAATCTATACAATTATATACAATATATTCTTAGGAATTATGGTTCAAGAAACATTTTGGGAAAGAAATAATGAAGCTCATGATTGAAACATAAGAAACCATGATCCTTCTAATTGAAACATATAAATACAATGATAGAAATAAAAAATATATAAATACAACCTTGGAAATATTTAGCTGCTACTGAAAGAGACATGTTTGCATAACATAAATGTAATATTGCAAGTGCATATTTATGCCAAAATAAGACAATGTTTGCATAATTTTTAAATATAATTTGGAAGAAATTAACATAAATGTAATATTGCAAGTGCATATTTATGCCAAAAATAAGACATGGTGGATGCCACAAATAGAAGTAAAGTCTCCTAAAGGAAATCACACAATTTGATATAAGTAAAGTCTCCTGAAGGAAATCACACAATTTGATACAATAGAACTAGGGTTTGACCCTAATTTCAATTACATACCAACAATATAGCTAGAAAAAAATACATTTATACTATTATAGCTTAGCATCTGTGTGACTCTTGCTTAAAATCATATTCATAGAGACCAGGATGGATACATATTAGCATCTGGAATCTATTACAAGTTAAAGTATAAGCTACAATTACAAAAATCTAGTTGCCTTACTATTACAAAATGTCATTTTTCTTTGCTCAAGTTAAATCCAAGCATTCCTTTGACTATTACAAATTTCCATTTCTTTAGCTTAATCTTCAATTAAAAGATTCCAAACATTACAATATATCATTTTTTTTGCTCATGCTAAATCCGTACAACCTTCTAACTATTACAAAATGTCAGTTTGTTTTTCTCATGCTAAATCATTACAGTGTTCTAACTATTACAAAATGTCATTTTGTTTTGCTAAGATTAAATCCATCCATTTTTCTTACTACAATTTATTTTTGGTAGATGCATGTTGTAATTAACTACTATATACTCAAAAGTGGTATTGGTGGTGCTTACATGCATAATTATCTATACTGATTGTAATTACCCAAACAAAAAAATCACTAATAATCATCTTTTACATCTAATAAGTAGAGAATAAAAAACTATTTGAAAACAAATTCATGAAGACCCTTACTCTTGTGCATTAGAATGGAATCATCGTTATTCTTTCTCTAAATTTTTGTTTTGCACCGGAACCACCTCACCTTTATGAAGAGATCCGTCTGAAATAAATGTAAATACACATCTTTTTTGATATTATGATATTCTATTGAAGCCCATAAAAAAATAAACCAATAAAAAAAACAAAATCATGACAATAAAACACACATAATTTAGTTTACATGTATATAACACTAAATCATTATAGAAACTTAAACTCTAAAAAGCCCATTGTTCTTAGATATGGAGATGATAAATATGCACATCACCATAGGAATTATGCAAAGTTCTAATCAATTGAACCCAAAAAATGAGAACATATAAAAATTCATGGCAATTAAAATAATATTTATTTTTTTATGATGCAAATTATTTGGGACCTTGAAGTGATATGGAAAATTAGATATTCTAGGAATTGAAATTCCAAATTGACTCATAGAATCGTGGATGTCCCATGAAGGCATGTGCATGGACACCGGACACCGAAAGTACCATTAAATCTCTATTTACTCGATTTTACCATATTCCGGGAACTTTAAAAGTATGGATGTTGAAGCACGTTTCTCCAAGAATGCAAATCAACCCCATTTATCATCTGAATCGTAGCAATTTAAGCTTTTTTAACATAAACATACAATTTTCATGTAATACAATGGCTTCTGTATATATTCTACTCAATAACTCCGTAAACTCAACTATTCTCATTCAGAGATTCAAAACACAAATTACATAACTTTCAACATTACAAATATTGAAATATGATTGCAAGTTTAACCCGTTCACACTGAAACTATCCATAGGAAAATGGTTACATGGAAAAGGAAAAACGAATAAATACTGCATATACAGAGTCCAAAATTTCATTCGGTACAATTTCCACATTAACACTATAGAATTTCCGCATTAAAATTTTCACATTAAAACTAGAGTCGGTTTCATATCCAAACAATTCGTATTTGCTACTTATTTTGAACTTTTCAACCAACAAATCATTACTCCTCAAAGATTTAAAAACGCATTTGGAAAAAAAACCTTTATTACACTCCTTTTAATGCTTTATTAATAAAACTCACACATAATGAAAATTTCCAAACGCATTGACTTCTAGAAATATAAAAAGAAATTAAAAAATAAATTTCATGGATGCCTGTGCATCACACATATCCCAGATTTTAGGTTTCAGAGAAATGATAAGTCCAGTCCAAAATATTCACTATCAATATCTTGAACTTGGATTCAAACATTGAACCCAAATATCTGTATTTTTAAAACCCATTTGTCCATACAATGAGCATATGGTGAATACAAACCTATTTGGAATCCAACATTAAACCCAAATATCTTTTATTTTATATATGTGTCCATAAAATGAGCATATGGTGAATATCAACCTATTGTGTAAAAAACGAGGATATGAAAAATATAAAGATATCGCAAAACAAAATTCAAACATTTAAAATTTGAAGGTTCAATTCTAACTTGCAAAATTACACACAGTAATCACAAAATAAAAACAGTGCAAACTAAAAACAACCTGAAACAGAATGGTCTCACCAAACTTCCCTATGAAAATCCAAGCTTCCCACTAAAAATCCAACAAAGAGAAGGTATAACTACTTAATCATCATGCAAGATATAACTAACATCGACAAGAGGATATTGATGCAAGATATAACTAACATCGACAAGAGGAAATTTGAGCGTTTGGGTGCTTTTCCAGCATAGAAGACAAGAGCGATGCCCACTCGCTTCTTTCCTCCTTTGGCACTGATGGGTTTATCATCACCTGTAGGATTTCCAGTATTCAGTGACAGCGGCTCTATTGGGTAGGTGAAGAAGTACCTTTACTTCTCTTGGAATAGGACTTCTCTGTACATGAGGGTTCCCTCCTTACCTGGTCTCTCATAAAATGCATGGCTAGACTCACTGTGACTCTACCTATGGCCCTCATACATGTATGTTGTGATAGTAGCCGTAAGATACATTTTGACGTGGAATTGTGTTTTTAAAAACAGTGAAGGGAGGTCATACTAAGTACATTTTGATGATCCCCTTCAGAAAAGAGAACATGAGCCTGATATTCTTATAGAAGATACTATGGGTGATATTCAGAAAAGTCAATGGGGTTTTTTGAGTCAAAACACGAGAGAGATATAATTAACATATTTCATCCAAAAGTAAAGGCATAAGAGAAAAATTGACCAAGAATAGATTGTGTACTTCTTTTATATATATATATATATATATATATATATATATATATATATATTCGTGAGAGTCAATATAGTTTACAAGAATAGATTGAAGCTACATCGCTTTCTACGCACTGTAAAACCAAAATTACAGATGTTTCACACCATAAAAACTCTAATTTACGTGCAGGTTGAATACCTCCAAAACACTGACAGAGACATAAACTTATGAATTCTATTAGAAACATAAATTTCACCATCTATATATGACGTACATTTCACATTCTATATATAGCGACAAGCAAATTTATTAATATTTTTTTCACCTTCTATATATCGCGACAAGATAATTTTTTAATAATTTTTTTAATATATAGTTGTGTGATTTGCATATTGATTGCGCGCAATGTTGAGCATCTAATTTTGCATTTGATGACCATACCCAATATAGTATTCACCATCTTTAATTTACTGATTGCTTGTTTATTGCAGATATGAAAAATAGTAAGCCAGTCAAAAATTAAATTACTTCAGTGTTGCTGGATTCTTTTTGTACTCCAGAAATGACACCATCAAATTCATTTAATGAAATAGATGGAATTGTTTCCAACATCTTATACAGGTTTTCTTTTCTATTCCAGAAATGACAATCAAATTCATTTAATAAAATAGTTGGGATTATTTTCAACCATCTTCCAAAGCTCTCAAAACTTGAACAGCCGAAGGAGTTAATTGAATAAAGCCAAGAACAGAGCTTTAATAAATACATTTATACGATGAATATGGAGTCATTGTCAAGCCCTAGCCTTAACATAAATGAATTCTAAAAATATTTTTCCCCGATTAGGGAATCTGTGTGGCTCTTGCTTAAAATCATAATCAGAGAGACCCTGACCACTCCATATTCACACCGCGAATCCATAACAAGAGAAAATTGAGTTGTTATCAATGAAAACCAAGAAGGGAGCAGTGAGCTTACCTGTAGGAATAACCAAACATATAAAGGTTGTAGCGTAGCCTACCACTTTAAGAGACGATACTAAAAGAATTTTCATCAGAAGTCATTGAAGCTAGTTACCTAGACCAGAGAACTCCAACAAGAAACCCTACAAACGGAGTCACCATTAGCAACCCAAACATGGTGCGAAACCCAATAAATGGAAGTACAGGAATGACTTACTTAGAAAAGATCCTGCATTATACAAGACTACGGGTAGTGAAACAACCACATCGGAACCCTATTGATCAGAAAACAGGTAAAAGATCCCGCATTGTACAAGACTAGGGTAGTGAATCAACCCCATCTGAACCTTATTTATCAGAAATCATAAACTATAAATAAAACTTATAAACTGTTCAAGGTAAATCGTTGGTACCCATCAAATAAGAAAGAAACATTTGGGTTTATCTTGAAGGACGACAAAAAATATTTCACACACCAATTTAATTTCTAAAAACTAATATAATAAAATTTTTAACTACCAATAAAATTGTATAATCAAAAGTAATATTCAATATGCTCAGGTGGATGTAAACCAAGATGTACTTCGATAATATAAATTCATGGCAACCACCCACATCATATGAGAGGATGCTGCCTGCAACAGAAAAATGGTGGTTTAAAATAGAGGGCTTTCTTCCTTGGGATTAGTCAATGGTGTCCATGGATATAAATAAAAGTTTAAAGAGAGTGTATCATTAAACTAAATTTAAAAAAAAAAAAAAACTAAACTGATTATCAAATCTTAATTTTTTTCTTAAACTGAAATTTCTAAAATTGAAATCAAATTGATAATCAAATCCTATAAATCTAAAATCCACTTATGATCTAAATTCCACTTACGATGAAGCCCTATTTCTGTAAAGCTGAAAATTTCCAAATTGAAAATCAAATCTATAAACCCAAAATCATGATAATGAAAAGAAAAGGAGAAAAAAATGCAATGAATAAGGCCTGTTGAGTTTCTATTTTGTCAATTTCTTTTTATTCTGATTAATTCATCTTTACTGTGACATATTACAACTGGTATGAAAAAATTTATCCAAGTAACCATGTTTCCAATCCTATTAATGCTGCCCACTCGCTTATGCAATCACAATATTTCAGTTGATATCGATGGATGTTTATCATTATTTCTAGAGGATGGAATATTAGTTTAAATAAATAAAATGATACACATAACTACATTATTTCAAATTATATTAATGCTTTCCAATAACTTATGGAATCACAATATTTCAACAACTATAGATATTTGAAAAAAAAATAAGTATTATATCAAATATATGTTTTAAATAATATTACTGTTTAAAAAATTATATTAAAACAAGATATATTAAAACTTTTCTGTTACTTTTTGGATATCATAAATTTTTACACAACAAAAATAAAATAAAAATAGTTGTGAATTTCAAATATTAAATAAATAATCAATATAATTCAACCACGTGTCATGGATAAATACAAGCTGTAATGGCAATCATAATATATTTCTATTTAACTACCAAAAATACCATGAGTCCATATTTATTTTATTTTTTTAAAATATAAAACTGAAAATACATTGGAATGTAGAAACTTGACAATATTCATACATTAAAAAAAATGTATTGATATTTCTCTTCCATTTTTTTGCGTAAATTTCCACAAATGAAAAAAATTAAAAACAACTATTTTCTGATGTCTACGTATTAAAATAAATATGATTCACACAAATATAAGTGATTATATAATCGTAACCGTTAATAGTCTCTAAATAAATTATATAAAATTCACAATTCAAACTTCTTAAAACAAAAATAAATTCCAAAAAATCCCTAAACCTAACTCTCAACTCCCGTAACAAGTAGACTATGACTATAAATATTTCACCGATTTATGAGAGTTGGGCCCAACGTAGATTGTTGACCAGAGATTCCTTCCATTGTGGATTGCCCATCAGGTAGATTTATGAGAGTTGGGCCCAACGTAGATTGTTGGCCAGAGATTCCGTCCGTTTCATGACCGATCAAGACCCAATCCACCACCGTCGGGTTTCAATGGAAACAACTCCAACGTATATTCCGACAGTGAGCTATAGGCCGGGTCCACGTCGGATATTACCCTGCGTGGCTGCTTCACTTGATTTCCGATTCCAATCTATATTGTACAGAAAATATTAGTATGATTGTACAGAAAATGTTAATATGGTTATGATATTCTTTGCATGTAATGTCAACGGAAAATTACATTAGGAATATTGTAATTAAACTTACATCGGATTCCTCCTTAAACATTGCCCTGAGTTGCCTCTCCGCTTGATCTCCAATTCCGATCTATATATTATACAGAAAATGTTGTTGTATGATTATTCTCTGCATGTAATGTTAACAGAAAATAAAATGAATAAAATTGTAATTGTACTTACATCTGAAGAGGAGGGCGTGATACTTGCCAGTTTTGGGATGGAGAGCGTTGTGCCCATCAAACTAGCTGCAAGTTGCAGAAGTATTAGATGAAAATAAAAAAATCAATAATAGAATTCAATGATCACACGGTATTTAATTTTATCGCATATATACCTTCCTCTGCACCGAATAAGAGCGGTGATTCTAATGCCCGTTTGCGTTGCTCTCGCTCTCTGGCATTGGAGTTGTCAACTCTCCTGTAGTTCTTGAGAAGGGAAGTGATTCTCTCTATATCCTCCACGGTGGGCGACTGCATGCCATTTCTGTATATATCTTCCAGTATTTCCTTTTGCTGCGGTGTTGGTTTCCATCTGGTACTCACACTTTCAGTGGTGCTGTTCTCTGCATTAAAAAAAGACAGGTGAAGGCAAATAAATAAAATATCAAATACAACAATTTCTATATAAAAAACATGAAAGATATTTAGATAGTAGATAAAATAAAAAAGAGAAAAGAATTTAAAACAAGACCTGCAATGTTTTTATCCATAACTTCTGTGTTTTTTAAACAAGATCTGCAATTGTTCGTTCCTCTTTCCTCAGACCAACGTTGTGGCAATGGCAATGAAATGAGGCGGACGAAGAGGAGGTGACAATGTATGTGAAACAAACATCAATATATAATGGTTTTAGGGCTTCAGAGTTTATCAACTTTTCCAGTTATTACAATTCCAATGTATACACGTTTCAAAGTTAAATTGTTGATATACACATGTAATGTGCAAAAAGAGTTAGTTTGACTATTTAGAAATATTAATACATTTTATACACATATTTCTATAATATAATTTATAGTATTTTTTTTACTATTAAATTAAATTTATTATATTTTATTTCCTTTATCAAAAATTTAAATTTAGAGTTCAAGGTTTACCAACGTTTCCAGTTATTAGAATTCCAATCTATAGACTTTTCAAAGTTACATTCGTGTTATACACATTTAATGTACAAAAAGAGTTAGTTTGACAAAATGGAAATGTTAATACATTTTATACACATATTTCTATAGTGTAATTTGTTTAAGTTTATTATATTTTATTAACTTTAAAATGATGTTTGTTCACTGTATTTGATTTTGGTTATGAAAAGTGTGAAATTTTTTTATCGAATATATTTTTTAAATAAAAAATATATTTTATTATAAATTTATATTTTTAAGTTAATAAGTTTCAATGTTAGAAGATAAATTATAGTGAAAAAAATCCTAATATATTGATTAAAGAAATATTGACTAGATTTATTTAATAAGATATTATGAAATAAAAAATTGAGTGCAAAGTTTTCAATTTTAAAATTTATTATTTAATTCTAAATGTTATAATGGAGATTAAGATTGCAAAATTTAAAAGGGACATAATAAATTAATTAAAGAAATATTGACTAAATTCATTTAATTACATGTTATGAAAGAAATAGTGTGGAAAACTTTTTATGTAGGATTTCAAATCTAAAATTTATAATATACTTTTAAATATTTTTTAAATATAATTATTTTTAAATATTTGTTAGTTTTTAAAACTAAGAAATTTACCTTTTTTTCAACTAAAAATTTTGACATATTATTAAAGTGATATATTAAAAAAAATTATATTTCACTAAAGCAATAGATAAAAACCTCCAATATAATGTAAAAATGAACACAGCTACTCTAAAAAAAAATTAAATGATGTTTGTTTTCATTTAGGTCAAATTCTAGTTTATTGTGAAAATTCAAAAGGTTTTTGAAAATGATAAAGATCTTTATTCTTCATTTTCAAATTGTTCTTTTCTCATGTTATGGAAAAGGTAAAGAAATGTTCACTAATTTTCTTACTTCGATGTTATACGAATAGGTAATAAGTAAAATTTAATAAGATATTAAATATAAAATTAATAACTTAGTTATTGAATGATTTTTCAAATTTAAAGACACTGTTTTTCAAATAAAATATTTAAGACATGTTAGCAAAGAAGGCTGAGGAATTCGCGGACGGTCAAAATTGGCAGGTATCTGGTCAAAAGAAATTAAGAAATCTTGGAGTAGCAGTGTTTGAATCATGTTTTTGATGGTGGAAATAGGTTCACCACCATCACAAACCACTAGGGCACCCAAAATATTGAAGTTTGATAGTTAATTCTGGTTAGACTATGACATTAGCAAAGGAGTTCTCTAGGAGGCGAAGGAATTTCCTGAGTGCCAAAAGTGGCCGAAATCAGGGAATTTTTTTTTTTAAAATCTTGTAGTAGCACTATCTTAATCATGTTTTTTATGGTGGAAATAGTTTCAGCAACATCACAAACCTCTAGGGCACCCAAAATATTGAATTTTGATAGCTATAATTTGAATTTACAAAAAATTTACAATGCATAGATTAACACCTCAATTTTGCTAAAAAAAAAAAAAAATTAAACCTGAAAATATAGATGATGCAAGAATCCATCCTATTTGGATCATTGGTGACTAGAAATTCAAAATCCCTAAGCATTGGAAATGAAAGTGTAAAGGTATATATTTTTCTATTGCATCATGAAAAATTCCACTCATTAATGCATACCCCACCTTAAAGAGATTTGAGAAATGAAAAAATGGATACCTTCACCCCCTTCCAATCTACATAATATTATTATTTTAAAAATTATATTAAAATTTATATTTATTTGATTGAGTTTTTTAAAATTCCAAAGTGAACAAATATTAAAAAATAAAAATGATTGTAAATTTCAAATTATATATATATAGCACATGCAATCCATAAATACAAATTGTTACATACTAGAAATCATAATATTTGACAATGTAGATGTGAAAATATTATGAGTAAAGTTATTTTTTATTTTTTAAATATAAAATTGAAAATAAATTTAGTTAGTTAAGAATTTATAGTTCAAATTTATCATTTCAATCAATTTTTGTAAAATTTTAAATAAACTATATCAAAATATTATTTTTAAAAAATTTCCAAAACATATAACAAGTAAACTAAAACTACTCATTTATATTAAAAAAAAAAACAAAAAACTTCTTAAATAAATATTGGCCATGAATGAAGTGGAGGTGGCACTGTATGTGAAATAAACATCAATAGCTCTGGCCATGAATGAAGTGGAGGTGACAATGTATGTGAAACAAACATGAATATATAATGGTTTTATGGCTCGAAGGTTTAGCAACTTTTCTGGTTATTAGAATTCCAATGTATACACATTTTAAAGCTAAATCGTTGATATACACATTTAATGTGAAAAAATAAATAGTTTGACTACTTAGAAATATTAATACATTTGATGCACATATTTTTATAGTGTAATTTATAGTTTCAATATATTTTATTTTTATTATTAAATTAGATTTATTATATTTTATTTAGGTTATCAAAAGTTTAAAATTGATGTTTGTTTTTTGGTTATGAAAAATTGAAATTGTTTTACTAAATATATTTTTATAATAAAAATGATATTTTATTATAATTTTTTTTTTAAGTTAATAAGTTTCAATGTTAGAAGAGAAATTATAGTTAAAGAGATCATAATGTATTGATTAAAGAAATGTTGATCAGATATGTTTAATAAAATATTATGGATTAAAGAATTCAGGGCAAGATTTTGAAGCTAAAATTTATAATTTAGTTCTGAATGTTATAATGGAGGTTAAGATTGAAAAAGTTAAATATAACATAATACACTGATTAAAGAAATATTGAATAAATTCATTTAATAACATGTTATCAAATAATCTAACTAAGCAATTTTGGGGTCTCCTCAATTGGAGCTCGTGAGCCATGATCACCTAGGGTTTCTGTCAGACTCTGCAACGACGAGATTCACACTGCACAACACGAGTCTATAACATTCTAGCCCCTCTGGAGACAACATCAAACAACAAACAGCTCCTTCGCAACGGAAACCCCTCCGGGGGGGGTCTCGGCACCTCCCCCTAATGGCAATAGCGAGATCCAATCTCCTAATGTGATCATAATGGCTTTTGAAAAGATTCATACTGATACCGCTGCACAGCATCCTGACTAAGATGCACAAGAAAAACAAAAAGGACCACAGGAAGCTAATGTATCGCATCAGGGTGGGCAGCAAGATTCGATAGCCAATAAGGATATCCCCAAATCGACCTCTACCACTTGCAGACCCATTGCAGCAGAGAGAGCCAAAATAGATTTATCAAGTCATCGTATTAACGCCCAAATCCATTTCATGAAGGACCACGCTCTCATAGGTAAATTTATTGGCTTCTGGCCAATGGAGAAGGCCCTGTAGGGATGGATTGTAGCTAAATGGAAACCAAAGGGACATGTCACCCTGTAGCTAGGACCAAAAGTTTTCTTCAATTCTATTTTCAACTGTTTAGAAGATGAAAATAGAGTCTTAGATGGCGGACCCTACTTCTTCAACTCATCGGGCCTGTATTTGCGAGACTGGATCACAAGATTCAATCCGGACAAAGAGGATTTCAGTTGGGCACCGGTCTGGATCTGGATGTATTCCCTACCATTGGAGTACTGGGATGAAGAATCGCTGAAAGACATAGGAAATGGTCTCGGCGAGTTCATAAATATCGCCGAAGAAACGAAGCTCAGAAGATACACCTATTATGCCTACATCTGTGTCTATATTCACCTAGACAAAGCTCTCTCGGACTCGGTAAGTCTATATCATGATGATTTTGAATGGATTCAGCCCATAGATTATGAACATGTGCCCTTTAGATGTAGAAAATTCCATGCCCATGGCCATCTTTTTCATGATTTCCCTTTAAATGGTACCCTAAAAACCAATGCGGCATCAGATAAATCTAATTCCGAAGGATTTACCAAAGTCTCCAACCATAAAAGGCACCACAAAAAGCCCACATCGGGTCCTAAAATTCCCACAGCCAACTCCTCCATGCCCTCTACTAGAAATAGCTTTGATATTTTGGCACAAAAAACCACGAATGACACTGAGCCCCCCAAACAAGCTGCTGATACACCCAAGCCATCTTCGGTAATCCACTCCTCAGACACAATGAATGCACCGAAGACATCTCATGATACAACAATCCCAAAATCCACTCTCAATAAAGAATCTGATACAATCTTATGGCAGCTGAATGGAATGGACATTGATATCTTTCTTCAAGCACCTATCCATTCTAATGACTCCATGGTGGAAATTAGTCAACCCAAAAATATGGAGGAGGAACCTGAAAGTATTGACGTTGGGGATCTAAACATATTATGCCTTGAGCAAGCATGCAGGAAGAAAGAGTTTGATAAAATCACGACCAGACAGCTAGAAAGTTTGGAGGTAATCCTTTCTAGAGCACATCAGCAGCGAACTTTAGGAATACAACCAGGTAGTCAATGGAATGGATAAAAACTTCCCAAAGATACCAAGAAACGAGGGAGAAAGACATATCTGCAAAGAACCATCATCATTGGGGAAATGCTGGTGGAGTCAGGCAGATATTCCAAGTTAACAAAGTACTACAGGCCGCTACCCAATATTGAACCATGAAGCTCACATCATGGAACTTAAGAGGGTTAAACAGCCTGGTGAAATACAGAATGATCAAAAACATGATATAGCAGGAGAGACCTTAAATATTATTTATGCAAGAAAAAAAATGTAACAGTAATACACTTGGCTCCATTCTCTCGAGAGCTTGGCTAGGAAGCCACTCAGTCGCAGTGGATGCCTCGGGAGCTTCAGGTGGACTTGCAATAGCATGGGATACACAAGCCATATCGCTCACTAATATCCATGCATCTCATCATCTCATCCAAGCTATTTTTCATCTTATAGGAACTAATATTCGTGGAAATCTTACTAATGTCTCTTTCCCCGAGGACGCAGCGAACAAGATGGCATTGCTAAATATGATAGCAACTCTCAATTCTACCAGAGTACATCCTCTGTGGATAACAGGTGGCGACTTCAATATGATTACTAGACTTGAGGAAAATAAAGGAGGCCGAGTCAAATTAGATATTGAAATTAGCCACTTCAAGGATTTTATACAAAGCGATTGGCTCATTGATCTACCATTTAATAATGGAATGTATACCTGGAACAATAGAACATCAGGTTCCCAACAAATTGCCTCTAGGTTGGATCGTTTCCTCATATCAGACAACGCCATTCATTTAGGAGGAGATATCATAGCCTCAATATTTCCTTTATCAGGGTCGGATCATTGGCCCATCTCTCTTCAATGGCAAAGACCTGGAAACTCCACATGAAGACCTTTCCATTTTGAAGCATTCTGGCTAACAAATCTAGAATTCAATAATATGGTCATCTCAATCTGGAAAAGCTTCATTTCCCTTGAAGGAACCAAAATTTACCAATTTCAACAGAGGCTCAAATATCTCAAAAGGCACATCAAGCAGTGGAATCCATCAACCTTCGGAAACATCTTTCAAGCCCAAAAAGCGCTAGCACAAGATATGGAAAAACTTCAGCGGAAAATAATTAATGAAGGAAGAATAGAAGCAGTATTGGAGTAGGAACATAACCTACATAATCAGCTGGAAGAAATAAGAAAGCAAGAGGAGATTATTTGGAAGAAAAAATCCATAGTAAGATGGCTAAAAGACGGAGAGAGGAATATGAAATTATTTCATCGCACCACAATAAAGAGAAGAATGCACCACAATAAAGAGAAGAATGCATAATAACATTACTCGAACCTAGAATCAACAGGAAGAAAGGTTGGAAGTACATGATGATATTGAAAGAGAGCTCCTCAATCATTTCAAAAATTTTCATCAGGAACCATAAATCAACAGACAACCAACCATAGATCGAATCCTCCAACATATCCCTAAAATCATAATGGCTGAACACAATAAATTTCTCCTTCGTCCAGTTACTCTACAGGAAGTTGAATTAGCAATGAATCAGTTCAAGCAGGGTAAAGCACCTGGTCCTAATGGTTTTACCTCCAACTTCTTTCATAACTTTTGCGATCTCATCAAATTGGAGGTATGGCAGGTTGTGGAAGAATCCAGAACTCTACACTGGCTACTTCCATCTCTAAATGCGACTTTCATTGCCCTCATACCTAAAGAAGAGTAGTCTACTACTGCGGAAAAATTCAAGCCAAAAGCACTATGTAATGTTATATATAAGGTCATCTCCAAAGTCATTGCTTCTCGACTGAAACCGCTACTTCCCCTGCTCATATCACCGGAATAATCGGGATATGTAGAAGGATGGAAAATCATCGATGACATCATTCTCACCCATGAGATCATTCATTCACTAAAGCACCACAAAAAAGTAGGTATTCTTCTGAAAATTGATCTCTCTAAAGCTTTTGACAAGTTAAGTTGGATGTACATTCAAAAAATTCTTACAGCCTTTGGCTTCTCTCCTCCAAGGGTCAGATGGGTAATGAATCTTGTCTCTTCTATGTTTTTTTTCCATTCTGGTCAATGGAATTCCTTCTCATCCTTTCCATCCCTCTAGAGGAATTTTTCAAGGAGATCCCCTCTCTCCTTTTCTTTTTGTCCTAATGGCCGAAGGATTAGGTTGTCTCATCAAGAATGCTCTTCATACTCAATAGCTCAGAGGCATCTCAGTCCATAGCTCCCCAGCTATCACTCATAAAAAATTCGTGGATGACAACAGGTTGTTTGGGCATCAATTTGTTCAAGAAGCAAACGTTCAAATCTCTGCTTGATGATTTCTCAGAAGCATCTAGAGCCAGCATTAATATTTCCAAATCCCAAATCTTTTTTTTTCACACTCCCTCTATGACTCAGACTTCTATAGCCCACATTCTCGATCTCTCTGTAGCTTCTCTACCCTCCAAGTATCTGGGTGCCCCTTTGACTTATTCTACACTAAAACATTCCTCCTACAACATCCTCCTTGAAAAAATTGAAGCTCGCCTTTCCTCTTGGACCTAGAGAGCCCTCAATATGGCTAGTCGGCTGGTGTTGGTCAAGGCCATGTTGCAATCAATGCCTCTGTATCTTTTCTCTATTTTGGCGGCACCAAAATTGGTGCTTAATAAAATCAGAAATTTACAACGCAACTTTCTATGGGGATCCTCTGGGAAAAATCATAAATGGGCATTGGTGAAATGGATGACAATTTTCCTTCCAAAAAATAATGGAGGCATTGGTCTCCGAGACCCTCAACACAACAATGCAGTTATGGGAGCAAGGATATGGTGGCAATGGCTCTCAGCTCCGCACACATTGTGGGCTATACTCTAGACTGCCAAATATGAAAATAACAGACTGCCATAAGATTTAATCAGACTCACATCCAATGAAAAGTTCTCCTTAATTTGGAATGCAGCCAAACAACACAGTGACATGATCCAACAACACAGTTTTTGGGAAATTAGAGATGGAAGCACTACTTGTTTATTTGCCGACTCATGGAAACGAAGACCCAAGTTAAGAAACATTTTCAGACCTCCATAGATAGATGAATGGGGCATACAAAAGAAGAAAAAATTCAATCAGCAGTGGGCTCCCATCCTCAACCATGGGTACAGACAATGGTTAAATGTGGCACAAATTATGAGTCAAGCAACAGAGCAATTCCACAACGAGATTGACACAGAACTTATGAACAGAAAAATTAGATATTCTGATAAGAAGGATATTCTAAGATAGCGGTATACTCCTCATGGGATTTTTACCACTAAGGAGGCGTACAACCTTTTGATAATAAATCAGGAACCCGAAGACCCTCTTTGGGATAGAATTTGGTCACCCGGAATTCGGCCCAAGGTATCGACGTTTATCTGGCTGCTATGTCAAAAAAGGATACTCACTTGGGACAACCTCAGGAAAAAAAGCTTTCACGAACCTTCAATATGTCCCAATCGCAATCAACAGGAAGAGACCATACAACATCTTATGGATTTGTGCAATTTAACCAATAAATTATGGGAAAGAACTAGTTTCAGATGTCAAAAAGGATACAAAGTTTCAGGGGATATTATGAACACCATTCGCAACTGGGAAATCGATCCTTACAAGAGTAGGTTGCTAAAATCTCTGTGGAAAATCATTCTAGGCCTTCTCTTCTGGACAATATGGAAGGAAATGAATAGGCGCATTTTCAAAAATCAATGCACACGTTTAGATACCATATGGAGTAATTTTTTCCACAATCTTCAAGAAACCTTGGCTTTTCAAAAGTGGCAAGAAGATGATTTTCCCACCCTTCCTCAGGAGCAGAAGATTTGGGAGAATTGGCATCCTCTGATTACCAAGAAACATGAGGATCTCCGTAACTCTTCCAATAATCCAAAATCATCAAGCAAATGGTTGCCTCCTCCAAAAGGAATGATACAATTAAATTTTGATGGGGCTTCCAAAGGCAACCCAGGCATGGCAGGCTACGGAGGCATCCTCAGGGATCATAGAGGAAAACCACTTCTTGTCTTCCTTGGTTCTTTAGGATGGGACACGAACAACTCAGTTGAGCTATAAGGACTATGGCAGGTACTTTCTCTAGCTCAACAACACTACTTCCACCCTATTGTGATCGAAAGAGACTCACAGATCCTTATCAACATAGCTAACCAAGTTGTTCGGGGGACCCCTGCTCACAAGGTGGCCAACAACTGGAAATTAGTAGCTTGATTACAGCTCATTGAACAATGGCTCAAAACCAATAGAGCGATCACCTTCAAACATGTCAACAGGGAAGGCAATAAAGTGGCTGATCTCTTGGCAAATTTGGGGGTGGAAAATGATCAAGTTCTACACTCAGGATCACTTGACATTCTAAATGATAGCTCTCATATACATGAATGGACTGATTTGGTGCACAATGATGTAGAATTCCCATATGAGGGTGTTTAATGCAATGGGTACGTTGAGGAAGTTGTGGGCTGGCAAGTGGATTTGTCACATGGCCACCCACGTCCTCATCATGTTTAAACTAAATCGAGCCACCGCCACTCTTAATTGTGCATTAATGCAGCTCATTGGTTGAGGCTCCGTCGTTTCACTCCTTCACATGGCTTCCTCTCAAAGTTTTACCTCTGTTCCAATTCCTATGAGAAGCAATTGTATCCCTGCTACTGTGGAGCCGAGCTCGTGCACGACCACAGGGAGACGGTGCCAGATTTTGTGTTGTATAGAGGTGGGGACTGGTGCAAATTTTTCATAGAGTGTTTTCTGCAGCATGCGGTCTGAGTTTCCTGTGTTTTATTTCTCTACCCACCCATAATCCCCCTTGAATCTTCATCCTGAGCCTCTGATTGCTAAGTCTTCTGCTCCCATTGCCCACCCTTTCTTTGAATCAACACCTTCTCACTAGCTCAATTTAGCCTGGGTGAATATGCCTCATTTATGCCAGAGGATGCGCTGCAGGAGGGGCAGTAGCAGAGGCAAAATTTTACACCCTCCATCCTCGTCCCTCTCTAACTCATCCTCCCCTTTGTCGGTTCAATTTACTAGTCGCTATTCGGCTACTCAAAGCGGTCGGGGGTGGGTTCGCATTGCGAGTACTTGGCTAGATGATGTTGCTCCCCAATCACCTGCTACCTTTGCTTCTTCTCTGCATCCCAATCATTCTACCCAATTTCGATTTCAGTGCACCCTTGACTGTCCATGTATAATTGCGACTATCTTCGTGGCCTTTAGAGAAGAGTCTCCAAACTATAAAGAATTCGACCACAGTGATATGAAGAAAAAAGGTTTAGCTAAGGAAATGGATATTGCCAGCAAAAAATTCAGTCTAGGCACTATTCGTGGCACAACTCAGGAAGCAGCGATGAAACGGAAGGCGCTAGGAGGCAGCGATGAATAAAACAATGAAAGTAGTGATGAACAGGGCCGCACCACATACGGATGTTTCAAGAACAAGAAATACAATATCGGTGACAAGAAGGATGCAGAAGATTACATGGATGCTTATAGGTGCCCGATAGTTGAAGAACCTCCATCTAATTCTAATGGCACCTAGCATGTCAAGTTTTATCAAGTTTTTTGTTCCTGGTTCCCATTCTTATGGGTCTACTTCTCAGATTTTATGTAATGTTGTTAATTTTGTTGAACTTTCAAACCCTGTTCCTCTCTAGTATAACTGGGTGGTTTCCCCTGTGTGGGCAACAAACTTTTATTGTGTCTGGACTGGTTTCCCCTGTGTGGGCAGTCCATTTCCAGTTTTTTCTATTGATTATGCCATAATTTTTGGGTAGCACTGCAGAGGCCAGTGCCTCCATGTAATATTTTTGTTACACTAATAGAATTTAGACTAATTTAGGCAAAAAAAAACATGTTGTGAAAGAAATAATTTGGAAAAAATTTGGTGTAGGATTTCAAATCTAAAATTTACAATATACTTTGAAATATTTTTAAATAAGATTATTTTTAATTTTTAAAATTAAGAAATTTATTTTTTTTCAATTAAAATTTTTGACATATTATTAAAGTGATATTGTAAAAAATTATACTTCACTAAAGCATAGATAAAAACCTCCAATACAATGTAAAAATGAACACAACCACTCTCAAAAAAATTTAAATGATGTTTGTTTTCAGTTAGGTCAAATTTTTGTCCTTTTTCAGACCCTCAAGGGTATTTAGGAAGATCTCAAGGAGATTGAGAAGATGTAGACTTGTACCATCTCTGGCACAACCTTGGAGGAGCAGGCTTCATGTTCAATGGAGAAGGACAACACAGTTGAGGAGGAGGCTCTTGCTTCTACATCTCACCAAGGTATGATTGAAAATTCATCTATTGTCATTTTAGCACATTGTATGAAGGGATCTACATCTTTGCATGTTGCTGATTTAGAGCAACAGAGCTGCACTGCGTCGTGCAAAGGCAACAGGGAAGAAGAGAGGGACCATTCCCCAGTAGAGCATTCACATGGAAGATTCATTCATGAAGCAATAGAGGGTGGAATGATGGATGGTAGACATCTTGAAGTGGGAAACCCTTTCTCCCTTCTAGATGACCCTTTCTCAATGAGCACACCCCTACTCAAAGAGAAGCTTCTACTTGCAGAAAATCCATGGCCCCTTTAGTTTTGGAAGGCCATGCATGAGGAGAAGGCCTCATAGGAAGAATTCATTGGATCTGCACTTCAGCACATCATGGAGTGGAAAGTTCTTCAATAGTTTGAGGAGGATCCTCCCTTCTCACACGAGCATATAGTAGATGGAGGACATCTTTGGATGGATAACATCTCTCATGACTGTGTTGGACATTTCTTGAGCCATGCACATCATGATGGGAGGTTTTTTCCTACCACCCATTTGGGTCCTCATAGGGTCAAATTTATCCTCGGGAAGATTGCATTTCAAGATCCCATGAAATGTAGGAATTTGATTTGGGATGATGGTATCCCTCATGGGAGGAGTACCAGGATGAAGGGTGGAAGGAGAAATCCACAAGTGGTTGAGTGGATGTGGATGGAGAGCAAGAAGCTAGAGAGCTACTTGCAGATCTATGACACTGGGCAGCAGGAGGCTTGGCTACGTTGGTTGCTCTTGAAAGAGGTTGGCCATCACTCTCTTTCTAAGGGTATGTGGCTAGATACTTGCATCATGGAGCAGCAAGGAGTATGGACACATTATGTTGGCATAACATTATTCATGTCAAGCACCATGTTGTCACTACATGATTTGGACGATGGAAGTATAAGGAGGCAGCAAAATATTTTGTTGCTTGGGAAGATCTTGAGAGAGAAAGGACAGATTTGCTCTCACAGTTTTCATGATGCTGCAGGAGTAGAAGATGGCACTATCATAGTGCAAAGGGGTTACTCCTTGACCTTAGATGTTGAAGAAGTAATTTCTTCATGGGAACGACTTCTCATATGTAGCAGCATTATGGGAGATGCCTTTGACATTTTGCATGTCAACGATTGGAGCTATGTGTTGATGGGAGCCTATTTTCATAGGCCAACAATGTTGTCACTTTGGAGCTGGGATTTATTGATGGATTATTCCCAGGATCACTTCTCATTTGATGCACTTGGTGAGCAAATAGGAGGTGAAGAAGGTGAAGTGGTAGATGGAGACATCTGTTACTATGGTGGGCTTTTCTTGACATGGGTTTCCAAGCAAGAGGAGAAGTACTTTCATGCAACACTTGGTTCATCCCCCCTGATGGGAGTGTGCCAAACTATTATTGAGGATTCATTCATGAGTCCATGTATCTTCTTCCTTCCAACATATGGTGAGAGCTTTTTCTTGCATCCTCTTACCATCTTTTGGAAGTGCATTTCTCCACAAGAGGGCAAGCTATTCATTAAGGTCCATGACCTACATTGGGACAA
Source organism: Pinus albicaulis (assembly GCA_034641835.2). Classification (NCBI taxonomy): domain Eukaryota; kingdom Viridiplantae; phylum Streptophyta; class Pinopsida; order Pinales; family Pinaceae; genus Pinus; species Pinus albicaulis. Next base: position 835,242 of record JAXQQM020093217.1, read on the forward strand.
GTTATATGATGGAGAGACCCATCTTTTATGTGGCCTTGGGAAAAGATGTTGTTCTTACATGTATTTTCATTTGATTCATATGATTAACCATGTAACAGGAAAAAAATTGCCATGTATTCTTTTAAAGTAGTAGTATGTAAAACTGCACTGTGAAGACTTGGGAAACTGTTGGTACTCTCTTGCGTCACATAGAACCTTCAATATTTCCTTCATGATGGTGATAATCATGTCCTAATTTGCTGATATTTCTTTTATCTTGATGGGAGACATGATGTTGAGTGAGGCACATGGTTTGGATGTGTCCTTTGGGGAAGTAAATTCCCACATCTTCCACAGTGCATGTTCTAATGGGAACATGGGAAGAGTTGTGGCCACCATGACCAAACACTTGTCTCTTTTGGAGGTGAGCAATGTGTGTGATGGGATACCTTATGATGATACTCTTCTATCTATCACATATGAAACATTTTGGGCCATCTGGTTTTGTAGCGTTGGAAGAAGGATCTTTGCAGATCGAATCTCCATGATGCCACTTGAGGGAAATATCCTTACAACCCAATATCAGTTTTTACTCTACAGTTATCTCAAGTGGAGAGGAGAACAGCGTGGGGTAGGCCATCTTGTCTACCATGTGCAGATTTTCAGCCCACCTATTTTGCAGGAGCTCAAGCTGGAGGAACATTTTCATGGAGTTGCCATGTCGTGAGGTGACTCATTTTTGGTGGATGATTGCTTGAGGGTGGAGAAATCACATGGGGGATGTTATTTTCCAATACACTTCAGATTCCATGCCTCAAGGGAGCCTATAGGAAACAACTTATTGCCTTCTTGAGTACTCTACTTATTCATGATGATAGCTATTCAGCTAATTTTCATGCTTGGGAGAGGCAATATGGAGATTCATTGTTGACACAACATCTCATTATTTGGAGGAGATCATCATATGTGGATGCTACAGTAAGAGGAGGGGACATCCTTCAGTTCTATCCTTGTAGTTGCTTGAGGAAAAGAAACATTTGGGAGGGGAGGACTGTAATGTTCCTAATTAGCCCAAGCTAATAGGAACATTTAAATTTTATTTCATTTTCCATCTGTGAATAAATGACTAAGGGAGAACATGTAAAACTCCTTAGATCAATGAATAAATCAATGCTCAATGTGTACAAAGCTATATCTAGGCTAGTTACATAAAATCCACTTCTGTGTGAAACAGGTTTGAGCTATTTGACTGGGTCAACAGGACCAAATCTACAACGCTGTCTAGGTTCAATGTATCTCCTAAAGGGACAATGCAGTTCTAGAAGGAGGACCACATGTGAAAAGGGTTAAGTGATTCAAGGTGGTTTAGGGTTTTGCATATCTTCATCTTGTAAAAGGAAGGAGAAGGCTCAAGGAGAGGTTGTTGATGATAATTAGATTTTGAGATTGCTTGAGCAACTCAAACTCGCTTGGCTGTTTAGCTAGAGAGAGGAATTTCCTATTTAGGAATTCCTCCTCCTTCCTTGAGGGTCTCTTGGAGGAGATTGTGCTGCATTGGTCCACTATCTGGCATTTTGGCCAAGTTTCTTCTTCCAACTACAAGGCAGATCCTGTTGAGGGTTTGGTTGTATTTGTAAGCAACAACAAGTGGAATCAGATCTATGCAGATCTGAAGAGTTCTATTGCATCTTTTCAGTGGGGAAGTAATCTAAACCATTGGCAAGAGTGCAATAGCTGTTTTGAGCTTCAGATCCTTATCTTGGCATGAGGAAAAAGTGTGCATCACTTCAGCAGCATAGTTAGCTTCAGCAACTGTGTTATTGTTCAGGCAGAGTTGCAGTGTCGATTTGCTAGCAGTATGGAGGAGAGATCTCTGGTGAAAGGGCTTCTTCCTTCATTGAGGTGATCCGTGGATTGGCCAACCAATCCATGTCATATTTCAGATCTGATCTGTTGTGTGATATATTCTTCAGAAATTTCTAAAGTTTATTGCAGATCCATAATGTAGATCTCAGATCTATTCAGTGTTCTTTACTTTCAGCTGAGATCCCCAAGGGGAATGTACTAAGAAGTCATTTTTGCATATAGATCCAATTTAGATCTATAATTTTTTCCTCTGATCTGTTATATATCTGAAACTCAATAAAATACTGGTTCAGAATTCTGAAAATAACGCTATCATAATCTGTAGTCTTTTCTCATGTGTTGCAGCACTTCTTTTGGAGCTTTACATTATGAAAAGATTTGTTTTTCTTAGCCTTAATCATTTGAATCTCATTATAATTTTCCATACTAATGTTCATGCATAAAATCGGCTAATCCCTTCAGAAAATCATTCTCTATAAGCTACAGTAATTTCTGCATACTCCAAGTCATGGGAGATCAAGGTTTTTAAGCCTAGTTTGGGGAGGAGGAACTGTTTAGCTTAGATGGAATGCTTTGTTTGAGCTGAAATTTAGAGAATAGGTCCCTCATGACCTAATATAAAATAAGGTCCTTCCATTTCTCTTATTTTTACGCAGATTTATGAATACACTCATTTTAGTGCCAAAATCATCACTTTTCCACACCTTTTTTCCCATAAAACACTGTATAAGGTTGTTGCTGTTGTATTTACTAAAGGACCTGAATTATAACATTTTTTATGAGATTGTTTGATGCTGCATAACCAATATTTTTTCAAATATTGCTTAATATCCAAATTCGAAACATTACAAAACACAAAATGCGTCAGGTCAAAAAATAATTCATATTTACAGTGACAACTAGTATGAAAATTTTACTCACTTAACACATGATTTCTATTAAATATTGCTTAATTTCCAAATTCGTAACATTAATAAACACAAAATGAGTCTGGTCACAAAATAATTCATATTTACAATGACAACTAGTATGAAAATTTTACTCACTTAACCACGTGATTTCTATTTACAGTGACAACTAGTATGAAAATTGTACTCACTTAACCACGTGGTTTCTATTTACAGTGACAACTAGTATGAAAATTGTACTCACTTAACCACGTGGTTTCTAGTTATTCATGCTTGGTTTCCAATCATATTAATGTTAACCACTAGTCAATGAGATCATAATATTTTAGTTATTGATTTTTTTGGGTTTTAAATTAAAAATATTATTAAAAATATATATTATATCAAATATATTTTTTGAATTATATTATTATTTTAATGATCATATTAAAATTTATATTGGAGTTATTTTTAATGTGAGTTTTTGGATTTTCTGGTGGATTTTTTACTTGGTTAGGCATAAATATTTGAGGTGAAGTCTTAATTTGTGTTATTTAAACTGGTATTTTTACTGCATATATGGATTCATCACCCTGAAAAACTCGTTGTGCAGAATTTATCCATCAAAATTGTAATTTCAATGAATTCCTATAGGATTTTAGAGAAATTAGATCCCAAAAACAAATTGGAAAACTTTTCAAAATGTTGCATTAAAGACAACTCACTTTTAAAAAGGTAACAAATTTATGAAGTTGAAATATTTACCTAGGAATTTTTTTTTTTTTTTTTTTTAATATAAAAGGGGTATGGTAGTTTAGTTGTTATATGTTTTGGGAAAGGATTTTTGTGGAAATAGTTTGATAAAATTTGTATAATTCTTTACAAAAATTCCTAAAATAATAAATTTGACCCTTAAACTCTTTACCCAAACTCTTCTAACAAATAGACTATGACTATAAATATTTTACCGATCTATAAAAGTGTCCCCATACATATTCTTCTTACCAAGAGATTCCTTCCAATATGGTACGTTTCCAAGTCTCTTACCTGTCCAAGTCCACCACCTCGGGTTTTAGTGGAAACAACTCAAATGTTTTGCTCGATAGATAGCTTTTATAGGAAAATTACATAATTTCATCTAGATTATGTCAAAGCAAGCATGAAAAATATTGTGTCTCTATTATTAGAATAATATTTTGATATCTGCAAGATACTAAGATCAAAATTGTTTACCATTTGGAGGAAGGAACTATGGGGATCACCAACATCCTATGACGTAGTTGAGAATTAGGTTAGAAAAAGAAAAAAATTTCTTAGAAGGGTGTTGACTAGAAAAGCATTGAGAAGGATTGATGCAGGAAGCAAGAAAAAATTCTTCAACAAGAATGAAATAAGGAGGAGAGGATTATTCTTTATATGTAAGGGACCTTGATCCCTTGACCATTCATCTCTAATTAATAAGGAGTCAACAAGGGCAAAAGAATTAGAGACTTTTGTAGATCACGGGGATTCATCCATAGTTGGGTTCATCATTTTTTAGAATGGAACCTATGAAGGATCCAAGTAGTCAGGTATAAATGGTGAGAAACAACACCAATTTTTTCAATGAAACTTGGAGGACAAGCTGATGATAATCATTTAGCTTCAAAAATTACACGGGGAAAGGAAGGAGATAATTCCTCGTGATGATATGGTAGGTGGGTCTATAGGTATGCAAGAGAACATCCATAAATATTAAGGGAAATAAGGTGTAGACAATGTTTCACTAGGAAATCCATGTTTGACAACCAAAGAGAGTGGAAAACTTATCCCCGCATGTGGAGAAGGCCAGGAAGAACACATTCAAGGGGAATAAAATGAGGAGTCAGTAGCAATAAACCAAAATGATCAGAATGAGGAGAAACATGACATCCATAATGTGAAATTTGAACCGTTCTGAGAGATTCGGTCAAAGCCTCAATTTGAAGTTACAGTCATTGGGAATTCGCTGTAGACAGGTACATAGACATTCAACAAGGTACCAGAACTTCAAGTAGAGGACATTCAGGAAAATATCATGCATCTAAATCCATACCTTATGATGTTGAAGTAACGAGTTTGGGAAGTCCGAGATACTTTCTTATAGGAGAATAGGAAAATTGAGGTGGTCATAGGATTATGTGTCGAGTCAACGTCTAATCTGTCTAATGTTGAGGAAGGAATCAATCCCATTACAAGGTAGAAAGAAGAGTATAGTTGGGAGTTCTAGGTAATCCCTCTACAAGAGTACATAGATAGGACTTGGAACACTACCAACCAACCTTTATACATTGATGAGATTATAATAGAATTCTACAAATGGATCATGTCAGGTGATCTAGTGGAGCAACATAAGTTAAGCATCAGGCAAAATTATGATAGTAGAATTATTCCATGTGCAAGAATTCATGCATTATATACTTCCCACGAGATGGATTGGTGAGAGATTATGAGTTGGAGCTTTATCGATGGGATACTATTGGCCAATGGAATATTTTAGCTTGGGCTCTTCAGCATGGGAAATGCTGGAATTTTGAGACGGTATCATAAGTCATAGGTCCCAGGACTTATGTGGTGTTGGGATCTAGGAGAATCCATTGTGGGATGGAACGAACTAAGGATTGTTTCTGATCCAGGTGAATTTATCAAGGCAAGGATTGACCAGAGGATTGTTTGGGATCCCGGCGTCGAAGGATCCATTCAGGTTCATTTAGCATGGAGGCATGAAATAAAACAATAGGTTGTATGGGATACTGGTATCAATGTACATATGCTTATGTTGTAGATAACATTGTATTCCTTGAGGGCAGGAAATATTTGGGCTGGAGGATTTTTAACATTTCATTTTCTAGACATGGTCAAAATGGACGGAATCCACCCATCGTACTTACGATGGTATTCACCCATGGTATCTACCCATGGTTTTATCCTCCATTTTTCGGGGGAAAATAATAAAATAAAGTTTCTGGAGAGTCTATCAAGCCTATAAAATTTGATAGGACCTAGGAATTGAGATCATATTGTGTTATTTATCTATTTTTCCTTTGTTGAAAAATTAGCAAGGTCAGTTCTACTTTGATCCCAGGGAAAAAATCCCCACCGGAGTCATTTTTATGGTGGATCCATCCAGTGCCTATGATTGTATTTCAATGTTGTCATTTCTCATTTTATTAACAAACTTTCATGCCATTGGCGAGGGTTTCTTGTATTAATTATTCTGGCATGTATTATTTGAAGTAATTAATTAAATAAAGTGGGTTATGTTCCAAATCCCTTATGTGTTCCAATTTTTGTTGAAGGCTTATATTAACCAGAACACTATAGTGTGTTAGATCGGTCGAAACTTTTAAGATTTCGGATATTACATTAATCTTAAAATTTATACCAATCTACTCTCTTTTTATTAGATTTGTCACTTTGGTGATGGGAAGACAATAGAGTTTTAACTTTTCTCTTCATTATGTGGTCATTAAAGAAATACAATTTCTTGTTTTTTTTGGAAAATTTGATCATATTTCTTGGTTATACACATTCATTGGTTTTTACACTTCTTTAGGTTCCTACTTAATTGCACATGCTAAATTCTTGAATATATTTTTGCATAAAATATTTACACACGAATTATAGATATCTGCAACAATTGAGACAACCAAATTTGGTGCTTGGTCTTCCTAAAGTTTCTTACATGAATATCCTTTTCCAAAAGTTAAGGTTGTGTGTGCTATCAAATGATGTAAGATGGTACATAGTGAGCTCATCCCATTTCTGACTCATTCATTTTCAAGGGCTAAGTATGCACTCACCTTTAGTGATGACTTATGTCTCTCTTGGTTGTAATTTATTAAGTACAACAGTGAGACATTTATGGTATTTAATACCTTTAAATATTTTACTAAGCAACAATTATCCCCTACTATGCAGAAAATGTCGAGAAAAAGGGGAGGGGGTATGACATGCATGAATTCAAATATTTTGTAGAAAATATGGTACTCAACATCATTGTGTATACCCTTCAGCATAATAGTCACTGAAAGAGTGGCTAACTGTAAGAACATAACCCCTTCTTTATAGGCTAAAAAAATTAATTGTAAAAATTAAATTCAAACTCACATGCCTAGTAGGGAAGTGTTGAATATAAATCCAAAGGAAGCTTGGAAAAATGTTAAGCCCAATGTTTCGTCTTTTAGATTATTTTCCAATCAAGCATGCACCATAAGTCTAGCTGACAACTGCAAATATTTTTAGATGAGCCAATTACTTATTTTTGTTGCTAAATATGAAAATGTGAAGGTATATTGGATACTTGATGACATTTATACAAATCCTTGTTTAAAATGGTTGTCCACTTTGCTGAGTAGTTCGAGTAAACCATTTCTTCTACATATTCCACAAATTCTCTTGTAAAAGATGGTGAAAAACTGGAAAAACTTGATCAAGGACGAATTTGAAAATGATACTTTGTGAACTAAAAAGGCCTAATAGATATCGCTATGAGACAACTGATTTTAGTTACTTTTCCATTGACTCATTTTTTATTCTAACTAAAGAAACATAATCCCCAAGTTTGTACCAAACCCTAAATTCTAACTGGAAATATGATACATAGGACTACGAACATTTCAATAAAAAAAGGGACTAACCATAAAAGTATTAGTCACCAGTAATCATAAATTCAAGTATCTATACAATTATATACAATATATTCTTAGGAATTATTGTTCAAGAAACATTTTGGGAAAGAAATAATGAAGCTCATGATTGAAACATAAGAAACCATGATGCTTCTAATTGAAACATATAAATACAATGATAGAAATAAAAAATATATAAATACAACCATGGAAATATTTAGTTGCTACTGAAAGAGACATGTTTGCATAACATAAATGTAATATTGCAAGTGCATATTTATGCCAAAATAAGACAATGTTTGCATATTTTTCAAATATACTTTGGAAAAAATTAACATAAATGTAATATTGAAAGTGCATATTTATGCCAAAAATAAGACATGGTGGATGCCACAAATATAAGTAAAGTCTCCTAAAGGAAATCACACAATTTGATATAAGTAAAGTCTCCTGAAGGAAATCACACAATTTGATACAAAAGAACTAGGGTTTGACCCTAATTTCAATTACATACCAACAATATAGCTAGAAAAAATACATTTATACTATTATAGCTTAGCATCTATGTGACTCTTGCTTAAAATCATAATCATAGAGACCAGGATGGATACATATTAGCATCTGGAATCTATTACAAGTTAAAGTCTTAAAATTATTATAAAATTCCATTTTGTTTGGTAGAAGCTACAATTACAAAAATCTAGTTGTCTTACTATTACAAAATGTCATTTTGCTTTGCTCAAGTTAAATCCAAGCATTCTTGTGACTATTACAAATTTCCATTTCTTTAGCTCAATCTTTAATTACAAGATTCCAAACATTACAATATATCATTTTTTTCCTCATGCTAAATCCGTACAGCCTTCTAACTATTACAAAATTTCACTTTGTTTTTCTCATGCTAAATCATTATAGTGTTCTAACTATTACAAAATGTCATTTTGTTTTTCTAAGATTAAATCCATCCATTTCTCTTACTACAATTTAATTTGGTAAATGCATGTTGTAATTAACTACTATATACTCAAAAGTGGTATTGGTGGTGCTTACATGCATAATTATCTATACTGATTGTAATTACCCAAACAAAAAAATCACTAATAATCATCTTTTACATCTAATAGGTAGAGAATAAAAAAATATTTGAAAATAAATTCATGAAGACCTTTACTCTTGTGCATTAGAATGGAATCATCCTTATTTTTTCTCTAAATTTTTGTTTTGCACCAGAACCACCTCACCTTTATGAAGAGATCTGTCTGAAATAAATGTAAATACACATCTTTTTTGATATTATGATATTCTATTGAAGCCCATAAAAAAATAAACCAATAAAATCAACAAAATCATGACACTAAAACACACATAATTTAGTTTACATGTATATAACACGAAATCATTATCGAAAGTTAAACTCCAAAAAGCCCATTGTTCTTAGATATGGAGATGATAAATATGAACATCACCATAGGAATTATGCAAAGTTCTAATCAAATGAACCCAAAAAATGAGAACATATAAAAATTCATGGCAATTAAAATAATATTTCTTTTGTTATGATGCAAATTATTCGGGACCTTGAAGTGATATGGAAAATTAGATATTCTAGGAACTGAAATTCCAAATTGACTCATAGAATCGTGGATGTCCCATGAAGGCATGTGCATGGACACCGGACACCGAAAGTACCATTAAATCTCTATTTACTCGATTTTACCATACTCGAGGAACTTTAAAAGTATGGATGCTGAAGCACGTTTCTCCAAGAATGCAAATCAACCCCATTTATCATCTGAATCGTAGCAATTTAAGCTTTTTTAACATCAACATACAATTTTCATGTAATACAATTGCTTCTGTATCATTCAACATTAAATTTTGAATATATCCTACTCAATAACTCCGTAAAATCAACTATTCTCATTCAGAAATCCAAAACACAAATTACATAACTTTCAACATTACAAATATTGAAATATGATTGCAAGTTTAACTCGTTCACACTGAAAAGGAAAAGGAAAAACGAATAAATACTGCATATACAGAATGGAAAATTTCATTCGGTACAATTTCCACATTAACACTATAGAATTTTTACATTAAAACTAGAGTCTCTTTCATATCCAAACAATTCATATCTGCTACTTATTTTGAACTTTTCAACCAGAAAATCATTACTCAAAGATTTAAAAACACATTTGGAAAAAGAACCATTATTACACTCCTTTTAATGCTTTATTAATAGAACTCACACATAATGAAAATTTCCAAGCCCATTGACTTCTAGAAATATAAAAAGAAATGAAAAAATAAATTTCATGGATGTCTGTGCAGCACACATATCCCAGATTTTAGGTTTCAGAAAAATGATAAGTCCAGTCCAAAATATTCACTATCAATATCTTGAACTTGGATTCAAACATTGAACCCAAATATCTGTATTTTTAAAACCCATTTGTCCATACAATGAGCGTATGGTGAATACAAACCTATTTGGAATCCAACATTAAACCCAAATATCTTTTCTTTTATATATGTGTCCATATAATGAGCATATGGTGAATCTCAACCTATTGTGGAAAAAACGAGGATATGAAAAATATAAAGATATTGTAAAACAAAATTCAAACATTTAAAATTTGAAGGTTCAATTTTAACTTGCAAAATTACACACAGTAATCACAAAATCAAAACAATACAAACTAAAAACAACGGGAAACGAGAATGGTCTCACCAAGCACCTATGAAAATCCAAGCTTCCCACTAAAAATCCAACAAAGAAGGTATAACCCTTGTCCATCATGCAAGATATAACTAACATCGACAAGAGGATATTTAGAGTGCAAGATATAACTATCATCGACAAGAGGAAATTTGAGCGTTTGGGTGCTTTTCCGGCATAGAGAACGAAGCGATGCCCTTCCTTCTTTCCTCCTTTGGCAACGATGGGTTTATCATCCTTTGTAGGATTTCCGATTATTCGGTGGCAATCGCTCTATTGGGTAGGTGAAGAAAGTACCTTTCCTTCTCTTGGAATAGGACTTCTCTTGTACATGAGGTTCCCTCCTTACCTAGTCTCTCATAAAATCGCTTAGCTAGACTCAACAGCTCTACCTATGGCCCTCATACATGTATGTTGTGATAACGTAGTAAGATACATTTTGACCTGGAATTGTGTTTTTAAAAACAGTGAAGGGAGGTCATACTAAGTACATTTTGATGATCCCCTTCAGAAAAGAGAACGTGAGCCTGATATTCTTATAGAAGATACTATGGCTGAGCAAGAGGAAATTTTTAATAAAAACAAACATGGTTATAAATTATGCCCTTGACGAAGAAAACTAGTTAGCCTTGAACACAGAGAATGGTAGATGAACATAACACACCAAATTGGTAGATGAAAAATATGTTGGAGAGAATGTGTTTGACTGATTTCCTTTAATGGAAAGTGAGCTTGATAACAGTTAGTTATATACAGTTCATATAGCTGCAAAAATTCTCTTCACTATATATAATAAGCAGCTATTTTTTCCTCTGTCAAAAAGTCTGATAACAGTTCCATCACATATGAAGAAGAGAGGTATATGTCACATATCAAGAGGGGAGGTATATCTCAGTTGATATTAAAGGTATTTCTTTCAAAAAGTTGTGTGTTCGAGGATGTGGTTGGCTGATTTTCTTTAATAGAGTGAGCTTGATAACAGTTCCATCACATAGGAAGAGGAGAGGTATATGTCAGTTGATATTGAAGACATCTCTTTCAAATATTTTGTATACTTGTTGAAAAAATCTAGAAATGACAGAAAATGACCATTCTCCTGGATCTTTGATAAAAAAGGATGACATCGAGAAATGAGAAAGTGTAATATTATGAGAATATTGGTCTGACCAATGCGATAGAAAATACCACTATTCATATTCTTAAGCTACCATTTTACCGTCCTCGAAAAACAAGCAACTTCAAAATTTATCCACACAAATGATGGAATTTCTGAACAATTTCTTAACACACTGCGGAAATAAAACTCAACTCAACACAGAGATTTAATTTAAAAAAATGCCGATAGAGATATGCAAAACATAAATTTCATTAATAAAAAAAAATTGGACTGTTACAAATGATATCTTCAGAACTGTTGCGTTCTGGATTTACAAAATAACTTCTGCTGCTACAAAACATAGCTCTTCAGTTTCTGGCATACCCTGCTTCCAAACACAGCTTGTTGCTTTATGTTTTCTTTCTCTCTGTCTCTCCGTCTTTTTTTTTCAGTCTTCGGACTCTCTCAAAACAATACACAAAAGAATAAAGAGTAACACAATACAATGCACTCATGGCATATATATATATGAAACATTACAATATTATATATTATAAATATCTCATATTTATAATATGTAAAACCAAAGTTAAAACTCTAAATGTATTATGGTAAAAAAACAACTAACTCAAAGTCGAAAATAAAACTTATGACCCAAATACAAATTAAATCAAAACTTTATGTGCTAAGGTTAAAAACCTTATTCCCTTTATGCTTACCTGGGGGCTGTTTGAAGACCATTCAAGTGAGTTCCATTCACCTCCCGGAACTGCTTTGGTGGATCCCAAAAATGGGTGATGTCATTCATTTTGGGGTTGTCTTCCCCTTTGCTACTGAAGCCTGCTACGCCCCTGGAATGTTGTTGCCTCTGCGTTAAATGGAGTTGGTGGGTGTTCAATGCGGTAGTTGAGTGCGGATAAGAATATGGGTGCAGAGATTGGAATGCAAGAGGTTTCGTGTGGATCAAAACTAGAGATTTTCACCGCTTTTACTGTCATTTCGCAAATTCTTGCTGGTGTTTGCAGTCTTTCAATCTCATCAAATTAAATTTACCGTCCTGCTGCTTGTGTAGGCAGTTGGAATTATATCGACAAAGTCAAAGGGGTTTTTTGAGTCAAAACACGAGAGAGATATAATTAACATATTTCATCCGAAATTAAAGGCATAGGAGAAAAATTGACAGTAATGCACAATGCGCAAACCTAATAATATATTTTTTATCATTTTTTCCCAGAAGTAAAAAATACTTCTGGTTTTATATTCTGTCCTTCTTTTTATATATATATATATATATATATATATATATATATATTCATGAGAGTCAATATAGTTTACAAGAATAGATTGAAACTACATCGCTTTCTACGCACTGTAAAACCAAAATTACAGATGTTTCACACCATAAAAACTCTAAATTACATGCAGGTTGAATACCTCCAAAACACTAGCAGAGACATCAACTTATGAATTCTATTAGAAACATAAATTTCACCATCTATGTATGACGTACATTTCACATTCTATATATAGAGACAACTAAATTTATTAATATTTTTTTCACCTTCTATATATCCACTATATATCGCGACAAGCAAATTTTTTAATAATTTTTTTAATATATAGTTGTGTGATTTGCATATTGATTGTGCGCGATGTTGAGCATCTAATTTTTCATTTGATGACCATACCCAATATAGTATTCACCATCTTTAATTTGCTGATTGTTTGTTTCTTGCAGATATGAAAAATATTAAGGCAGTCAAAAATTAAATTACTTCAGTGTTGCTGGATTCTTTTTGTACTCCAGAAATGACACCATCAAATTCATTTAATTAAATAGATGGAATTATTTCCAACATCTTATACAGGTTTTCTTTTCTATTCCAGAAATGACAATCAAATTCATTTAATAAAATAGTTGGGATTATTTTCAACCATCTTCCAAAGCTCTCAAAACTTGAACAGCCGACAGAGTTATTTGAATAAAGCCAAGAACAGAGCTTAAATAAATACATTTATACGATGAATATGGAGTCATTGTCAAGACCTAGCCTTAACATAAATGAATTCTCAAAATCTTTTGCCCCGATTAGGGAATCTGTGTGGCTCTTGCTTAAAATCATAATCAGAAAGACCCCGACCGGTCCATATTCACACCGCGAATCCATAACATGAGAAAATGGAGTTGTTATCAATGAAAACCAGGAAGGGAGCGATGAGCTTACCTGCAGGAATAACCAAACATATAAAGGCTATAGCGTAGCCTACCACTTTAAGAGATGATACTAAAAGAATTTTCATCAGAAGTCCTTGAAGCTAGTTACCTAGACCAGAGAACTCCAGCAAGAAACCCTACAAACGGAGTCACCATTAGCAACCCAAACATGGTGCGAAACCCAATAAATGGAAGTACAGGAATGACTTACCTGGAGAAGATCCTGCATTATACAAGACTACGGGTAGTGAAACAACCACATCGGAACCCTATTGATCAGAAACCAGGTAAAAGATCTCGCATTATACAAGACTAGGGTAGTGAATCAACCCCATCTGAACCTTATTTATCAGAAATCATAAATTGTAAATAAAACTTATAATCTGTTCAAGGTAAATCGTTGGTACCCATCAGATAAGAAAGAAACATTTGGGTTTATCTTGAAGGACGGAGTCAGGACTCTGGCAGCTTTTGTCCTGGAAATCACAAATAGGGCATGGATACCACAACAAAAAAATATTTCACACACCAATTTAATTTCTAAAAAATAATATAATAAAATTTTTAAGTACCAATAAAATTGTATAGTCAAAAGTAATATTCAATATGCTCAGGTGGATGTAAACCAAGATGTACTTCGATAATATAAATTCATGGCAACCACCCACATCATATCAGAGGATGCTGCCTGCAACAGAAAAATGGTGGTTTGAAATAGAGGGCTTTCTTCCTTGGGATTTGTGAATGGTGTCAATGGATATAAATAAAAGTTTAAAGAGAGTGTATCATTAAACTAAATTAAAAAAAAAAAAAAAACTAAACTGATTATCAAATCTTTTTTTTTTTTTAAGTGAAATTTCTAAAGTTGAAATCAAATTGATAATCAAATCCTATAAATTTAAAATCCACTTATGATCTAAATTTCACTTACGATGAAGCCCTATTTCTGTAAAGCTGAAAATTTCCAAATTGAAAATCAAATCTATAACCCAAAATCATGATAATGAGAAAAAAATCATGATAAGGAGAAAAAAATGCAATGAATAAGGTCTGTTGAGTTTTTATTTTGTCAATTTCTTTTTATTCTGATTAATTCATCTTTACTGTGACATATTACAACTGGTATGAAAAAGTTTATCCAAGTAACCATGTTTCCAATCCTATTAATTCTGCCCACTGGCTTATGCAATCACAATATTTCAGTTGATATCGATGGATGTTTATCATTATTTCTAGAGGATGGAATATTAGTTTAAATAAATAAAATGATACACATAACTACATTATTTCGAATTATATTAATGCTTTCCAATAACTTATGGAATCACAATATTTCAACGACTATAGATATTTGAAAAAAAATAAGTATTATATCAAATATATATTTTTAATAATATTACTATTTAAAAAATCATATTAAAACAAAATATATTAACACTTTTCTGCTACTTTTTGGATATCATAAATTTTTACACAACAAAAATAAAACAAAAATAGTTGTGAATTCCAAATATTAAATAAATAATCAATATAATTCAACCACCTGTCATGGATAAATACAAGCCGTAATGGCAATGATAATATATTTCTATTTAACTACCAAAAATACCATGAGTCCATATTTATTTTATTTTTTTTAAATATAAAACTGAAAATACATTGGAAAGTAGAAACTTTACATTAAAAAAAAAATATTGATATTTATCTTCCATTTTTTTGGCATAAATTTCCATAAATGAAAAAAATTAAAAACAACTATTTTTGATATCTACGTATTAAAATAAATATGATTCACACACATATAAGTGATTATATAATCCTAACCGTTAATAGTCTCTAAATAAATTATATAAAATTCACAATTCAAACTTCTTCTTAAAACAAAAATAAATTCCAAAAACCCCTAAACCTAACTCTGAACTCCCATAACAAGTAGACTATGACTATAAATATTTCACCAATTTATGAGAGTTGGGCCCAAGGTAGATTGTTGACCAGAGATTCCTTCCACTGTGGATTGCCCATCAGGTAGATTTATGAGAGTTGGGTCCAACGTAGATTGTTGGCCAGAGATTCCGTCCGTTTCATGACCGATCAAGACCCGATCCACCCCCGTCGGGTTTCAGTGGAAACGACTCCAACGTATATTCCGATAGTGAGCTATAGGCCGGGTCCACGTCGGATATTACCCTGCGTGGCTGCTTCACTTGATTTCCAATTCCAATCTATATTGTACAGAAAATATTAGTATGATTGTACAGAAAATGTTAATATGGTTATGATATTATTTGCATGTAATGTCAAAGGAAAATTACATTAAGAATATTGTAATTATACTTACATCGGATTCCTCCTTAAACATTGCCCTGAGTTCCCTCTCCGCTTGATCTCCAATTCCGATCTATATATTATACAGAAAATGTTGTTGTATGATTATTCTCTGCATGTAATGTTGACAGAAAATTACATGAATAAAATTGTAATTGTACTTACATCTGAAGAGGAGGGCGTGATACTCGCCAGTTTTGGGATGGAGAGCGTTGTGCCCATCAAACTAGCTGAAAGTTGCAGAAGTATTAGATGAAAAAAAAAATTCAATAATAGAATTCAATGATCACACGGTATTTAATTTTATCACATATATACCTTCCAGTATTTCCTTTTGCTGCGGTGTTGGTTTCCATCTGGTACTCACAAATTCAGTGGTGCAGTTCTCTGCATTAAAAAAAGACACGTCAAGGCAAATAAGTAAAATATCAAATACAACAATTTCTATATAAAAAACATGAAACATATTTAGATAGTAGATAAAATCAAAAAAAGCAAAGAATTTAAAACAACACCTGCAATGTTTTTATCCATAACTTCTGTGTTTTTTAAACAAGATCTGCAATTGTTCGGTTCTTCTTTCCTCAGACCAACGTTGTGGCAATGGCAATGAAATGAGGTGGACGGAGAGGAGGTGACAATGTATGTGAAACAAAGATCAATATATAATGGTTTTAGGGCTTCAAAGTTTATCAACTTTTCCAGTTATTACAATTCCAATGTATACACGTTTCAAAGTTAAATTGTTGATATACACATGTAATGTGCAAAAAGAGTTAGTTTGACTATTTAGAAATATTAATAAATTTTATACACATATTTCTATAGTATAATTTATAGTATTTTTTTTACTATTAAATTAAATTTATTATATTTTATTTCCTTTATCAAAAATTTAAATTTAGAGTTAGTTTGACTAAATGGAAATGTTAATACATTTTATACACATATTTCTATAGTGTAATTTATTTAAGTTTATTATATTTTATTTCCGTTATGAAAACTTTAAAATGATGTTTGTTCACTGTATTTGATTTTGGTTATGAAAAGTGTGAAATTTTTTTATCGAATATATTTTTTAAATAAAAAATATATTTTATAATAAATTTATATTTTTAAGTTAATAAGTTTCAATGTTAGAAGAGAAATTATAGTGAAAAAATCCTAATATATTGATTAAAGAAATATTGACTATATTTATTTAATAAGATATTATGAAATAAAAAATTCAGTGCAAAGTTTTCAATTCTAAATGTTATAATGGAGATTAAGATTGCAAAAGTTAAAAGGGACATAATACATTAATTAAAGAAATATTGACTAAATTCATTTAATTACATGTTATGAAAGAAATAATGTGGAAATTTTTTTATGTAGGATTTCAAATCTAAAATTTATAATATACTTTTAAATATTTTTTAAGTATAATTATTTTTAAATATTTGTTAGTTTTTAAAACTAAGAAATTTACCTTTTTTCAACTAAAAATTTTGACATCTTATTGAAGTGATATATTAAAAAAAATTATATTTCACTAAAGCAATAGATAAAAACCTCCAATATAATGTAAAAATGAACACAGCTACTCTAAAAAAAAAATAAATGATGTTTGTTTTCATTTAGGTCAAATTCTAGTTTATTGTGAAAATTCAAAAGATTTTTGAAAATGATAAAGATCTTTATTCTTCATTTTCAAATTGCTCTTTTCTCATGTTATGGAAAAGGTAAAGAAATGTTCACTAATTTTCTTACTTCGATGTTATACGAATAGGTAATAAGTAAAATTTAATAGGTGGTCATAGGATTATGTGTTGAGTCAACGTCTAATCTATCTAATGTTGAGGAAGTAATCAATCCCATTACAAGGTAGCAAGAAGAGTATAGTTGGGAGTTCTAGGTAATCCCTCTACAAGAGTACATAGATAGGACTTGGAACGCTACCAACCAGCCTTTATACATTGATGAGAGTATAATAGAATTCTACAAATGGATCATGTCTGGTGATCTAGTGGAGCAACATAAGTTGAGCATTAGGCAAAATTATGATAGTAGAATTATTCCATGTGCAAGAATTCGTGCATTATATAATTCCCACGAGATGGATTGGTGAGAGATTATGAGTTGGAGCTTTATCGACAGGATACTATTGTCCAATGGAATATTTTAGCTTGGGCTCTTAAGCATGGGAAATGCTGGAATTTTGAGACGGTATCATAAGTCATAGGTCCCAGGACTTATGTGGTGTTGGGATCTAGGAGAATCCATTGTGGGATGGATCGAACTAAGGATTTTTTGTGATCCAGGTGAATTTATCAAGGTAAGGATTGACCGGAGGATTGTTTGGGATCCAGACATCGAAGGATCCATTTAGGTTCGTTTAGCATGGAGGCATGAAATAAAACACTGGGTTGTATGGGATACTGGTATCAATGTACATATGCTTATGTTGTGGATAGCATTGTATTCCTTGAGGGCAGGAAATATTTGGGCTGGAGGATTTTTAACATTTCATTTTCTAGACATGGTCAAAATGGACGGAATCCACCCATCGTACTTACGATGGTATTCACCCATGGTATCTACCCATGGTTTTATCCTCCATTTTTCGGGGGAAAATAATAAAATAAGGTTTCTAGAGAGTCTATCAAGCCTATAAAATTTGATAGGACCTAGGAATTGAGATCATATTGTGTTATTTATCTATTTTTCCTTTGTTGAAAAATTAGCAAGGTCAGTTCTACTTTGATCCCGGGGAAAAATCCCACCAGAGTAATTTTTATGGTGGATCCATCCAGTGCCTATGATTGTCTTTCAATGTTGTCATTTCTCATTTTATTAACAAACTTTCATGCCATTGGCGAGGGTTTCTTGTATTAATTATTCTGGCATGTATTATTTGAAGTAATTAATTAAATAAAGTGGGTTATGTTCCAAATCCCTTATGTGTTCCAATTTTTGTTGAAGGCTTATATTAACCAGAACACTATAGTGTGCTAGATCTGTCGAAACTTTTAAGATTTCGGATATTACATTAATCTTAAAATTTATACCAATCTACTCTCTTTTTATTAGATTTGTCACTTTGGTGATGGGAAGACAATAGAGTTTTAACTTTTCTCTTCATGATGTGGTCATTAAAGAAATACAATTTCTTTTTTTTTTTGGAAGATTTGATCATATTTTTTGGTTATACACATTCATTGGTTTTTACACTTCTTTAGGTTCCTACTTTATTGCACATGCTGAATTCTTGAATATATTTTTGCATAAAATATTTAGACACGAATTATAGATATCTGCAACAGTTGAGACAACCAAATTTGGTGCTTGGTCTTCCTAAAGTTTCTTACATGAATATTGTAACACCCCCAATTCATGTGATTGCATTTTAAATTTAGATACTTGAACTTTACATCCTAAGGGGAGTGGACCCCAAAGGATAATTATTTTGTCAATGTAATTAAACATTTAATTGAGGAAATGAATAAATTAGTGTGGTGCAGATTGACCAAAAATGAGATGATGAGATCACTTGCTAAATCTGTGAGGATGGATGAGGCAAATATTTCCCCACAACCTTTCAAAAATCCTTGAAAGACAGTAAGTTTTAAATTTAGATTTTTGAGGAAAAATATGAATTTCCCCAATGATGAGGAGAGTAGTTGGGAAGAGGTAAAAAGCTGGAAAAGCTGAGGAAAAGCATAAAACAGCTTTAAAGAATCCCTAAATTGGGAAGCCTAGGAAAACAGGAAGAAAAGCATCCTGAGATTCTAGACGCAGAATTAGAAACATGCTTTGGGGAACAATAGCTTAAATAAGCCACTCCTAAACAGATTGAGGTGGGTCTGGAGTGGAGGTGATCTCAGCTCGGGGGTGAGTCCTCGAGACAGACGGACTCTAAGGTTGGGAGGTTGGTCATTTTACTGAGTGGTATGTAATTCTACTTATCTGGTGTTTTCTTTACTTCAGTATGAATTGGCTACATATAAAGGTTTGTCATATACTATACTGTAAATGCTACATTTAACAGATTCATTAGAAGGTATTCACCTTCAGAATTCTGTATAGTTGTAGACATTAACTGTGTGAAATAGAATCCACCAGAATTTCTAAACCATCTCTGGTTCAAATCTGGGGTGTAACACCTCTAGTTTAAGGATTTTTTTTTTTTTTTTCATATATACTGGGGTTTCATTTTGTATTTAATAATATTCAATATTCCTCATTTGTATTCCTCCTGTGTACCTTAAAACCATATAATATAAGTCTAGACCCTAGGTACATTCATCTCTTTTGATAACATCATATAAGCCATACATATATAATACATATACCGCTTATATATATATAACACATATACTACTTATATATATATATCCTTTGATAATATTATTTGAATGCGCATATGTATATATATATCACATATATATATATATATAACATATATAGGTATATCCTTTGATAGAATTATTTGAATGCGCAACCGTATACATAGCACATATATATAAAATAACCCCTTTGATATTATCATTGGGTCCTCACATATATAGACATGTAATATATATAAATATGCGTTGACAATACTTTGGAATATCGATTAGGTATATAATACATAACCTACATTTCAATTAATCCATATATATCCATAGATCTATATATATCCGCGTAAGTCTACCATAGTCGAGATTTGGGGCGCTCGAACTGTTGGTATAATTACATATGAGGGCTTCCTCTACGAATTATGAATTTTCGGGACTTTTCTAAACCTAATCGTACCCATTTTGGTATTGTTTACTTGCAATTATTTGCCGGATTCTTCGCGGCATAACATATTATTATTCGTTCATAATTATACAAATAGCATCAAATGTAATAATGTTCAGGTATGCGTATTGGCGTCGCTGAAATCATATAAAATCCGGACTCATTTCAAATTTCGGCGGTTTATCATGATTTGGGTTCTGAACCAGTGCATACACGTTTTGATTTCATACGTGGAGGGTGCAACATGCGTACTGGTTCTGTTTCGTAATATACGCGTTGCACCATGCTCTATTAGACTTGGTTTAACGTGTGAATTTGGTTTTTGTTGCGTTCGATCGTTTTGCAGGCAGGGACGACGTCTCGCTCCTGAGAGGAAAGTACCAGCTGCCGGTGTATATCGTCCCATACTCAGCAAGAGTTTGACGGGTGGCTTTGCTATTTGTCATGTCGGCTGGCCCAAGTACTGTGTGAGCCGAGTCCTGCCTTGGAGAATTATTAATTCTAGGGTTAGCCCTCTATTCCTGTGCATGCGGTGCGTAGCTCCTCCATACCTCCTCTGCGCTCCTTAATATCGCCTGGTACCCGCCTGTCGACGTGGCTGAGTTTCCTCAATCAACATAGGGATCTTCTGATTTTCTGGGGCAGTGAGATTAGGGTTACGAGGGTTCTTTTTAAATCGAGGCTCTTGTGCCGATTTGTTCATCCGACCCTTCCCATTTATTTCTGTAATATAGAATCGTTGCCTTTCACCACTCCCTTCGCCTGTGGTTGATGGTATAGCCGGATCAGGTTGCGGCTACAGTTTATCTTCTCTGGTTTTGTGTTTGTCTCCATGCAGGGTTTCTTCACCTAATTCGTGATTCTTTTATGGATGCCTCCTGTGCAGGGACGCGAAGCCATCGCGAAGGTGCCGGACCACTGCCAAATGGAGAGATTCAGCATAAGGGTTCACATTATCTCTGAATCCCATTGCTTTTATATCTCCTTACGTTCTGAGACTCCTTTTATTTCTTTTTTTGTTAGAGAATACATTATCGCATTATCTTCGGATTGTTTTTCGCAGAGAGGACAGAGTGTCGGCATCTCAGGCTGGAGACCTAGCCTGTTCTCTAGCATTTGTTAAGCTTCATTTTATTTTCCTGGTGGTGCTCTTGTTTGATTTATACATACACCGATTTTCTCCTTATCATAATTTTTCTAGACTGTTATGATGTAAACCCTAGTTGGTTGGCTTGGGTTTCTTTGCATCCCGATTGGATAAGTAGGCGTTCTAATCTCTTTACACAGCGTGTGGATTTCTCGATTTTACTGTTGTAAGCGTCAATGCGATGCCCGGGTAGGAAGAACACTCTGATTCACAGGTAATTCCTAAGTTCTTCCATACGGCTGTGGAAGTGATGCATCAAATTTGTGGGTTTGTGCTTTCATTCAAATTTGATATCGTTTGAAATCAAACGCTAGCTGTTAGAACCTATATCATGGCTATGTTTTTATGTTTTTGTTAAACTGTCTCACTCATGGCTATGGTCAAAGGCGTCATGGCCAGTCAAATTCAATATATTTCGAGTGGCTTCGTTTCGATTTAATGGCAGAATGACTAATGACTCGAACTCTCCCATCGATAATCTCTGTGCACTAACGAAAATTCAACTCTGTAGTCAGATAGGTTTAATAATGGTAGCGTTCTTCACGAACGGAGGTAAGGTTGTACCACCTGTGGTATTTTAATATCATGACTTACTGCATATCAAAGTAACCCAAAATACATCGCATAGAGATTAATATATAGCGTGAAGTCATGTAGTCGGCCTTTGTTCTCTACACGCTGTCTCATAGTTATTATTGTTGCAACTGTTATTTACACATCGTGTCATCGTTTTAACTTTTACCTCTGTTCGTTTTATCTAACGTTCAAAAGTTCCTAAATTTCCGTGGAGTATAAATGTCGGTACAGTCAGAGGGATTCGTTTGACATAGGCCCAAGGCATAGTATTTTTAATTAACCATCATGCGTTAATGTAGTTTGACTATACATTTGTTCAAATAGCTGTAGGGATCATATATATATTTCATTTTAACATAAATGATTCGTATTTATATCTCCTTTTAACATATATGGTTCATATATATGTATAGCTCATTTGTAGTCGATGTTAAAAGGACCTATTGTGTTAGTTATTGATACTTATTAAAATATATATATATTTTTTTAAATGCATATACCTGTATTCGATAGTTCATTTGGTGGTGTGCATTCAGCATAGATTAAATCCATTGCCATAATATTTATTTCAAGGGTTAGAGGTGAATTTAAAATGCAATATACCCTATAAATGCTATAAATGCTATAATACTCCTATAGAGTAGAATTACTTCTTTATCTAGAAGAATTTCGAATTTCATATTCTAATGTCTTTACTTTCTTCTCTTTTTTTTTTTGTACCATGTAAACTTCAGTTCTGCTACAATATTTTTCTAACATACATATGAGCATATAATATCACCTTGTATCTACATGAAACAAGAAAATATTTAATTATCTGTGGAGACTAAGTAACTTCAGATTTAAACCGACCTTGGTTTAGAGTTTCTGTGGTTTCTACTCTATGGATTTCTGGTCTACAACTAAACAGAATCTGGAAAGTGAATGCCTTAGGATGGAATCTGTTAAATGTAGTACTAAAATCAATCATACCATTTAATTTAATTTTATATGTAGCCAATTCATACCATCATAAAACAAAATAACAAGAATTTCATAACATACCACAATTGCAAATGACCAACCTCCCAACCATAGAGTCCTCTTTGTCTCCCAGGACTCACCCCCGAGCTGAGATCACCTCCCAGAATAGACCAACCTCTGATCTTCTTAGGAGCAGCTTATTTAAGCTCATATTTCCCCAAAGCATGTTTCTAATTCTGCGTCCAGAATAGCAGGATGCTTTCTTTCCTGTTTAGCCTAGGCTTCCCATTTTGGGAATCTTTAAAGCTGTTTTATGCTTTTCCTCAGCTTTTCCAGCTTTTCTTACCTCTTCCCAATTACTTTCCTCATCATTGGGGAAATTTATATTCCTCCTCAAAATCTAAATTAATTTCTTTCAAGGATTTTTGAAAGATTGTGGGGATTTGTTGCCTTATCCATCCTCATATATTTGGCAAGTGATCTCTAATTCTCATCTTGGTCAAAATGAACAATCATTTTATTTATTTCCTCAAATTAAATATGCAAGTACATTCACACCATACTTATCCGTTTGGGTCCACCCCCTTAGGATTAAAGTTCAAATGTCTAACTTTAAAAATTCAACACACAAATTGGGGGTGTTACAGGGGATACGTGTATTTCCACAGAACCAACACTTGAATTTATTTCAATCTGCTTCTCATATGTTAGTGCACTCTATGAGCAGGAATAAAATAAAGCAATAGGAGAGTCAATATACCCAGATAAGGATTTGCATATGGGAATTCATATTTAAACTTTGACAAAAAAAATAAGAAGAGCATAGACTGCACTAGAAATCTGTACATTCCTCATATGAAAAGAGAGGTATATAGGAAGTTAATTCTATATGCAGAAATTCCTAGTACTGTTCAATCATCTGTAAATCTTCTCTTAAAATTTGGAACTGTAAGAAGTCTTATGTATAATAAAAATCAATTAGAATATTAGTCAATTAAAAATTAGGAAATCAAGCAATTCCTGAAGAAGGCAGGACCAGAAGAAAACATATATTCGGACTGTCAGAAATTTTACTACAGTAGTTATAGTCTGAAGAAATTTATTGTTCCTCAATTAACCCTTAGAAACAAGATACCATGCTATTAATGCAGTGAACAGTATATCTCTAGACACAACAGAAATAGGCTATGTAAATGGTGTATAAAAATCTCTGTCTATGCAAGTAAAATTTACCCATAGTCATGCCTTACATGTATAATTGCATCCAACTGTACTGGAAATGATTTCAGAAACCCATATGAAACTGAATGAATACTTCTATATACTATACGTCCTCAAGTTAAACCTCTAAAGAAGAAAAGAGAAATTAAGTATGATGCGAAAGCACTTTCATTCATGGAATCATTGTTTTACAATATTGATCTACACTTAAATATCTAGATCGGTGGGGTAGCACAGTCATAGCCGATATCTTTTGGGATTTATATCATCTAAATTAATTGAACTAGAAAACCAAGGTATCTACAACAAGGCTAGCAGAATTTAATAGAGATAAATAAAACGAAATTTCAGAAGGTAACCAATATTGGGAGTAAACATTTCATACACATTAACGATATTTTATCCTTCTAGTGCGAGCCCAGAACGAATTATATAACGAGAGAAAACCTGTAGGAGAGAATATGCAGTTGAGTGAAGGGGCGGCTATAGACCACCTGAACGAGTATCAGAACCAAAAACCGACAAGGAAAGTGCGAGGTCGGCATAATGACAGGCCTCGAATCAAAGATAAAACCAAAGTGTGTGCATAGTTCACCGTCCATTCTGCTTTTTCCCCAACATTAAATACATAAATAAAAACGAATAGAAATGTGGTGCATGGTCTGCACAATTTGGGTTTAAAACCAGTAACATACGGTCTTGGTACAACTTTGACAGCCTTGACAGTCATGTCCTGCAAAGTAAAACGATGGCAGAACGAAAACTTTACATAGTTGGTAGGACGTCAACCGTCTACACAATAAAAGAACCCCCTGAAAGGGAGATTAGGGGTATCGAAGGAACGGCTAGGTCGTTGCCAGAGGCAATGTAAACTAGCATGGTCAGGAATTTCATTTGCCAGTGTGCTCATATGACCTGAAAATAAAAATACCATACGCGTTTGGAAGAGGCACAAGCTGACAATCAAATCGATAAACCAGTAGATTGTATGAAACAGAAAATGGCGGGAACCAGGGTTACCTGTACGAGTGATGAAGAACGAATAGATATCCTGAAGAAAATATATATATACAGAAGAATAAGAATGGCATCCATCGTAGTGAATGGTAGCTGTAGAAAATAAAATACAATTGGTTCTTATATCTCTATATACACATCTATCATAGAAAAATAAACACAGTGGGAGTTTCAACTAACCATAATGAGTTCGAAGTAACTCCGCCCTTGAACCAGTTCAGGCTGTCTGTCGAAGTCCGAAACCCTCACACATCTTCAGAACTCGAATGAAAAAGGGAAAAACGTAGACATAGAACGCAGTGGGTTGGAGTCTGCGGACTTGGAAACAAGTCAACGCGTGTTCTGAAAGGGCGTCGTCCTGGAAACCAAAAAAATTCAGAGAACATACATCATCAAATCTGGAAGAGATCGACCATAGAAACGAAAAAAAAATATATGTGAACTTGGGTTACCTTCTCGCTGTTGGCTAGACCCACGCACTGGTAACAATTCTCCCGAGTTGCCGCACTTTGTGGAGTTGTGCGAAAGGAAAAGATGCATATGAGAAAGGGTAACGAAATAAAACAAAAACCTGGAAGATAACGAGGCTGAAAAAAAATTGTTTACGTTTGAAACCCTAGCTCGTGGCTCGATAACAGTCCTGGTGTCAATTCAACAAAGGAATGGCGTTCTGGGGTTTTCGAAAATCCAAGAGCACAAACAAGGACTCATGAAATCCCGATAGAGATTGAAACATTAAACTCCACCGTATGAAATCGTACTTTTGGTAGCATATGTCAGTAGAACAACTCAGAATTGGAATATCACACAGTTAAAAAAAAATCGACAAACCCCAAGACATTAACGGCCATAGCTGGCACGAATATCTGCTATTAAAAACCCGATTACATAATCTATGTGTCTACTTTACATTGAAATCGTATCAAGTCAAGGTACCAGAGTTGGGTGAAACGAATTAACTCCTCGCGCCACACCGAGAGGGACGTAGGTACAGAGGTTGACAAGCCTACACTTGTCAACCATGTATAGGTCTTTTATATCTCCTATTATTTCAAGTGAGAAGATGTATCAGGATTAAATAGAAAAGAGGGAAAAATTTATTCACACCATCGCTATATAGGTAGCGTAACCATGGTAAGGGGAATGGAATTAATTCATGCAAACCCCCTCTCCAATAGCACGACACCGCGAAGCCTTCGAAAAGATCAGGATTAGGTAGAGGACGAAATTCCAATTTTGACACTTATGATGTGGAGAAATTGAAAACTTCAAGTGAGGTAATGGTGGGGCAGAATGACTCGAAAATTGAGATCAAGGGTATTATAAAAATATAAGGGTTGTCTTATACTTTATGTAAGTTTTAATGACAAAATAGCATACGAGATAAATTGAGGATAATTATATACAGTTAAGTGTGCATCAAGAGGAATTAGATTCAACCATGAAGGACAAGTTCAATCACCTACTAAACAAAAAAAAAAAAAAATTATTTTGAGAGAAGGGAGATATGACAAATGGTATCAGAGACCAAGTTATAAAACGGGGCTGGTGACTTTCTGCTCATGATTGCTGTGTACTCACTGTGTAATTTTTTTTGCTGTAGCAAAAGTTTTGTTTTTGTTGTTTGTTTTTTTTCTGTTCACTGACCTATGCTATGTAGTGTACAGTGGGGTGATAGAATGGAAGAAGGTGGCGAAATTTATGTTGATCTGCGTGGTGAACCAGATCCCAATGCAGCCATGATGGCTATGTTGTGAAATTTGCAACAAGAATTGGCTGAGATAAAAAGCCAAAATGACAGATTGTCATTAGCCAGTGAGGAGCAGGAAAATCTCATCAGGGAATTAACCTCACGGAACAGCCAAGAAGGCGAAGGTTCCGGAAAGAGGAAAACTGATGAATCTGATGAGGAAGATGCTATTCGACATCAGAATAAGCAGAAAAAGGAATTACAAGGGGAATTCCGAAAAATCAAACCTCCCTCCTATGACGGGGAGAAGGAGGAAGATGTTGAAGCCTAGTTGCTGAATATGATTAAGTATTTCCAGGTTTATGAATATGAAAGCAATTTGAACGCCAGATTAGCTGTCTACCAGCTACAAGGTAAGGCTACCTTGTGGTGGGAGGAGACAAAGATGGTGCATGCCATAGATGAAAAGACAGTTACTTGGGAAGATTTCCAGGCTAAATTCAAGAATCGCTACTTGAATGAGCGGTACTATGATGACAAAGCAAAAGAATTTCATGAGCTTAGATTGGGATAGCTCACTATCGATGAGTTTGTTACTAAATTTACCAATCTATTAAGATATGTACCTTACATAAGGGAAGAAAAGGCAAAGGTACAGAGGTTTCTGAATTGTTTGCCTATGGTATACAAAGAGAAAATTGAGTTTGACAACCCAAAAACAATGGACGAAGTTGTTAGAAAAGCTAGATTGTGTTACCAACAGTTCAAAGGAAAAACTGATCAAGGGAAAAGTTGGGTAAATAAGAATGAATTCAAAGGGAGAAAACAGAAACCAGCCTATCTGAAGAATTTTGGCAGAGATCATCAACGGAAAAGGTTTAGTAAACCCAAAGAAAGTCAAACGGCACAGTCCCAAGTGGCTTCGAAACCAATAGATGGAGACAGTAAAAAGGAGGGAACAGTCAGAATGAAGGAGCCCTTGAAATGTTGGGGCTGTGGAGAACCCCATATTTTGAGGGACTGCCCCCATAGAAATGTTCATATGCTCATGAGGGATCGGGAAGCGACAACAGTAAATGATATAGCCAGAAACATACCAACTATCAGTGCAGCCCTGGAAAATCAGCAAGCAGAACATCAAGCAACCATGGTGGAAATGGAGGGTAAGATTTCTGACCTACCTGTTTCTGTTCTGATTGATCCAGGTGCTTCTTTGAGTTACGTTAGTCCAAATATTGTAGAAAAATGTAACTTAAAAACTGAAAAATTTCAACAGTCATGGTTGGTACAACTGGCCACTGGAACAAAAAGAAAGGTAACACATAAACTGCCCAGAACAGAAATTCAATTAAATGAGTTTCGAACAGAAGTGAATTTGAACATTCTACCCTTAGGGTCATATGATCTATTGATAGGAATGGATTGGCTGGAAAAGAAGAAAGCTTTGATGAATTGCTGGGATAAGACTTTGCATTGTGTAGATGAGGAAGGGAAAATTTTTATTCTCAAAGGGAAATTAAAACCTATTTCTGTAAGACAAATTTCAGCATTGCAATTAAAAAGAACAGCTAGAAAAGGACACCAAGTTTATGCAGTGCATGTGGAAGAAACAAAACAGAAAACTGAAGAAGAATTACTAGAGGCTGTACCAGTAATAAGAGAATTCAAGGAATTTTTTCCAAAGGAAATCCCTCATCTTCCCCCCAAAAGAGAGATTGACTTCTCAATCGATCTGGTGCCGGGAGAAACACCTGTTTCACGAGCGCCTTATCGAATGAGTCCTCCTGAACTTATGGAACTGAAAATGCAATTACAAGAACTGCTAGATAAAGGGTATATCAGACCGAGTGTGTCTCCTTGGCGAGCACCGGTGCTGTTCGTGAAAAATAAAGATGGAACTTTCAGGATGTTCATTGATTATCGGCAACTGAATAAGTTGACCATTAAAAATAGATATCCTTTGCCTAGAATTGATGATCTTTTTGATCAAGTGAGAGGAGCTTCGGTATTCTCAAAAATTGACTTAAGAACTGGTTACCACCAGCTTAGAATTAAAGAGGAAGACATCAGCAAAACAGCCTTTCGAACCAGGTATGGCCACTACGAATTTGTAGTCCTACCTTTTGGTTTGACAAATGCCCCTGCCACATTCATGTGCCTAATGAACAGTGTGTTAAACAAGTATTTGGATAAATTTGTCCTTGTGTTCATAGATGATATTTTAGTTTACTCAAACAGTGAGGAGGAACACAAAGAACACCTGAGGATAGTATTGCAAAATCTAAAGGAAAATCAGCTATACGCTAAATTTAGCAAATGTGAGTTCTATAAGGACAAGATCCAATACTTGGGTCATATTATTTATGAACAAGGCCTTGCTGTTGACCCGGAGAAGATAAAGGCTATAAAAGAATGGCCAGTGCCCGCTGATGTTTCAGCAGTTAGATCATTCATGGGGATTGCCGGCTATTATCGCAGATTTGTGGAGAGATTTTCTGCCATAGCACATCCCATCACTTCCTTACAAAGGAAAGGTGTCAAGTTTGAATGGACTGAAAAATGCCAAAACAGTTTCGACCAATTAAAACTGAAACTTACTACAGCCCCTATACTGAAGATTGCAGATCCTGATAAGGAATTGGTGGTATGTACGGATGCATGTAGAGAAGGATTGGGAGGAGTTCTTTTGCAGGAAAATTCAGTGATTCCCTATGAATCTAGGAAACTGAAGATACACGAACAGAATTATAGTGCCTATGATTTAGAATTAGCAGTTGTTATTCATGCTTTGAAAATGTGGCGGCACTATCTTCTTGGAAAAAACTTTACATTGATGACTGATCATATTAGTCTCAAATATTTCTTTTCCCAACCTGATTTGAATGCTAGACAAGCCAGATGGCTGTCCTTTTTAAGTGAGTTTGACATGGACATAAAACATATTAGAGGGAAGGAAAATAAAGTTGCTGATGCATTGAGCAGAAATGCTTGTCAGAATATCAATAATATTGGAAGTAGTGCTCAGATTGATGTAGAAGAATTGGTGAATAAGGCAGCAACCCAAGACCCAAATTATGAAACACTTTTGGTGCAATTACAAAAAAAGGAGAAAACTGATTTCACCCAAAACCAAAAAGGGCTGATCTGTTATAAGAACAGATTGTATATTCCCAATGTAGAGTCTTTAAAAAGAGAAATTCTGGATGAGTACCACAAACAACCTTATGCAGGACATCCAGGATATCAGAAAATGTTAACAGCCCTGAAAAAGAAGTTGTTCTGGCCAGGAATGAAGAGAGATGTAGTAGAATATTTAAGTAGATGCATGGAATGTTAATTAGTTAAGGTGGAACATCAGCATCCTGCCGGCCTTCTGAACCCTTTTCCCATTGCCGAATGGAAGCGGGACACCGTTTCCATGGACTTCATTACAGGATTACCCAAAACCAAATACCAGCATGATTATGTAATGGTAGTAGTAGACACTTTAACCAAAGCTGCTCACTTTATACCAGTGAAATCCACCTTTGGAACAGCTCAAGTAGCGAATGTGTTCCTGAAGGAGATAGTAAGACTCCATGGGGTTCCTAAGGTGATTGTTTCTGATAGGGATGCTAAATTTACAGCAGCCTTTTGGAGGGGATTATTTGGAGGAATGGGCACTAAATTGAATTTTAGCACTGCCTACCACCCTCAGACTGATGGTCAAACGGAAAGAACTAATCAAATTTTGGAGGACATGCTGAGAATGTATGTGATGGATAGACCCTCAAAGTGGGAAGATTTCTTACATTTAGTTGAATTTGCCTATAATAACAGCTATCAATCCTCCATTAAAATGAGCCCGTTTGAGGCACTGTATGGAAGGAAGTGTCGTACCCCTTTGAGCTGGAGTCAGCCAGAAGACAAACTGATGTTGGGACCCGATGCTTTACAAGAAATGCAAGGAATTGTCAAACAGATACAAAAGAACATCAAGACAGCACAAGATCGCCAGAAGAGTTATGCAGATAAGAAAAGAGTGCATAGAGAATTTAAAGTTGGGGAGCATGTATATTTGCGTATTAAACCCAAAAAGAGCAACCTTTATGCTGGGAGTTGTGAAAAATTGGCCCCTAGATACTATGGTCCCTTTGAAATATTAGAAAGGGTGGGACCAGTGGCTTACAAGCTGGCCTTACCACCCCATGTTAGAGTTCATGATGTCTTTCATGTTTCATTTTTAAAAAGATATGTCCATGATGCTTCTCACATAGTTGATTGGAATGTTGTACAGGTGGAACCAGAAGGGGAGTTTCTGCCAGAACCGCATCAAATATTGGAGCGGGAAGAAATTGGATTGAGAAGCAGAACGGTAGCAAGAGTAAAGGTGCAGTGGAAGCACTTTACTGCTGAAGAAGCTACCTGGGAACGAGAGACTGAAATGATGGAAAAATATCCATTTTTATTTGCAAAATAAACTCTAGTAGTTGAATAACAACACCGAGGACAGTGTTTATTTTCAGAGGGGGAATATGTAACACCCCCAATTCATGTGATTGCATTTTAAAGTTAGATACTTGAACTTTACATCCTAAGGGGAGTGGACCCCAAAGGATAATTATTTTGTGAATGTAATTAAACATTTAATTGAGGAAATGAATAAATTATTGTGGTGCAGATTGACCAAAAATGAGATGATGAGATCACTTGCTAAATCTGTGAGGATGGATGAGGCAAATATTTCCCCACAACCTTTCAAAAATCCTTGAAAGACAGTAAGTTTCAAATTTAGATTTTTGAGGAAAAATCTGAATTTCCCCAATGATGAGGAGAGTAGTTGGGAAGAGGTAAAAAGCTGGAAAAGCTAAGGAAAAGCATAAAATAGCTTTAAATAATCCCTAAATTGGGAAGCCTAGGCAAACAGGAAGAAAAGCATCCTGAGATTTTGGACGCAAAATTAGAAACATGCTTTGGGGAACAATAGCTTAAATAAGCCACTCCTAAACAGATTGAGGTGGGTCTAGAGTGGAGGTGATCTCAGCTCGGGGGTGAGTCCTGGAGACAGATGGACTCTAAGGTTGGGAGGTTGGTCATTTTACTGAGTGGTATGTAATTCTACTTATCTGGTGTTTTCTTTACTTCAGTATGAATTGGCTACATATAAAGGTTTGTCATATACTATACTGTAAATGCTACATTTAACAGAATCATTAGAAGGTATTCACCTTCAGAATTCTGTATAGTTGTAGACATTAACTGTGTGAAATAGAATCCACCAGAATTTCTAAACCATCTCTGGTTCAAATCTAGGGATACGTGTATTTCCACAGAACCAACACTTGAATTTATTTCAATCTGCTTCTCATATGTTAGTGCACTCTATGAGCAGGAATAAAATAAAGCAATAGGAGAGTCACTATACCCAGATAAGGATTTGCATATGGGAATTCATATTTAAACTTTGACAAAAAAAAGAATAAGAGCATAGACTGCACTAGAAATCTGTACATTCCTCATATGAAAAGAGAGGTATATAGGAAGTTAATTCTATATGCAGAAATTCACCGTACGAGTATCAGAACCAAAACCGACAAGGAAAGTGCGAGGTCGGCATAACGACAGGCCTCGAATCAAAGATAAAACCAAAGTGTGTGCATAGTTCACCGTCCATTCTGCTTTTTCCCCGACATTAAATACATAAATAAAAATGAATAGAAATGTGGTGCATGGTCTGCACAATTTGGGTTTAAAACCAGTAACATACGGTCTTGATACAACTTTGACAACCTTGACAGTCATGTCCTGCAAAGTAAAATGATGGCAGAACGAAAACTTTACATAGTTGGTAGAACGTCAACCGTCTACACAATAAAAGAACCCCCTGAAAGGGAGATTAGGGGTATCGAAGGAACGACTAGGTCGTTGCCAGAGGCAATGTAAACTAGCATGGTTAGGAATTTCATTTTCCAGCGTGCTCACATGACCTGAAAATAAAAATACCATACGCGTTTGGAAGAGGCACAAGCCGACAATCAAATCGATAAACCAGTAGATTGTATGAAACGGAAAATGGCGGGAACCAGGGTTACCTGTACGAGTGATGAAGAACAAATAGAGATCCTGAAGAAAATATATATATACAGAAGAAGAAGAATATCATCCATCGTAGTGAATGGTAGTTGTAGAAAATAAAATACAATTGGTTCTTATATATCTATATACACATCTATCACAGAAAAAAAAACACAGTGGGAGTTTCAACTAACCATAACTAGTTCGAATTAACTCCGCCCTTGAACCAGTTCAGGCTGTCTGTCGAAGTCCGAAACCCTCACACATCTTCAGAACTAGAATGCAAAGGGAAAAACGTAGACATAGAACGCAGTGGGTTGGAGTCTGTAGACTTGGAAACAAGTCAACGCGTGTTCTTAAAGGGCGTCGTCCTGGCAACCAAAAAAATTCAGAGAACATACATCATCAAATTTGGAAGAGATCGACCATAGAAACAAAAAAAAAATATATGTGAACTTGGGTTACCTTCTCGCTGTTGGCTAGACCCATGCACTGGTAACAATTCTCCCGAGTTGCCGCACTTCGTGGAGTTGTGCGAAAGGCAGAGATGCATATGAGAAAGGGTAACGAAATAAAACGAAAACCTGGAAGATAACGAGGCTGAAAAAAATTGTTTACGTTTGAAACCCTAGCTCGTGGCTCGATAACAGTCCTGGTGTAAATTCAACAAAGGAATGGCATTCTGGGGTTTTCGAAAATCCAAGAGCACAAACAAGGACTCATGAAATCCCGATAGAGATTGAAACATTAAACTCCACCGTATGAAATCGTACTTTTGGTAGCATATGTCAGTAGAACAACTCAGAATTGGAATATCACGCAGTTAAAAACAAATCGACAAACCCCAAGACATTAACGGCCATAGCTGGCACAAATCTCTGCTATTAAAAACCCGATTACATAATCTACGTGTCTACTTTACATTGAAATCGTATCAAGTCAAGGTACCAGAGTTGGGTCAAATGAATTAACTCCTCGCGCCACACCGAGAGGGACGTAGGTACAGAGGTTGACAAGCATACACTTGTCGACCATGTATAGGTATTTTATATCTCCTATTATTTCAAGTGAGAATATGTATCAGGATTAAATAGAAAAGAGGGAACAATTTATTCACACCATCACTATATAGGTAGCGTAACCATGGTAAGGGGAATGGAATTAATTCATGCAAACCCCCTCTCCAATAGCACGACACCCCCAAGCCTTCGAAAAGATCAAGATTAGGTAGAGGAAAAAATTCCAATTTTGACACTTATGATGTAGCGAAATTGAAAAATTCAAGTGAGGTAATGGTGGGGCGGAATGACTCGAAAATTGAGATCAAGGGTATTATAAAAATATAAGGGTTGTCTTATATTTTATGTAAGTTTTAATGACAAAATAGCATATGAGATAAATTGAGGATAATTATATACAGTTAAGTGTGCATCAAGAGGAATTAGATTCAGCCATGAAGGACAAGTTCAATCACCTATTAAACAAAAAAAAAAAAAAATTATTTTGAGAGAAGGGAGATATGGCAAATATCCTTTTCCAAAAGTTAAGGTTGTGTGTGCTATCAAATGTTTTAAGATGGTACATAGTGAGCTCATCCCATTTCTGACTCATTCATTTTCAAGGGCTGAGTATGCACTCACCTTTAGTGATGACTTATGTCTCTCTTGGTTGTAATTTATTAAGTACAACAGTGAGATATTTATGGTATTTAATACCTTTAAATATTTTACTAAGCAACAATTACCCCTACTATGCTGAAAATGTCGAGAAAAAAGGGGGGGGGGGGGTATGACACACATGAATTCAAATATTTTGTAGAAAATATGGTACTCAACATCATTGTGTATACCCTTCAGCATAATAGTCACTGAAAGAGTGGCTAATTGTAAGAACATAACCCCTTCTTTATAGGCTAAAAAAATGAATTGTAAAAATTAAATTCAAAATCACATGCCTAGTAGGGAAGTGTTGAATATAAATCCAAAGGAAGCTTGGAAAAATGTTAAGCCCAATGTTTCGTCTTTTAGAGTATTTTCCAATCAAGCATGCACCATAAGTCTAGCTGACAACTGAAAATCTTTTTAGATGAGCCAATTACTTATTTTTGTTGCTAAATATGAAAATGTGAAGGTATATTGGGTACTTGATGAAATTTATACAAATACTTGTTTAAAATGGTTGTCCACTTTGCTGAGTAGTTCGAGTAAACCATTTCTTCTACATCTTCCACAAATTCTCTTGTAAAAGATGGTGAAAAACTGGAAAAACTTGATCAAGGACGAGTTTGAAAGTGATACTTTGTGAACTAAAAAGGCCTAATAGATATGGCTATGAGACAACTGATTTTAGTTACTTTTCCACTGAATCATTTTTTATTCTAACTAAAAAAACATAATCCCCAAGTTTGTACCAAACCCTAAATGCTAACTGGAAATATGATACATAGGACTGCCAACATTACAATAAAAAAAAAGACTAACCATAAAAGTATTAGTCACCAGTAATCATAAATTCAAGTATCTATACAATTATATACAATATATTCTTAGGAATTATGGTTCAAGAAACATTTTGGGAAAGAAATAATGAAGCTCATGATTGAAACATAAGAAACCATGATGCTTCTATTTGAAACATATAAATACAATGATAGAAATAAAAAATATATAAATACAACCATGGAAATATTTAGTTGCTACTGAAAGAGACATGTTTGAATAACATAAATGTAATATTGCAAGTGCATATTTATGCCAAAATAAGACAATGTTTGCATATTTTTCAAATATACTTTGGAAAAAATTAACATAAATGTAATATTGAAAGTGCATATTTATGCCAAAAATAAGACATGGTGGATGCCACAAATAGAAGTAAAGTCTCCTAAAGGAAATCACACAATTTGATATAAGTAAAGTTTCCTGAAGGAAATCACACAATTTGATACAAAAGAACTAGGGTTTGACCCTAATTTCAATTACATACCAACAATATAGCTAGAAAAAATACATTTATACTATTATAGCTTAGCATCTATGTGACTCTTGCTTAAAATCATAATCATAGAGACCGGGATGGATACATATTAGCATCTGGAATCTATTACAAGTTAAAGTCTTCAAATTATTATAAAATTCCATTTTGTTTGGTAGAAGCTACAATTACAAAAATCTAGTTGTCTTACTATTACAAAATGTCATTTTCCTTTGCTCAAGTTAAATCCAAGCATTCTTTTGACTATTACAAATTTCCATTTCTTTAGCTCAATCTTCAATTACAAGATTCCAAACATTACAATATATCATTTTTTTCCCTCATGCTAAATCTATATAGCCTTCTAACTATTACAAAATGTCACTTTGTTTTTCTCATGCTAAATCATTATAGTGTTCTAACTATTACAAAATGTCATTTTGTTTTTCTAAGATTAAATCCATCCATTTTTCTTACTACAATTTATTTTTGGTAAATGCATGTTGTAATTAACTACTATATACTCAAAAGTGGTATTGGTGGTGCTTACATGCATAATTATATATACTGATTGTAATTACCCAAACAAAAAAACCACTAATAATCATCTTTTACATCTAATAGGTAGAGAATAAAAAACTATTTGAAAATAAATTCATGAATACCTTTACTCTTGTGCATTAGAATGGAATCATCCTTATTCTTTCTCTAAATTTTTGTTTTGCACCAGAACCACCTCACCTTTATGAAGAGATCCGTCTAAAATAAATGTAAATACGCATCTTTTTTGATATTATGATATTGTATTGAAGCCCATAAAAAAATAAACCAATAAAAACAACAAAATCACGACACTAAAACACACATAATTTAGTTTACATGTATATAACACGAAATCATTATAGAAAGTTAAACTCCAAAAAGCCCATTGTTCTTAGATATGGAGATCATAAATATGCACATCACCATAGGAATTATGCAAAGTTCTAATCAAATGAACCCAAAAAATGAAAACATATAATAATTCATGGCAATTAAAATAATATTTCTTTTGTTATGATGCAAATTATTCGGGACCTTGAAGTGATATGGAAAATTAGATATTCTAGGAACTGAAATTCCAAATTGACTCATAGAATCGTGGATGTCCAATGAAGGCATGTGCATGGACACCAGACACCAAAAGTACCATTAAATCTCTATTTACTCGATTTTACCATACTCCGGGAACTTTAAAAGTATGGATGTTGAAGCACATTTCTCCAAGAATGCAAATCAACCCCATTTATCATATGAATCGTAGCAATTTAAGCTTTTTTAACATCAACATACAATTTTCATGTAATACAATGGCTTCTGTATCATTCAATATTAAATTTTGAATATATCCTACTCAATAACTCCATAAACTCAACTATTCTCATTTAGAAATCCAAAACACAAATTACATAACTTTCAACATTACAAATATTGAAATATGATCGCAAGTTTAACCCGTTCACACTGAAACTATCCATAGGAAAATGGTTACATGGAAAATGAAAAACGAGTAAATACTGCATATACAGAGTGCAAAATTTCATTCGGTACAATTTCCACATTAACACTATAGAATTTCCGCATTAAAATTTTCACATTAAAACTAGAGTCTCTTTCATATCCAAACAATTCATATCTGCTACTTATTTTGAACTTTTCAACCAACAAATCATTACTCCTCAAATATTTAAAAACACATTTGGAAAAATAACCATTATTACACTCCTTTTAATGCTTTATTAATAGAACTCACACATAATGAAAATTTCCAAGCCCATTGACTTCTAGAAATATAAAAAGAAATTAAAAAATAAATTTCATGGATGCCTGTGCATCACACATATCCCATATTTTAGGTTTTAGAAAAATGATAAGTCCAGTCCAAAATATTCACTATCAATATCTTGAACTTGGATTCAAACATTGAACCCAAATATCTGTATTTTTAAAACCCATTTGTCCATATAATGAGCATATGGTGAATATAAACCTATTTGGAATCCAACATTGTTGAGGAGGTAAATCCCCTCTGCGAATAGAGGCGATCTCTACTAGCCCAGTAGGGGTCTAGCAACAATCATCAAATGCTACAGCGCAAGTTCCTAATTGCGGATAAATAAGCCAACGATGCAGGCCTACCTAGAGTCCAGTGCTATGATTCATAGAAGAGACGACGTTCTCGTTCCTCAGCCTCGGCAGATCACGATCCCCACGATCTTCGTGAATGGACACCTGCACATGCAAGAAACAACACGAATACAAGCATAAAATACAGAATACGCAACTATATATCAGTCAGAAAGGATATAACTCATATTAACATAAGTGAAAACAGAGTGGAACCATAACCGTAATAATTCATTAAATAACAATCGAAAGAGAGTACAACCAATGTTCTGACGCCGCAGTCTCCTTCGGAAGGGTCCCCAGTCGTTCACGTCTCGTAAAGCTCGCCAGGGAAAGGGAAAACCTCTCTAGAGTCTCTCGATGATAGTCTCCTTACTTGAGTTGGCCTTAAGGGAAGAAAGAGGGCTCTTACAGCACAAAGGCTCTTGGGAATTTGGAGATTCAAAGCTTAGGCACTTCAAGACTAGCTTGACATGGAATTGAGCAGGCTTTTATAGATGGGGAAGGAGGGAGTTGGGATCCCTATTATTGTGGGATTGGCCCTATCAACAAGGAAGGTTCCATGGGAGGTGGCAAACCACTTCCCTTCCATAGAACTCCCGCAGCCAAACCTCCCAACTCAAGATAGGAAATGGTTTTTGAGTTTGTTGAAACACAACTTCCGCCATCTTTATTTAAAAAACACTCCTTAAATTGGCTGGCGCGACTGCTGTTCTGGGACAGAGCGCCAGTTGACGCGGCCCCTTTGTAGGATTTTCCCCATTGGCACGAGTGATGAACTGTCTTCCCGCGCCAATGCAAAAGGAGATGTTTTCATGATTTTTTGCAAGGAGATGTCTTTAGGGCAACTGAAGCTCATGCTTAGAGGAATGCATTGATGATGATTTCAAGGCATGAAAATGTTCACAGGTCACAAAATGGGTCCTCCATTGTGCGGGACGAGGAATGGTAGTGACGGTGACAAATTACTGTGTAACAGATGCCCCCTAAAGTATGAGGCCCGAGAGAGAGAGGGGTGAAATGATTTACGAGAACATGTTCAACTGAAGCCCCGCCGTCGGAAAACCTGCGTAGAAAAATACAACTGATATCTCAAGTACATGATGTATATGTGGTATGGGCGCAGCCATCCGAAACGGAGTACACTATAATCCGGATCCAAGGTATGGGCACAACCATCTAGCGAGGATCAAATAAATAGACTCAAGTATGGTCGCAGCCATCCAATCAGTGAGTCATGTACATAATGATAATAATCCACAATCACAGCCTGGATTACAACAGACACAATCCAAGGTCTTGCGCTCCATCTCGACCCAAAAAAAGTACAAGTTCAAGCATGCAAATATGTGAGCTGAAGTCGAACATGCAAGAACATCGTCTGATTACCAGCCAATGACGAAAGTTGTTAACAGACGCGATAGGAACGACCAATAATGACAATGGCCCTCAAGGTACTACAAGTACAATCTACGGCGTGTGAATCAATGAGCTGGCGTCGAACACCCGTAGAATCACTCGATCGGAGGCCAATGATGAAAACCCCACGTCGAATGCGATGAACCTGCCAGTGAGGCATGCAGGCTCCAACGTACCTTAAAGGAGTCTCTAGATCAACTTCATGGATAATGACCTGAAGTCGACAGGAAGTGACCTTGATTGAAGGTGGGCCATAATGTTTCCCACATCATCGACACGAGACAGAGGAACATGATTTTTTGTTGTGAATCAAGATCGTATGAGAATCAGAGGAAGGTTGATATTCACAGAGGCCAACTTCTCTTGAACATATAAACGGCACGACAGTGGACTTGGCAGTTTTTGACATCAACGGATCAGAAGTCGTGGTGACGAGGAAATGAGAAGATGAGAGGTCAAAAGTGATTATCCAAACCCACGGAGGAAAAGTGAAGAAACGAGATGAGATGTCCCCAACCCGACACGAATGCAGA
This sequence comes from Pinus albicaulis, assembly GCA_034641835.2. Taxonomy (NCBI): domain Eukaryota; kingdom Viridiplantae; phylum Streptophyta; class Pinopsida; order Pinales; family Pinaceae; genus Pinus; species Pinus albicaulis. The sequence goes on from JAXQQM020093217.1 coordinate 875,507, forward strand.
CAAGTGCCATGTTCAAGAGCGACATACTGCCGACGACAACGATGATGGTTCCATTTTTCCCCCACCATTTCTGGCGAGTACCCCAATTATTTTTAATAACAAGCTTGAAGGGGATAGCATATGCTTGCAATATAAGTCCGCCCTTCGGGCAAATCCATCCTAGTGCATTTAACGAGTCCTAGGAAGGAGGAACTCGGAGAACGTCATTTCGACTAGATCCGATGTCATCAGGGTTTAACGAGTCTGACAAAGGGAGAACTCGGCGTCTTTTCATGTTTAGAGAGTTTGAAAAGACAGCAGAAAAGTAAACTCCACAGGTCCCTTTTCATAAATAGTTCCTCAGATCCGAAAAGGTAGAAAACAATATCCGAGAAAACCTCATAGTCGCGATAGGATAGCGTATTCCTTTTTCGTAACCAATCCATCCCAGCCCGAAAAAGGGGTAAACGTATACTGGGTAGATGTCGATTCGTGTCCATTTTAACGAGATCGAAATGACAAGGGCCTCGACAATATTTTCATGTTTAGAGAGTCAGAAAAGAGCTGAAAGATGACTCCAAAGTGACTTTTTCGTGTATTTACCGAGTCCGAAAAAGTATAAAATACAACTCGTTTCCATCGTTAAAGTCGCAAAAACCTGCTGCTGCACATACCAAGCAAGCGTAAAACCCATTTTCGACATAAAATATTAAAATATTCGATAAAAATAACTTTTAAAACTCATCTTATGTCGAAAAAGTTATAAATATGCCAAAATGGTAAAAATGAAATTACATTTACTATTTACCTTGGTAAAAAGCAGCAGTGGTCCATTTCGAGTGCAAACTTTTGACGGCAATTGTGACAGATCCGGTTGACCTTTCAGATTCTCATCTGCTACAGGTAAGAGGCACTTCCCTGTACTTCATTTCAATCCATTTTTTAACAGTTTTCCCTTATGTATCAGCCCTCTGTGGCCACTCTTTGAATTTTTAGGGTCGCGCTCATTGGCGCGGGTATCGGGCACGGACCCGTGCCAATGGGATTTTTTATGCAAAGGGCTCGCGCCTCGTGGCGAGACTGTTCAGAAAACAGCCGTGCCAGTGGCTGAACCTAAAATTCCGCCTAAAAATTCGAGATTTTAACCAAATTGAATGAAATTTGAAGCCTACCAGGGATCTAATCAAGGGTTAATGACCATGTGGATGCAGGAAATCAAGAAAAATGGTGATTGAGTGGAAAGCACGAGAGCATGGAGAAGAGGATGAACAGGCCATAGAAAGTGAGGCTTGCATGAATGCCCTCAGAAACTGTGGGCTAAAGAAGTTCTTCCTTACACCCTGTCTACGAGCTCAACCCGAGCTCCTCCAGTATTTGATCAGTATTTGGGACGAACATGAATAAGTGTTCAAGTTGCGAGATTAGGTATTGGAGCTGGAGGTTTATGATGTGTATTTCATCACCCGATTGTCTCGCAGAGGTCTGGTACCCATCCTGACTAGGAGCAGACCATCTGGCGAGAAGATGGAAGAAGTGATGGCATGAGTGTGCCAAGGAGCGCAAATGGGATCAGCGAGAAAAAAGGTGGATATCCACACTATCCCCGATCTGGCATTGAGAGTTGTCCTACATACCATCACGCGGGCTGCAGGGTCGCAGGCACCGCACGAGGCCACAAAGGCCCAACTCCTGCTAGCCTCAGAATGCATGAGTCCCTTACTGTTCGACTGGGCAACAACAGTAACAATAAACATGAAAAGGCAGCTCACAAAATGCAAACAAGCTAAACTGAAACAGTTTGGCTATGGTTCCATCCTGGTATCGTTCATTCTGGAACGCTTACCAATCTTCTAGGGCCAAGGGGCCATAGTAGCAGATCTGATACCACGAGAGCCAAGAATGGCTCGCTGGGCAGCACTAATGCCTAGAGCTGGAGACGGCCAACAGATGTCCTGGAGGCCGGAGTTTTTTAGGTGGTTACGGCGCCAGTTGATTGTAGTGGAGGACTGGCCATATGCAGGAACTGACTTCACCGGAGACCCAGATCTCCCACTGCCAGAAGGAGATGACTGGGACGAGGAGTTGGGTAAGACCTCATGTTTTTTGATTTTTATGTTTTATGTTTTTTTTTGTTAATACACATTCGTCCTAACACATTTTATATATGTATGCAGATGTGGGACCTGAGAGACTAGCTGGGATGTCTCCAATATCACAGAGGACTCATCTCGCCCTTGATCCTCAGGGAGAGGGCACAGGAGGAGAGGAGTTGATCCAGAATCTCGAGGGCATTGCCCGAGGGATTCCGAACTATGCTCGGCTGGCGGACGTAGCGATGGCGTACCAGCGTCATACGGTGGGAGTTCCAAGACGGATCCACCGAATCCTGAGACGCTTAGTGCGTGCAGTTACATGCTATCATGAGCACCATGCGGATTAGCTCTTATGGATTATACCACACCTATTTTTTGAGAGACGTATCGTCTCCGGATGTACTTAAGACGATTATGTATATTTTGACTTTATGTGACACACTCTATGTAAACATTTCGATATCTATATATATATGCATATCTATTTTTGGATGGATCTTTCTTTACATGTGATGGTGATTTACAAATTGCGCAAATGTCTGTCTAATACCAAATTTGCTACTACATCTGTTAATGTATTCAAATGCCTGGGTATATTATGATATGTAATGTAGTCAAAATTCCTTTCCAGTAATCGAATACGTAGATACAGACGTAAAATGGATGGGTTTCTTACCGAATAGTGTCCGTTCAGCTGTAACACTACAAGTTGCGAATCTAGATACACGAGCAATTCACGGATACCAAGGTTTACTGCCTCGGTTAATAATTCTAACACAACACTATATTCCACGATGTTGTTCGTAGTACGTCCTAGACACACTCCTTGCAGGTTGACCAACTCACCAGCAGGATCATAGATTACCCAGGCTGCTGAAGACAGATTCCTGGTACTGCGGGAGGCACCATCCGCTAAACCAACAAATGGATGAATAGACATCTGCACAACCTGGAAGACCCGATCAGCAGAAAGATGTTTACAAGGCACACCACACCATACATGCACACAAATGAAAAACACACACCTATGTACACACACCACACCAAGAAATCACTTCAGGCATAGTACTTTTTGAGGTACAGCCCATTTCTGGGCTGCGCCAGTGGAACTCCTTCATAATCTATAAGCTCGTAGGCACCGTTTTTCAAAACGCGTTTTACTATATATGGCCCATGCCACATAGGCTGGAACTTACCGGCTCCAAGCTTTTCATGTGCTTGATCGTACATGAGGATGAGGTCTCCTTCGATAAAGGAACGAGGAGAAACAGATTGATCAAAATGAGTTTTGACTCTCTTCTTTTGTGCTTCGATAACCAAAGCAGCCATATGACGAGTTTCATTTAACTGTTCCAGATACAGAAGACGTTCTTCCTCAGCAGAAGTATTAGGTAAAAGTTCCACAGCTAATTTCAACGAAGGAATCTCACATTCAACTGGAAGAGTTGCTTCCAGACCATACACCAATTGAAATGGTGTGAACCCAGTTGCACTCTTTGCAGATGTTCGGTATGCCCAGAGAGCTGAGAACAGTTGGAGATGCCAATTGGATTTGTGAATACCAACCATTCGCTGAAGCATAGTGACCAGAACCTTGTTCACTTCTTCAACCTGACCATTCGCTTGAGGGTAATATGGTGTTGAGCTGTCGTCACGCAAGCCCAACTTTGAAGTCAGCTCCGCCATCATATAATCTCAGAAATGAGTACCGTGATCAGTGACGATGGCTTGAGGAACCCCGAACCGTGCAATAACGTGGCTGAATATAAATTGAGCAGCCGTTTTCCCGTCAGCAGCTAGTGTAGGCATCGCCTCGGCCCACTTGGTGAAGTAGTCGACGGTGACAATTATATACGCATGCCCCCCGGCCGAGTGAGGGTTACACGTCATAAAATCCATGCCCCATTTCGCAAAAGGGCCAACGGTAATAACGGGATGCAAGGGTAAAGGCGGCGCGTGCATCTTGCGCTGAAATATCTGGCACGCATGACATTTACGGACTGCAGTAATACAGTCTTTGAATATGGAAGGCCAGAAATAACCTGCTCACAGAATCTTCTGGGCAGTAGCATACCCGGACATATGTCCACCACAGGCGCCACTGTGGCAGTCATTTAGGAAATTTTCAGCCTCTTCCAAGGTTAGGCATCGCCGGAGCACCGAATCTACTCCAATGCGGTATAAGGTATCTCCTACTATACGGTAGGGCTGGGACTGATGCTGAATCCGACGGCGGGCAGCTTTATCCAACTCAGACCGAAATGTCGAGGTCTGAAGATACACTATTATGTCACCGTACCAAGGGTCACGAGTACTGATGAGGAAAATTGTTTCGTCCGGTATATGGTCTTCAGAGTGTGAGGGAGCAGAGTCTATAGGGAGAGAGCATATCAGATCCGCGAAGACCAGTGATTTAGTTGACTTAGCGGTAGTGAACTCTATGTCAAACTCCTGCAGGATCACAATCCATTTGGAGTACTTGCCCCCCAGTAATTGTCTAGAGAGAATATACGTCATAGGGTTGCAGTCTGAAACCACTGTTATCGTACGCAAAAGGATGTAATGGTGAAAGCGCTGTACAACGTGTACTGCTACTAATGCCAACTTCTCGACATGAGCATAACGCGTTTCTGGGTCGAGAAGGTTCCGTGACAGATAATAAACAACATGTTCATCACTGTCATCGTCATCCTGCACCAAGACCATGGCTATGGTGCTAAATGCGGCGACAAGATATAAAGTGAAGTCGCGGTGGTAGTTCGGAGGATGAAGCAACGAAGCATTGACAAGCAACGTCTTCAGCTTCTCAAAGGATTGTTGAGCAATTTCATCCCAATGGAAGGGAACGTTCTGCTTTAATAAACGAGTGAATCCTTTGGCCACCTCGGCATAATTCGGGATAAAGCGCCGAAGAAAGTTCGCGTTCCCTTGCAGACTCTGTAACTGATATAGGGAGGAGGGTGATGGGAGATTTATGATGGCCTCGACCTTTAAAGGGTCAAGGTGAATTCCGTCTTTCGAGACTATGAATCCTAAAAGACGGCCAGAATCAACGCAGAAGACGCATTTATGAGGATTGAGCCTGATGTTGTAGCGCCTGCAACGAAGAAAGATCTGGCGGAGATGCTCAGGATGGTCCTCTCGCTTAGCCGAATGGGCTGGCAAGTCGTCCAGATAAGGTTGAACGATATGGCGAATGTCATGAAAAGTGTAGGACATCGCACGCTGAAAAGTGGCTCTAGCGTTCTTCAAGCCGAACGGGAGCTTTTTATACGCGAAAGTACCCCATGGACAGATGAATGTGGTCTTGTGTTGATCCTTAGGTGCAATATTGATCTGATTATATCCTAAGAAACCATCCATTAAGGAATAGATCTCACTTCCGGCACATTCGTCGATGATCTGGTCTATAAACGGAGTGGGATAATTATCCTTTGGACAGGCGCGATTGATGTCGCGATAATCAACACAGACTCTAATCGTACCCTGCTTTTTATCGACAGGGACAATGTTAGACACCCATTCTGTGAGGCGGATGGGATAAATAAAGCCCGTGTTCAGAAGTTTTTCAACTTCTGCCTTGATGGCGGCGGCTTTTCGAGGATGCATGGGGCGTAAGCGTTGGCACACAGGTTTCGCACCTAGATAGGTTGGAATCTCATGCACTACAATACTGGGATCAATCCCCGGCATTTCCTCGTAGGACCATGCGAAAACATCTCTGAATTCCTTAAAAAGCTCAGTATAGACTTGAATCTCATCGGGAGAACAAGTCACACCCACATGAATATTCTCAACGATCCCCGGTTTAACGGAGATGTTGATCGGGATGGTTTGAGTAATGTTACTCAGGTTACCCTCCGAAAAAACCTCGTGCGTCAAAATGGGTGTTTGAAGAGGAGGGGTAGGAACCTGAGTAGCATAACGCTCCAGACAGTCAGTCATTGCCCCCAAGCTAGGCATGAAAGAGGAGCGATGATGTCCATCACCCCAAGGCAGCTCCTCAAGAGACATAGTTTCAATGATGGCCTCATCGGAAGGAAAAGTCTCTTTGAGAGGATCAGGTGAATCAGCCTGACCAAGCCAGTGGGGATTGAGAGTAGATGTCGAGAGCCATGCTCAAAGGAGCATGCTGAGGAGGTGGAGGATCAGATGCGGCAACAATTTCATAGTAGCTGATCTCTACTGGAGTCAAGGGCATTGATTCTCCAAACTCAAACACCTGCTCAGGCGTAGGAATAAGCCAGGGGTCATCGGACCTGGACATCATGTTGACTTGAGCGGTGTGCGGTGGCGGTGCGGGAAAAATACCCATGAGGACCGGGTCTTTGAAGAGACCAGGTCCCACACTGTCGGGGGGATTCGGAATCTGATCCACGTATGGCACGTTGTTCTCAGAGGTAGAGGTGAAAAATGACAACTGATCCACCGTGACAATTTTTCCCTCGTGAGGGAACTTAAGAAATCGAAAGACGGTGGATGGCACGCAGAGCATGGCATGAGTCCAGCTGTGGCCAAGAAGTATATTTTAGTTGAGTTTAGCGTCAACCACTTCTACTTCCACGTTGACAGTCTTCCCCTGTAATGTGATCGCTAGACTCTCGAGAACACCCAGGGGTTTGGATTCCCGACCATCAAATGCCTCAAGGGCATTGGGAGATGACGAAAGGGCTGGAGAGCCGATGGCCTTCCAGCAAGCGGAGGACATAACGTAGGTAGATGCACCTTCATCCACGACGGCCCTATGAATGTTCAGACCGTTAATCCCGACTTGAATAATAAGAGCGATTTGATGTGGAAGCCGGGGAGTGAAATTCTCTAAATCGAAGGTGAGAAGACTCGAGTCGGCGGGATCAATGCCCCCGATCGCAGACAGTAAAGCCTTCCGTTGCGAAGGACAACTTTGAAGAACTTCTAGCGCAGACATGGCAGACGGCGCCTGTGCCAAATCCTCAACAATGTTGTAATGTTGAGCGGCACGAGCATTCGGATTATAAGAAGATCTTCGAAGGACACCTTTAGAAGGTGGTTTCACAACGGGTTCAGGAGTAGGCTTCTCGATTTCCAACGAACTGGAGGCAGGTAGGGGAGGCGGTCCATCTGCAACTACCTTCCCTGGTGTCTGCCATGATTCGTTGTAATCCTTCGACCGCGTAGCGACAGAGATAGGTGCAACACTCTTCATCATGAAAACTTGGGACCCAAATGGTGCAGATGGTGATGGTTGTTCGACCATCTGGGTCTGCTGATATGGGAATGGCTCTTTTAGAACAGCCGGAGTCCCTTTAGGGCCCTTGAGAAGTTGACTAACCTCGGATCATCGTGGACAATCCTTAGTATAATGGTCCCCTTCACAAATGAGGCAAGGGTACTTCGGTTTACGCTGAGAGCCATCCTCAGTACGAGATTTAGATTCTGGCTTCGGGGCATCAGATTTAGATTTGCCTTTGCCCTTCTTTTTCCCCTTGGAATTTTTCTCCGTAGGATTGGCTTGAACGACATTCACTTACATGGTTTTACCAGAATCGGAGGGGGTGGGATTAGCAGGAGCATTGTTGGAAGAATTAGACTTCTGCTTCCCATTCGAAGATTTCTTCAAATTCTGAGGGACAGAACCAATGACACCATCCACCGTGGGGGTAGACGGAGCCTTAGAGGTTCCGGACTGTGGGGCATCAGGCAAGATATCATAAAGCATTCCGGACTGAGAATATACAAGATCCAGATACTGGGCACGTGCAATGGCTTGTTCCTCCATCACACATGCTCCCATCGCAATATCCTGAGCGATTTTATTCACAAAGGAGGTGGTGAACCAGTGAGTCAGTATCTGATCAGGTATGTGAAACTTGATCAGTCTACGATGGCGCCGCCACTCATGAATGTGATCAGAGATGTGAGTGGCTTTGTCCTGCTTCAGAGAAGTCAGGAGGTGCGTCCCGGCTTCGTAACGAACCGGTAACTGAAAGTGCGTGAGGAAAGCCATGGCTAAAGAATTGAAATCTTGGAAAATGCCGCGGGATAACTCTATGTACCACTTAGCAGCAGCTCCAGTTAAAGTACGTTGGAAGAGGCATAGGCGAATCGAATCGTCGACCTAAGAGTTAGACGAACACCAAAGATGATACGTCATCACATGCGCTTGGGGGTCCTCTCCAGCTTTTCCCTCAAACTTGGGGCAATCACCTGGTATCTTGGTGGGACCTGGAGGCCAATATGGATTATGTAAAATCGGATCATTGGTCAACTTTGAAACATCCGGCAACTCCAAGGTGGCCAGGAATGGCAATGGCGGATTGACCGGCATGCCAGACCCAGGATGAGGACCGTTACCTGTACTCCACAATGGTTGTGAATATCCTTGCCCCCATGGGTTCTGTCCCGTAGGATTCTGACCGTAGGGGGTGTAGGTCGTATAACCAGATTGATTTGGATGCTGGTAACCAGAGTGTGGGGCTTGATAACCAGGGTACGGACCCTGATTATATGTCGGCTTGGTGTAAGCAGCGTTTGGATTTGGCTGCTGAGTATAGGTAAAACCGGGTGGAGGAGGATAATACTGAGAGCCTCTGGGGTGGTTATAATTCGGTTGAGATTGACCATGAGGATAATAACCACCCTGAGGATGAGTAGGCCGCTGAAAAGTGGAACCCTGCGGAGCCTGATAAGTAGGGCGCAGTTGTTGATTTGGCTGCGGCATTGAATGAGTCGGCTGCTGAGCAGGGTTAATAGAATGAGCGGGCTGCCCTTAGTGAACAGGTTGACCCGACTGAGAGGGCTGCCCTGAATGAATAGGTTTGCCCGGATAAACAGGTGGCGCCGATTGAGCAAGCTGGCCTGGTTGTGAATGGGCCCCAGGTTGTACCGGATGGGCCGGTTGGCCTGGAGGCGGAACACCAGGTTGTACCAGATGGGCCGGTTGGCCTGGTGGAGGAACAGGACCAGGTGCCTGCTGAAAACTGGCTTGATCCGAAGCGGAACCATAGGATGGTCCCGGCTGATATGCAACATTAGAAACAACAGGATACTAAGGTTGCATCGGTAAAGAAGGCTGGATTTGCCCCCCAGGACCATAGACCGGTCCCGGTTGATACCCCGGCTGAGGCTGAACAGGTTGACCGGAAGGGCTATAATACTGTCCTTGCGGACCGTACGATGGCCCTTGTTGGCCGACAGGATAGCCTTGCATGGGCTGCCCCTGTGGATCATAAAGATAGCCAGGTTGGCCCGAAGGTTGGCCTTGGAAAGGCTGTCCTTGCGGGTTATAAGCCTGGTTATAAGGTAAACCTTGAGCATAGAGGTAAGCCTCAGGAGCGGGTAGACGTAAAATCTCCCCGTGCTCATCATACTGACCTGGGAAAGCATACACGGGTGTACCATCCTGTGAATAGTGCGAAAAGTAAGAGCGGTTAGGATCTTGGGAGGATGGTCCAACCTCGACGTTCGGCTGTTGCAAAGACAACCGATACTCCTCCAGAGAGATGTTCTCCGGTATAGCAGTCGCTAGATAAACATCTTCAGGAGTTGACACAGCCCTTGCAGCGGATGCTGTGACAATAGGAGAAGAGGCGGCCACACAGACAGTGGGCCGGACGGGAACAGAAGTAATGGGCATCTGAGGAGACACCCCGGGTGTAGTAGCGGCTGGCCTCGGAGAAGGAGCCAACACTCCCATAGAGACTGCGGCGGAAATTATCTGACCCAAAGATCTGTATCCCTATGGTAAAGAGGGACTGGCTGTTGACATGTCATCCATCTCAGAGTTGTCTCCCTGAAACAATCTTCGTGGGAAGAGTTGATAGTCTTCACCAGACGTTGGGATTTCCTCACCAGAATCACTCATGGTTGATCCTGCCGTTAAATCTCGCAAGAGACGGCGAGGACTAGGAGGAAAAACAGCAGCAACAAAAGGTGAACCCGATGTAAGAGAAAGGAAATCAGCTCCTAATCTCAATTCAGACACAGGGTCCGAAAAGGGCCAATTGAACTCAACTGGTCCTCCAAAGGGTTGCTCAGCAAGAACCGGTCCCCCGTCAGGAAACTCGGAAACAATAGGCTGCTGCGGTTCAGCAGAGGATTGGGAAGCCTCTGAAGAATCGTCCGTGTAAGGACTACCAGTAGACGAAACCGAAGGTTCTGCCACTGTGGCAAACGACCAGAGAAAAAGAAGCAAACACACACACGGGCTGAAAAAGAGTCAAGACACACGATCAAATGGTCAACAAGCAATATCTAACAGGGCGTATAATCGTGGGTGATTAATTTTTACCACATTGAAAAATAAGAAACTTCACCATTTCATGTCTTAAGAGTCGAGAAACGATAAAAGATGACTCTATCTCTTTCAGGTTTGACACAAGCGTGAAAGGACAAGCGCTTGACGGTCTTTTCAAATTTAGGGAGTCAGAAAAGACCAAATGACTGCTCAGGAATACTAGGCACAAAGGGTGTACCAAATAACCGTGAACTGCAATATACACCTTGGTTTTAATAATGAAGAAGAAATCAACCAAGGACTTTCCATACATGCAGGAAATCTCCCCGAATGCTGTGTTCGGTGTATCACGGGTATAGGGCGGCAGACTCGGCTTCCTGTGGATAAAGGATTGAAAACCTAGAGGGGTCTCCCTTTATATACGCGACGGTACGGGGAGCACAAGTCCGTACTAGCGCTATCTAAAGCCAAAAGGCGAACGACAGCTGCTAGGTTTAAAGACGCCGGAACACGTCTCTAGCCTAGACCTCTAAATATGTTTCGTTAGACTCCAATGCTGCCTTAGGTTAATTGAATAGATTTTAAAGTTGATCTTCAATTAGGTTTCAGTTTTCAGGCCCTAACGAATGTGTTGTTTCAAAAACTCCTAAATGCAAAGCTACATGCCACAGTACACCATTTCGTTCGATGAAAACTAGCTACAGAAGAGTTGAGAGTCTTTACACAAACAAAATGATCGAAAGACAAACAATGAGATCTCTAATGCAACTAATGAAACCGAAAATTTTTCATTCCAATCACTAATTACTAGTAAAATCAAAAAATTTCAATTTGCACTAATCAACCAAAAGAAAAAGAGATTTTTTTTGTAATTTTCAATGTTTGATAGCTAGATGCACTAAAAAAACTGAAAATAAAAGAGAAGCAACTTGAGAAATGATATTGAAAGATCAAAACGAACAAATTTCACTCAATGACACAAACAACCAGATCTCAAATCGACCAAAGTCTCTCAAAACCAAGAAAAAGACTCAAAGGCTCCAATGGACCGTGTGATATAGGCCCAAAGCAAGACCAAACGAAATTTGAATGAAGAAACGAGCAATCACCCAAAAATCACAACAAAACAGTGAACAACTACTAAAAGAATGCGGAGGAGCAATGAGAGAGTTGACTGGATAAACAAAACACCAAAACTCCCAAGGAGGGCTCGATACACAAAGCCACTAGATGCCCTAGGGCTTAAAACGTGGAATCAATAGATAAAAGCAAACAACCAAAGGACGAAGGCAAATTCCCAGTCAAACAGGACTCCAAGAGACTCAGGTAGTCGAAAAATCAAGAAGAAAAACACTGACCAGACCTAGAGAGCTCAAAACTGAGCAAACTCAAATACCCTACAGGATTGGCGCGACTGTGAGGCTACAACTGGCGCTAGCAAGCAATTGGCGCGGGCTATATAAAAGCAACATGCGCCAATTGGCGCGACTGTCGGGCTAAAAAGCGCGCCAGTCGAGTTTCTCAGCCAAAAACAAAAAAGAACTACTCCAGAAGCAGATCAATGTAAACTAAGCAAACCAAGAAGAAAAAAACAACAAAAGAACCCAGCCCAGAAGGCTAACCAAGCAAGGAAAATCATAAAACAATCAAAACGAGACAGTCCAAACGAGACAGTGAAATCTAGACGATCCCCAGTGGAGTCGCCAAATTGTTGAGGAGGTAAATCCCCTCTGTGGATAGAGGCGATCCCTACTAGCCCAGCAGGGGTCTAGCAACAATCATCAAATGCTACAACGCAAGTTCCTAATTGCGAATAAATAAGCCAACGATGGAGGCCTACCTGGAGTCTAGTGCTATGATTCGTAGAAGAGACGACGTTCCCGTTCCTCAGCCTCGGTAGATCACGATCCCCACGATCTCCGTGAATGGACACCTGCACATGCAAGAAAAAAAACGAATACAAGCTTAAAATCCAGAATACGCAACTACATATCAGTCAGAAAGGATATAACTCATATTAACATAAGTTAAAACAGAGTGGAACCATAACCGTAATCATTCATTAAATAACAATCGAAAGAGAGTACAACCAATGTTCTGACGCCGCAGTCTCCTTCGGAAGGGTCCCCAGTCGTTCACGTCTCACAAAGCTCGCCAGGGAAAGGGAAAACCTCTCTAGAGTCTCTCGACGATAGTCTCCTTACTTGAGTCGGCCTTAAGGGAAGAAAGAGGGCTCTTACAACACAAAGGCTCTTTGGAATTTGAAGATTCAAAGCTTAGGCACTTCAAGACTAGCTTGCAATGGCAATGAGCAAGCTTTTATAGATGGGGAAGGAGGGAGTTGGGATCCCTATTATTGTGGGATTGGCCCTATCATCAAGGAAGGTTCCATGAGAGGTGGAAAACCACTTCCCTTCCATGGAACTCCCGTAGCCAAACCTCCCAACTCAAGATAGGCAATGGTTTCTGAGTTTGTTGAAACACAACTTCCGCCATCTTTATTTAAAAAACACTCCTTAAATTGGCTGGCGCGACTGCTGCTTTGGGACAGAGCACCATTTGGCACGACCCCTTTGTAGGATTTTCCCCATTGGCGCGAGTGATGAACTGTCTGCCCGCACCAATGCAAAAGGAGATGTTTTCATGATTTTTTGCAAGGAGATGTCTTTAGGGCAATTGAAGCTCATGCTTAGAGGAATGCATTGATGATTATTTCAAGGCACGACAATGTTCACAGGTCACAAAATGGGTCCTCAATTGTGCGGGACGGGGAATGGTAGGGACGGTGACAAATTACTGTGTAACAAACATTAAACCCAAATATCTTTTCTTTTATATATGTGTCCATATAATGAGCATATGGTGAATATCAACCTATTGTGTAAAAAATGAGGATATGAAAAATATAAAGATATTGTAAAACAAAATTCAAACATTTAAAATTTGAAGGTTCAATTTTAACTCGCAAAATTACACACAGTAATCAAAAAATCAAAACAATACAAACTAAAAACAACCCGAAACAGAATGGTCTCACAAAACCTCCCTATGAAAATCCAAGCTTCCCACTAAAAATCCAACAAAGAGAAGGTATAACTACTTAATCATCATGCAATATATAACTAACATCTACAAGAGGATATTGATGCAAGATATAACTATCATCGACAAGAGGAAATTTGAGCGTTTGGGTGCTTTTCCAGCATAGAAGACGAGCGATGCCCACTCGCTTCTTTCCTCCTTTGGCACTGATGGGTTTATCATCACCTGTAGGATTTCCAGTATTCAGTGACAGCGGCTCTATTGGGTAGGTGAAGAAGTACCTTTCATTCTCTTGGAATAGGACTTCTCTGTACATGAGGGTTCCCTCCTTACCTAGTCTCTCATAAAATGCATGGCTAGAATCACTGTGACTCTACCTATGGCCCTCATACATGTATGTTGTGATAGCAGCCGTAAGATACATTTTGACCTGGAATTGTGTTTTTAAAAACAGTGAAGGGAGGTCATACTAAGTACATTTTGATGATCCCCTTCAGAAAAGAGAACATGAGCCTGATGTTCTTATAGAAGATACTATGGTTGAGCAAGAGGAAATTTTTAATAAAAAGAAACATGGTTATAAATTATGCCCTTGACGAAGAAAACTAGTTAGCCTTGAACACAGAGAATGGTAGGTGAACATAACACACCAAACTGGTAGATGAACAATATGTTGGAGAGAATGTGTTTGACTGATTTCCTTTAATGGAAAGTGAGCTTGATAACAGTTAGTTATATCCAGTTCATATAGCTGCACAAATTCTCTTCACTATATATAATAAGCAGCTTTTTTTTCCTCTCTGAAAAGTCTGATAACAATTCCATCACATATGAAGAAGAGAGGTATATGTCACATATCAAGAGGGGAGGTATATCTCAGTTGATATTAAAGGTATTTCTTTCAAAAAGTTGTGTGTTCAAGGATGTGTTGGTTGATTTTATTTAATAAAGTGAGCTTGATAATAGTTCCATCACATAGGAAGAGGAGAGGTATATGTCAGTTGATATTGAAGACATCTCTTTCAAATATTTTGTATACTTGTTGAAAAAATCTAGAAATGAAAGAAAATGACCATTCTCCTGGATCTTTGATAAAAAAGGATGACATCGAGAAAGGAAAAAGGGTAATATTATGAGAATATTGGTCTGACCAATGCGATAGAAAAGACCACTATTCAGATTCTTAAGCGACCATTTTACCATCCTCGAAAAACAAGCAACTTCAGAATTTATTCAGAATTTATCGAGAGAAATGATGGAATTTCTGAACAATTTCTTAACACACCGAGGAAATAAAACTCCTCAACTCAACGAAGAGATTTAATTAAAAAAAATGCAGATAGAGATATGCAGAACATAAATTTCATTAATAAAAAAAAAATGGACTTTTACAAATGATATCTTCAGAACTATTGCATTCTGGATTTACAAAATAACTTCTGCTGCTACAAAACATAGCTTTTCAGTTTCTAGCATCCGCTGCTTCCAAACACAGCTTGTTGCTCTATGTCTTCTTTCTCTCTGTCTCTCTGTCCTTTTTTTTTCAGTCTTCGGACTCTCTCAAAGCAATACACAAAAAAATACAGAGTAACACAATACAATGCACTCACGGCATATATATATGAAACATTACAATATTATATATTATATATTATAAATATCTCATATTTATAATATATATAACCAAAGTTAAAACTCTAAATGTATTGTGGTAAAAAAACAACTAACTCAAAGTCAAAAATAAAACTTATGAGGCAAATACAAATTAAATCAAAACTTTATGTGCTAAGGTCAAAAACCTTATTCCCTTTATGCTTTCCTGGGGCTGCTTGAAGACCATTCAACTGAGTTCCATTCACCTCCAGGAACTGCTTTGGTGGATCCCAAAAATGGGTGATGTCATTCATTTCGGGGTTGTCATCCCCTTTGCTACTGAAACCTGCTACTTCCCTGGAATGTTGTTGCCTCTGTGTTAAATGGAGTTGGTGGGTGTTCAATGCGGTAGTTGAGTGCGGATAAGAATATGGGTGCAGAGACTTGAATGCAGGAGGTTTCGTGTGGATCAAAACTAGAGATTTTCACCGCTTTTGCTGTCATTTCGCAAATTCTTGCTGGTGTTTGCAGTCTTTCAATCTCATCAAATTAAATTTGCCGTTTGTGTAGGCAGTTGGAATTATATCGACAAAGTCAATGGGGTTTTTTGAGTCAAAACACGAGAGAGATATAATTAACATATTTCATCCAAAAGTAAAGGCATAGGAAAAAAATTGACCAAGAACAAAGTAATGCGCAATGCGCAAACCTAATAATATATTTTTTATCATTTTTTCCCCAAAGTAAAAAATACTTCTGGTTTTATATTGTGTACTTCTTTTATATATATATATATATATATATATATATATATATATATATATATATATATATATATTCGTGAGAGTCAATATAGTTTACAAGAATAGATTGAAACTACATCGCTTCCTACGCACTGTAAAACCAAAATTACAGATGTTTCACACAATAAAAACTCTAATTTACGTGCAGGTTGAATACCTCCAAAACACTGGCAGAGACATAAACTTATGAATTTTATTAGAAACATAAATTTCACCATTTATATATGACGTACATTTCACATTCTATATATAGCGACAAGCAAATTTTTTAATAATTTTTTTCACCTTCTATATATCCACTATATATCGCGACAAGCAAATTTTTTAATAATTTTTTTAATATATAGTTGTGTGATTTGCATATTGATTGCGCGCGATGTTGAGCATCTAATTTTGCATTTGATGACCATACCCAATATAGTATTCACCATCTTTAATTTGCGGATTGTTTGTTTCTTGCAGATATGAAAAATAGTAAGCGAGTCAAAAATTAAATTACTTTAGTGTTGCTGGATTCTTTTTGTACTCCAGAAATGACACCATCAAATTCATTTAATGAAATAGATGGAATTATTTCCAACATCTTATACAGGTTTTCTTTTCTATTCCAGAAATGACAATCAAATTCATTTAATAAAATAGTTGGGATTATTTTCAACCATCTTCCAAAGCTCTCAAAACTTGAACAGCCGACGGAGTTATTTGAATAAAGCCAAGAACAGAACTTTAATAAATACATTTATACGATGAATATGGAGTCATTGTCAAGGCCTAGCGTTAACATAAATGAATTCTCAAAATATTTTTCCCCGATTAGGGAATCTGTGTGGCTCTTTCTTAAAATCATAATCAGAAAGACCCCGACAGGTCCATATTCACACCGCGAATCCATAACAAGAGAAAACGGAGTTGTTATCAATGAAAACCAGGAAGGGAGCGGTGAGCTTACCTGCAGGAATAACCAAACATATAAAGGTTGTAGCATAGCCTACCACTTTAAGAGATGATACTAAAAGAATTTTCATCAGAAGTCCTTGAAGCTAGTTACCTAGACCAGAGAACTCCAACAAGAAACCCTACAAACGGAGTCACCATTAGCAACCCAAACATGGTGCAAAACCCAATAAATGGAAGTACAGGAATGACTTACCTGGAGAAGATCCTGCATTATACAAGACTGCGGGTAGTGAAACAACCACATCGGAACCCTATTGATTAGAAACCAGGTAAAATATCTCGCATTATACAAGACTAGGGTAGTGAATCAACCCCATCTGAACCTTATTTATCAGAAATCATAAACCATAAATAAAACTTATAAATTGTTCAAGGTAAATCGTTGGTACCCATCAGATAAGAAAGAAACATTTGGGTTTATCTTGAAGGACGGAGTTAGGACTCTGGCAGCTTTTGTCCTGGAAATCACAAATAGGGCATGGATACCACAACAAAAAAATATTTCACACACCAATTTAATTTCTAAAAACTAATATAATAAAATTTTTAACTACCAATAAAATTTTATAGTCAAAAGTAATATTCAATATGCTTAGGTGGATGTAAACCAAGATGTACTTCGATAATATAAATTCATGGCAACCACCCACATCATATGAGAGGATGCTGCAACAGAAAAATGGTGGTTTGAAATGGAGGGTTTTCTTCCTTGGGATTAGTGAATGGTGTCAATGAATATAAATAAAAGTTTAAAGAGAGTGTATCATTAAACTAAATTAAAAAAAAAAAAAAAACTAAACTGATTATCAAATCTTTTTTTTTTTTTAAGTGAAATTTCTAAAGTTGAAATCAAATTGATAATCAAATCCTATAAATTTAAAATCCACTTATGATCTAAATTTCACTTACGATGAAGCCCTATTTCTGTAAAGCTGAAAATTTCCAAATTGAAAATCAAATCTATAACCCAAAATCATGATAATGAGAAAAAAATCATGATAAGGAGAAAAAAATGCAATGAATAAGGTCTGTTGAGTTTTTATTTTGTCAATTTCTTTTTATTCTGATTAATTCATCTTTACTGTGACATATTACAACTGGTATGAAAAAGTTTATCCAAGTAACCATGTTTCCAATCCTATTAATTCTGCCCACTGGCTTATGCAATCACAATATTTCAGTTGATATCGATGGATGTTTATCATTATTTCTAGAGGATGGAATATTAGTTTAAATAAATAAAATGATACACATAACTACATTATTTCGAATTATATTAATGCTTTCCAATAACTTCTGGAATCACAATATTTCAACGACTATAGATATTTGAAAAAAATAAATATTATATCAAATATATATTTTTAATAACATTACTATTTAAAATATCATATTAAAACAAAATATATTAACACTTTTCTGCTACTTTTTGGATATCATAAAATTTTGCACAACAAAAATAAAACAAAAATAGTTGCCAATTCCAAATATTAAATAAATAATCAATATAATTCAACCACTTGTCATGGATAAATACAAGCCGTAATTGCAATCATAATATATTTCTATTTAACTACCAAAATACCATGAGTCCATATTTATTTTATTTTTTTAAAATATAAAACTGAAAATACATTGGAAAGTAGAAACTTGACAATATTCATACATTAAAAAAAAAATGTATTGATATTTATCTTCCATATTTTTTTTTCATAAATTTCCATAAATGAAAAAAATTAAAAACAACTATTTTTTGATGTCTACGTATTAAAATAAATATGATTCACACAAATATAAGTGATTATATAATCGTAACCGTTAATAGTCTCTAAATAAATTATATAAAATTCACAATTCAAACTTCTTCTTAAAACAAAAATAAATTCCAAAAAACCCCTAAACCTAACTCTGAACTCCCATAACAAGTAGACTATGACTATAAATATTTCACCGATTTATGAGAGTTGGGCCCAAGGTAGATTGTTGACCAGAGATTCCTTCCACTGTGGATTGCCCATCAGGTAGATTTATGAGCCGATTTATGAGAGTTGGGCCCAAGGTAGATTGTTGACCAGAGATTCCTTCCACTGTGGATTGCCCATCAGGTAGATTTATGAGAGTTGGGCCCAACGTAGATTGTTGGCCAGAGATTCCGTCCGTTTCATGACCGATCAAGACCCGATCCACCACCGTCGGGTTTCAGTGGAAACAACTCCAACGTATATTCTGATAGTGAGCTATAGGCCGGGTCCACGTCGGATATTACCCTGCGTGGCTGCTTCACTTGATTTCCGATTCCAATCTATATTGTACAGAAAATATTAGTATGATTTTACAGAAAATGTTAATATGGTTATGATATTCTTTGCATGTAATGTCAAAGGAAAATTACGTTAAGAATATTGTAATTATACTTACATCGGATTCCTCCTTAAACATTGCCCTGAGTTCCCTCTCCGCTTGATCTCCGATTCCGATCTATATATTATACAGAAAATGTTGTTGTATGATTATTTTCTGCATGTAATGTTAACAGAAAATTGCATGAATAAAATTGTAATTGTACTTACATCTGAAGAGGAGGGCGTGATACTTGCCAGTTTTGGGACGGAGAGCGTTGTGCCCATCAAACTAGCTGAAAGTTGCAGAAGTATTAGATGAAAAAAAAAAATCAGTAATAGAATTCAATGATCACACGGTATTTAATTTTATCGCATATATACCTTCCTCTGCACCGAATAAGAGCGGCGATTCTAATGCCCGTTTGCGTTGCTCTCGCTCTCTGGCATTGGAGTTTTGAAACCAGTAGAACACGTTTTTTCCTTCAACTCTCCCGTAGTTCTTGAGAAGGGAAGTGATTCTCTCTATATCCTCCACGGTGGGCGACTGCATGCCATTTCTGTATATATCTTTCAGTATTTCCTTTTGCTGCGGTGTTGGTTTCCATCTGGTACTCACACTTTCAGTGGTGCTGTTCTCTGCATTAAAAAAAGACAGGTCAAGGAAAATAAGTAAATCATCAAATACAACAATTTCTATATAAAAAAACATGAAACATATTTATATAGTAGATAAAATCAAAAAGAGCAAAGAATTTAAAACAAGACCTGCAATGTTTTTATCCATAACTTCTGTGTTTTTAAAACAAGATCTGCAATTGTTCGGTTCCTCTTTCCTCAGACCAACGTTGTGGCAATGAATGAAATGAGGCGGACGAAGAGGAGGTGACAATGTATGTGAAACAAACATCAATATATAATGGTTTTAGGGCTTCAAGGTTTATCAACTTTTCCAGTTATTACAATTCCAATGTATACAAATTTCAAAGTTAAATTGTTGATATACACATGTAACGTGCAAAAAGACTTAGTTTGACTATTTGGAAATATTAATACATTTTATACACATATTTCTATAGTATAATTTATAGTATTTTCTTAACTATTAAATTAAATTTATTATATTTTATTTCCTTTATCAAAAATTTAAATTTAGAGTTCAAGGTTTACCAACGTTTCCAGTTATTAGAATTCCAATCTATAGACGTTTCAAAGTTACATTGTTGGTATACACATTTAATGTACAAAAAGAGTTAGTTTGACTAAATGGAAATGTTAATACATTTTATACACATATTTCTATAGTGTAATTTATTTAAGTTTATTATATTTTATTTCGGTTATGAAAACTTTAAAATGATATTTGTTCACTGTATTTGATTTTGGTTATGAAAAGTGTGAAATTTTTTTATCGAATATATTTTTTAAATAAAAAATATATTTTATTATAAATTTATATTTTTAAGTTAATAAGGTTCAATGTTAGAAGAGAAATTATAGTGAAAAAGATCCTAATATATTGATTAAAGAAATGTTGACTAGATTTATTTAATAAGATATTATGAAATAAAAAATTCAGTGCAAAGTTTTCAATTCTAAAATTTATTATTTAATTCTAAATGTTATAATGGAGATTAAGATTGCAAAAGTTAAAAGGGACATAATACATTAATTAAAGAAATATTGACTAAATTCATTTAATTACATGTTATGAAAGAAATAATGTGGCAATTTTTTTATATGGGATTTCAAATCTAAAATTTATAATATACTTTTAAATATTTTTTAAATATAATTATTTTTAAATATTTGTTAGTTTTTAAAACTAAGAAATTTACCTTTTTTTCAACTAAAAATTTTGACATATTATTAAAGTGATATATTAAAAAAAATTATGTTTCACTAAAGCAATAGATAAAAACCTCCATTATAATGTAAAAGTGAACACAACTACTCTAAAAAAAATTAAATGATGTTTGTTTTCATTTAGGTCAAATTCTAGTTTATTGTGAAAACTCAAAAGGTTTTTGAAAATGATAAAGATCTTTATTCTTCATTTTCAAATTGCTCTTTTCTCATGTTATGGAAAAGGTAAAGAAATGTTCACCAATTTTCTTACTTCGATGTTATGCGAATAGGTGATAAGTAAAATTTAATAAGATATTAAATATAAAATTAATAACTTAGTTATTGAATGATTTTTCAACTTTAAAGACAGATATGCAAAGAACCATCATCATTGGGGAAATGCTGGTGGAGTCAGGCAGATATTCCAAGTTAACAAAGTACTACAGGCCGCTACTCAATATTGAACCATGAAGCTCACATCATGAAACTTAAGAGGGTTAAACAGCCCAGTGAAATACATAATGATCAAAAACATGATATAGCAGAAGAGACCTTAAATATTATTTATGCAAGAAACAAAATGTAACAGTAATATACTTGGCTCCATTCTCTCGAGAGCTTGGCTAGGAAGCCACTCAGTCGCAGTGGATACCCCGGGAGCTTCAGGTGGAATTGAAATAGCATGGGATACACAAGCTATATCGCTCACTAATGTCCATGCGTCTCATCATCTCATCCAATCTACTTTTCGTCTTATAGGAACTAATATTCATGGAAATATTACTAATGTCTCTTTCCCCGAGGATGCAGCGAACAAGATGGCATTGCTAAATACGATAGCAGCTCTCAATTCTACCAGAGTACATCCTCTGTGGATAACAGGTGGCGATTTCAATATGATTACTAGACTTGAGGAAAATAAAGGAGGCCGAGTCAAATTAGATATTGAAAGCAGCCGCTTCAAGGATTTTATATGAAGCGATTGGCTCATTGATCTGCCATTTAATAATGGAATGTATACCTAGAACAATAGAACATCACGTTCCCAACAAATTGCCTCTAGGTTGGATCGTTTACTCATATCAGACAACGCCATTCAGTTAGGAGGAGATATCATAGCCTCAATATTTCCTTTATCAGGGTCGTACCATTGCCCCATCTCTCTTCAATGGCAAAGACCTGGAAAATCCACACGAAGACCTTTCCATTTTGAAGCATTCTGGCTAACGAATCGAGAATTCAACAATATGGTCATCTCAATCTGGAAAAGCTTCATTTCCCCTGAAGGAACCAAAATTTACCAATTTCAACAGAGGCTCAAATATCTCAAAAGGCACATCAAGCAGTGGAATCCATCAACCTTCAGAAACATCTTTCAAGCCCAAAAAGCGCTAGCACAAGATATGGAAAAAATTCAGCAGAAAATAATTAATGAAGGAAGAATAGAAGCACTATTGGAGTAGGAACAGAACCTACATAACCAGCTGGAAGAAAGAAGAAAGCAAGAGGAGATTCTTTGGAAGAAAAAATCCATAGTAAGATGGCTAAAAGACGGAGAGAGGAATATGAAATTATTTCATCGCACCACAATAAAGAGAGGAATGCATAATAACATTACTCGAATCTAGAATCAGCAGGGAGAAAGGTTGCAAGCACATGATGATATTGAAAGAGAGCTCCTCAATAATTTCAAAAATTTTCATCAAGAACCACAAATCAACAGACAGCCAGCCATAGATCGAATCCTCTAGCATATCCCTAAAATCATAATCGATGAACACAATAAATTTCTCCTTCGTCCAGTTACTCTACATGAAGTTGAATTAGCAATGAATCAGTTCAAGCAGGGTAAAGCACCTGGTCCTGATGGTTTTACCTCCAACTTCTTTCATAAATTTTGGAATCTCATCAAATTAGAGGTATGGCAGGTTGTGGAAGAATCTAGAACTCTACACTGGCTGCTTCCATCTCTAAATGCGACTTTCATTTCCCTCATACCTAAAGAAGAGCAGTCTACTACTGCGGAAAAATTCAAGCCAATATCACTCTGTAATGTTATATATAAGGTCATCTCCAAAGTCATTTCTTCTCGACTGAAACCGCTACTTCCCCTGCTCATATCACCGGAATAATCAGGATATGTAGAAGGATGGAAAATCATTGATGACATCATTCTCACCCATGAGATCATTCATTCACTAAAGCACCAAAAAAAAGTAGGTATGCTTCTCAAAATTGATCTCTCTAAAGCTTTTGACAAGTTAAGTTGGATTTACATTCAAAAAATTCTTACAGCCTTTGGCTTCTCTCCTCCAAGGGTCAGATGGGTAATGAATCTTGTCTCTTCTATGTTTTTTTTCCATTCTGGTCAACGAAATTCCTTCTCATACTTTCCATCCCTCTAGAGGAATTTGTCAAGGAGATTCCCTCTCTCCTTTTATTTTTGTCCTAATGGCCGAAGGATTAGATTGTCTCATCAAGAATGCTCTTCATACTCAACAACTCAGAGGAATCTAAGTCCATAACTCCACAGCTATAACTCATCAACAATTCATGGATGGAAATAGGTTATTTGGGCATCCATTTGTTCAAGAAGCACAAATGTTTAAATCTCTGCTTGATGATTTCTCAGAAGCATCTGGAGCCAGCATTAATATTGCCAAATCCCAAATCTTTTTTTTGCACACTCCCTCTATGACTCAGACTTCTATAGCCCGCATTCTCGGTCTCTCTGTAGCTTCTCTACCCTCCAAGTATCTGGGGGCCCCTTTGACTGATTCTACACTAAAACATGCCTCCTACAACATCCTCCTTGAAAAAATTGAAGCCGCCTTTCCTCTTGGACCTAGAGAGCCCTCAATATGGCTAGTCGGCTGGTGTTGGTCAAGGCCATGTCGCAATCAATGCCTCTGTATCTTTTCTCTATTTTTGCGGCACCAAAATGGGTGCTTAATAAAATCAGAAATTTACAACGCAACTTTCTATGGGGATCCTCTGGGAAAAATCATAAATGGGCATTGGTGAAATGGATGACAATTTGCCTTCCAAAAAATAATGGAGGCATTGGTCTTCGAGACCCTCAACACAACAATGCAGTTATGGGAGCAAGGGTATGGTGGCAGTGGCTCTCAGCTCCGCACACACTGTGGGCTATACTCTAGGCTGCCAAATATGCAAATAACATACTGCCATAAGATTTAATCAAACTCACATCCAATGAAAAGTTCTCCTTAATTTGGAATGCAGCCAAACAACACAGTGACATGATCCAACAACACAGTTTTTGGGAAATTAGAGATGGAAGCACTACTTGTTTATTGGCCGACTCATGGAAACGAAGACCCAAGTTAAGAAACATTTTCAGACCTCCATAGACAGATGAATGGGGCATACAACAGAAGAAAAAATTCAATCAGCAGTGGGCTCCCATCCTCAACCAGGGTTACAGACAATGGTTAAATGCGGCACAAATTATCAGTCAAGGAATAGAGCAATTCCACAATGAGATTGACACAGAACTTATGAACTGAAAAATTAGATATTCTGATAAGAAGGATATTCTAAGATGGGGGTATACTCCTCATGGGATTTTTACCACTAAGGAGGCGTACAACCTTTTGATCAGAAATCAGGAACCCAAAGACCCTCTTTGGGATAGAATTTGGTCACCCGGAATTTGGCCCAAGGTATCGACGTTTCTCTGGCTGCTATGTCAAAAAAGGATACTCACTTGGGACAACCTCAGGAAAAAAAGCTTTCACGAACCTTCAAGATGTCCCAATTGCAATCAACAGGAAGATACCATACAACATCTTATGGATTCGTGTAATTTAGCCAATAAATTATGGGAAAGAACTAGTTTCAGATGTCAAAAAGGATACAAAGTTCCAGGGGATATTATGAACACCATTCACAACTGGGAAATCAATCCTTACAAGAGTAGGTTGCTAAAATCGCTGTAGAAAATCATTCCAGGCCTTCTCTTCTGGACAATATGGAAGGAAAGGAATAGGCTCATTTTCAAAAATCAATGCACACCTTTAGATACCATATGGAGTAATTTTTGCCAGAATCTTCAGGAAACCTTGGCTTTTCAAAAGTGGAAAGAAGATGATTTTCCCACCCTTCCTCGGGAGCAGAAAATTTGGGAGAATTGGCATATTCTGATTACCAAGAAACATGAGGATCTCCGTAACTCTTCCAATAATCCAAAATCATCAAGAAAATGGTTGCCTCCTCCAAAAGGAATGATACAATTAAATTTTGATGGGGCTTCCAAAAGCAACCCAGGCATGGCAGGCTACGGAGGCATCTTCAGGGGTCATAGAGGCAAACCACTTCTTGTCTTCCTTGGTTCTTTAGGATGGGACACGAACAATTCAGCTGAGCTAGAAGGACTATGGCAGGGACTTTCTCTAGCTCAACAACACTGCTTCCACCCTATTGTGATCGAAGGAGACTCACAGATCCTTATCAACATGGCTAACCAAGTTCTTCGGGGGACCCCTGCTCACAAAGTGGCCAACAACTGGAGATTAGCAGCTTGATTAGAGCTCATTGAACAATGGCTGAAAACCAATAGAGCGATCACCTTCAAACATGTCAAAAGGGAAGGCAGTAAAGTGGCTGATCTCTTGGAAAATTTGGGATTGGACAGTGATAAAGTTCTACACTCAGGTCCACTTGACATTCTAAATGATAGCTCTCATATACATGAATTCACTGATTTGGTGCACAATGATGTAGAATTCCTAGATGAGGGTGTTTATTGGTGCACAATGATGTAGAATTCCTAGATGAGGGTGTTTAATGCAATGGGTACGTTGAGGCAGCTGTGGGCTGGCAAGTGGATTTGTCACATGGCCACCCACGTCCTCATCATGTTTAAACTAAATCGAGCCACCACCACTCTTAATTGTGCATTACTGCAGCTCGTTGGTCAAGGCTTCGTCATTTCGCTCCTTAACATGGCTTCCTCTGGCAGTTTTACCTCTATTCCAATTCCTATGAGATGCAATTGTCTCCCTGCTACTGTGGAGCCGAGCTCGCGCACGACCAGAGGGAGACGGTGCCAGATTTTGTGTTGTATAGAGGTGGGGGCTGGTGCAAATTTCTCATAGATTGTTTTCTGCAACCTGCAGTCTGAGTTGCCTGTCTTTTATTTCTCTACCCACCCATAATGCCCCTTGAATCTTCATCCTGAGCCTCTGATTGCTGAGTCTTCTACTCCCATTTCCCACCCTTTCTTTGAATCAGCACCTTCTCGCCAGCTCAATTTAGCCCAGGTGAATATGCCTCGTTTATACCAAGGGATGCGCCGCAGGAGGGGCAGTAGCAGAGGAAAAATTTTACACCCTCCATCCTCATCCCTCTCTAACTCATCCTCCCCTTTGTCGGCTCAATTTACTGGTCGCTATTCGGCTACTCAAAGCGGTCGGGGGTGGGTTCGCATTGCGAGTACTCCACTAGATGATGTTTCTCCCCAATCACCTGCTACCTTTGCTTCTTCTCCGCATCCCAATCTGTCTACCCAATTTCAATTTCAGTGCACCCTTGACTGTCCATGTATAATTGTGACTATCTCCATGGCCTTTAGAGAAGAGTCTCCAAACTTTAAAGAATTCGACCACAGTGATATGAAGAAAAAAATTTTAGCTAAGGAAACGAATATTGCCAGCAAACAAGGCAGTCTAGGCACTATTCGTCACAGAACTCAAGAAGCAGCGATGAAACGGAAGGCACTAGGAGGCAGCGATGAACAAAACAACAGAAGTAGTGA
This sequence comes from Pinus albicaulis, assembly GCA_034641835.2. Classification (NCBI taxonomy): domain Eukaryota; kingdom Viridiplantae; phylum Streptophyta; class Pinopsida; order Pinales; family Pinaceae; genus Pinus; species Pinus albicaulis. Next base: position 902,155 of record JAXQQM020093217.1, read on the forward strand.
TGAACAGGGCCGCACCACATACGAATGTTTCAAGAACAAGGAATACAATAACGGTGACAAGAAGGATGTAGAAGATGACATGGATGCTTATAGGTGCCCGATAGTTGAAGAACCTCCATCTAATTCTAATGGCGCCTAGCATGTCAAGTTTTATCAGGTTTTTTGTTTCCGGTTCCCATTCTTATGGGTCTACTTCTCAGATTTTATGTAATGTTGTTAATTTTGTTGAACTTTCAAACCCTGTTCCTCTCTAGTATAATTGGGTGGTTTCCCCTGTGTGGGCAACAAAATTTTATTTTTTCTGGACTGGTTTCCCCAGTGTGGGCAGTCCATTTCTAGTTTTTGATATGGATTATGCCATAATTTTGGGCTAGCACTATAGAGGCCAGTGCCTCCATGTCATATTTTTGTTACACTAACAGAATTTAGACTAATTTAGAAAAAAAAAACATGTTGTGAAAGAAATAATTTGGAAAAAATTTGGTGTAGGATTTCAAATCTAAAATTTACAATATACTTTGAAATATTTTTAAATAAAATTATTTTTAATTTTTAAAATTAAGAAATTTATTTTTTTTCAATTAAAAATTTTGACATATTATTAAAGTGATATTGTAAAAAATTATACTTTACTAAAGCATAGATAAAAACCTCCAATACAATGTAAAAATGAACACAACCACTCTCAAAAAAAATTAAATGATGTTTGTTTTCAGTTAGGTCAAATTCTTGTCTATTGTTAAAATTCAAAAGCTTTTTGAAAATGGTACAGATCTTTATTCTTCATTTTCAAACTGCTCTTTTCTCATGTTATGGTAAAGGTAAAGAAATGCTCACTAATTTGCTTATGTGGATGTTATGAGAATATGTGAGAAGGAAATTTTAATAAGATATTAAATATAAAATTAATAATTTAGTTATTCAATGCTTTTTCAACTTTAATGACATTTCTTCAAATAAAATATTTAAGACATATTAGCAAATCCTACTTATGGTTTTGCAATGCATATATTAATACCAAATTTGCTAAAAACAAAAAATAAATTAAACCTAAAAATATGGGTTATGTAAGAATTTAACCTATTCGGATCATTGGTGGCTAGGAATTCAAAATACCTAAGAATTTGAAATGAAGGTGTGAAGGTATACATTTTTCTATTGCACCATGAAAAATTCCACTCAGTAATGCAGACGCCTACCTTAAAGAGATCTGGGAAATGAAAAAATGGATACCTTCAACCCATAAACGTATATTCAATGTAGAAATGGATACATTGAACCTCAAAAATATATTGCGCAAAATTTCTCCTTCATTGTTGAGAAGAATTGTTGATGGGGAAGGTTAACGTGTACACTTCCTCACCCCTTCACCACCTACTTTCCAATGGAATGAAGGACCCGTTCACCACCTACTTTCCAATGGAATGAAGGTGTGGATTTTTCACCCTTAGGAGATTCAGTTGTGTGGGAGTTAAGGTATAGATGAAGGTGTATATTCTAGATAAAATCTAAATGATTTATAAATACATAATGGATGCCATAAATTTTGGGTTTTTTTTCCTTTCACATGTGTTTATTCATTCCACATATTCAATAATACTTGTGACACTTTTTGTTTTCAATACAGTTGATATTGTTAAATACAAACATGGAATTTCTATGAATATTATGTGCATGAACGGTTATGATTTTGAAAACTTTGACATGAATATAATGTTATAGATCAATGTTCATCCACACTCATGGAGATATTGCAAGGTTCATCAATAATTATAGGTGCACATTATTCAATGCAAATTTTTATTTTATGGACACCCCAATGAAAAGGAGTTATTTATGAGATGGAAGTATTCAACATTCATTGTTACACATGAAACACCAATTATGTCTCCTAAAGTGAAAATTTATTAGAAAATTTAATTTATGTAGGCCGTTAATTTATAATAAATGGAAGTTTTCATTAGGGACCACCCATGCCCAAATTGTCATCCTTTTAGCACTCATCCAACACCTTTTGAGTACGATTTTCTATTTTCATACCAACCATCATTGAATTTTCCCATAAAGGTGTATTTTATATCAACATATAGTTATCTCCTAATGATTTAATTTTAACATTCATTCTTGTGTATTTAGGAAGGAATTTTATTTTTATGCTAATAATTGAAAATTCATGAGAATCACTTGAAGCAAATCCATACTTATACATTTAAAAAAACACTAAAGGATAGTTGGCGTATTACTCTTAATGTTTTTCTAACCTCTTTAGGTTGCAACAAAAACCTTATATCGTTGCAACACCTATAGTACCTCATTGTTGCAAAAAAACAAAGTGTAAGTACCACAAATCTAGTTGTAATCTCAATTTGGGTCCACATTTTAGGCCTTTCACTCATATTCTAGTCAAGGATATGTACAAGGAGACTGGGAATAATGTAGGGTTTTCTTATCAAGTAATCTTTTCTCATTTTCAATCTCATTATATGGGCATCGAAAGGATTTTTGTAGGGATTAATCTATCGAAGGGTCTCTTAGATTCCATAACCATCTCAATAAGGAATATAGCTCATATGAAATCCTTGGATTCTAAAGGCATCCCATTTAGGTGTGGGCATCATCACGCTCATAGAAATTTTGGACTAGACTATTCCTTAGCATGGAAACAATACAAATGGGTTCTCAAATATTAAACAAAGAAGGACGTACCTACCTCCCCAATGAAGTCTCCTCCTCTATATTCTCTTGGAATTTTCATTCCTCGAGAAACCACTCCAGCTTTGTTTGTTTTGAGAATTTATTTCATAGTTACTTCATTCGTTTCATATATTGGTCTTGATTTTGTTGAGAATAGTATTATTATGGAGCTCACATCTACTTCAACGGTTTTAATGGAGGTACCTCCCTCTATAGGTACAAAAATCATGTTTTCCCCTCTTTCTTCCATTTCTATCTCCTTATTTATTATTTGTTCCTATTTTTTCACATTAAACCCTACTCCCCTTGGTGATTCTTTGAAGCAACTGGCAAGTCTCTATTTTCATCTCTCCTCTCCTACTTTATCCTTTTACCTCATTATCCTCTCTGAGACTCCCTCTCATCTCCTACCAACAGAAAATAGGGTACCGAGGTGTCAAGATGTCCAGCTACAATGGAGTGAGGTTTGTGAGGGCGATATTCCTATGGGAGCGATTAGATGACAAAAGTGCATGATAAAAAAGGGAAAATAACGCATTCAGTCCAACAAGTTGGAATTTTGAACTAAGGCCTATATATATAACATTAGGTGGGAACATGGGTTATAAAATATGCACCCAAATACACGGGGTCAAAGAGAAAAATAAGGCTAAAATTTATTACAAAAACATGTATTAAAATGCGAGGAAGGATTCAATGCTAAAGGATTATATAAGAGTGAAATTGATAACCAATTTTCAATAATAAGATGATCATCAATGAAGCATGCAAATGCATTCTCAACATATACAAAAACTGAACATTGCCACCAACCATTCATTGTAGATTCGCGACATGAAATGCTAGTTCATGGCCGCAAGATGTACACGATGGATCCACGCAACAAGCTAAAAGATCAAAGCCACCAATAAATATAATGTATATCTATGTCAAATTATACATTAGTATGACTATGGATATAGAGAAAAGATGTTCACCAAAGTAGTACTAAAAATACATAAAAATGATACATAACTCCAACGCATCTTGCAAAGGGTTTCATATAAGAGTAAGAAGTCCTTATCCCAAGGTATTATTGTCAACCCTTATGGTACAAATCTACAACATGTGAATGAATGAGCTAATGTTGAGCATGGTAGAAACTATCTGATTATTAGTGAGTGAGGTATATCATTAAATGGATGAATTCATGAGGTACAACTGACATAACGATGATAAAAAAAAACCATTTATAAATGGTAAGTTGAGGCTTAGACCTCCCTTAAACATGTAATGACATGCCACAAAAGTTACTTGGAAGAATTTATTAATGAGCACCACGTGATATTGTAAGACAACACAAGAGTCGTGGAAGCACAATACATATTGCATAGAAGCCTAAACAGATAGAGGAGTGAAACGAATCATATTTATGGTACACAAATAAGGTGAGATGAATCCCATTTGTAAGGTAATAACAGAAACATGTGCCATGTTCAAGGGTGACACAATTGATACCACCATTTTTACCTATACAGTAAGAAAAGTGATTTCCCCTTTTTTCTGTCTTTATTTGTAGGTATCTCCTTCATATTTTAGCAAGCATGAAAGAGGAAAAATATAAAATCGATAGCATATTTTTTGTGAAAAAATCTTTTGGTAAAAATCACATCCAAATAAATTTGGTCAAATTGACCAAATTTATTTGGATGTGATTTTTAGTGAAATATTTTTTCACAATTTATGGATCATAGAAGAATATTTTTTCTTCAATTTTAACAAGCCCAAGAAAGGGGTAAAAAGATACTCGATAAGGTGTTTTTTTCATGGTTTAACGAGCTCAAAGAAGATGTAGTTGTTAGGTCTCTATAATACTAGGGTATCCCCTTATTGTTATTGTTAGTATAGTCCCCTTATTGTTATTTTTGTTCCCATATAGTCCCTGTATTGTTATTATTGTGCCCCCCATAGAAGCCCACTATTGTTATTCTTGTGCGCTTACATTGTTATTGTTATGTCCACTAGGATTATATTGTGACCCGTTGGACTCCTATATATTGAAATGAGGTTTTTTCATTTTATCATCCAATTATTGTTTATGTAATTTAAAGGAGGTTTCACCGTCGAAGACATTTATTTATAACGATTTGATCTCTCTTTTGTTCTATTTTGTGAGATGGTTTCAAAACATTTGGTATCATAGCTTTGGATTTTAGACTTTCGCTGTTTCAAAGAGTTCATCGTGGAGTTTTCGCTATAATTTTTTTTTCTACGAAGGTTCAAAAGCTAAAACAAAAAAAAAATTGTGAAGAAAGCCAGAGGAACTTCGTGTTAAAATTTTAGATCTTGGTTCGCAATATTTTCGGCAATATGATCCGTTGAAGTTAGGGTTTTTGCAGGCTCCCGAATTTCATCTCAAAGAGGTGACATTGGGAAAATAGTCGTAACTCTCTCTCTGAGCATCATATTGGAATTATGTAAGAAGTGACCGAAAGCGCACATATTGTAGCTTATTGTGTATTAATTTCAAAGCCTAAAGATGAAACAGTGACAGGTGGCACACCATACAAGTACACTCTACTGAACCACTCCATAATTAGGTCATTGTGGGAGATTGGGCATAACTTTGTATTGAAGAATCCAAATTAGGTATGACATGTGTCATTGGAAAAAAAATTCAGAGGGATACTACTAGACTGAAGTTAAAAACTTGGGGATATGAAATTAGAAATATATAGCAAGATCAATATCAAGGTCATCAAAAAAAGGAAAAAGGTGTCTATCATTTTTTTTTAAATTACATAACATTTGATTGAAAAATAAGTTTGAAGGGATTACAAAGGCATATTGAATTATATATATCGGTAATTCATTCCATAATTCCTCCCAAAAATAATTATACACCAAGTAATCCCTCAGAATACACTACTATGACACACGAAGAGGAGGAATTGCAGTATGATATATCAAAATTACGGTACCAAGTGCAACAAATGTCAATCTCAGAAAGAGAAACCTAACATGACATAGATGGCTTAAAAGTAGACATGGAGGCTAAGGTGGATGGCTTTAAGGATGAAATTAAATCTAATATGGATGATAAAGCAATTGAATATCACATCGATCATAAAAAACATGTTCTCCAACTCTTAAAGGATAACCTAAATTTGGTGTAGAATCAAATGAAACAACAGGCAGATCAACATCGCAACGATTTTTTTATTTATTTAGGTGACTGGGTATTTTTACGACTAAAATCATACAAACCAATGCCCCTCAAGCAAGCTAAGAAGTAAAATAAATTATTGCTAAATTATTATGGTCTTTAAGAGGTGCTGTAAAATATTAGTACTATGGAATACAGATTGGAGTTGCTTGCATCTTTCTGAGTGGACTGAGTTTTCAATATTTAATGCTTAAAGAAGGTTATAGATCACAAACTCTCAGTTCAAACAATATTTCCAGAACTTGACAAGGAAGGAAAAATAATAGTGGAACATGAAGTAGTCACAGAAACAAGAACTCCACAATTACAAAATTGATCAATTTCAGAGTATCTCAACAAGTGGAAGAACTTACCCACTGAAGATCCCACATGGGAGGATGCAAATTTTATACAGAAGTATCTAGAAATAATCAAGTGTTGAGGACAACATTTGTTTTAAGGAGAGGGGAATTCTAGGTCCCCATAATACTAGTGTATCCCCTTATTATTATTGTTAATATAACCCCCTTATTGTTATTCTTGTTCCCACGTAGTCCCCATATTGTTATTATTATGCCCCCATAGAAGCCCACTACTGTTATTGTTTTCACTTACATTGTTATTTTTATGTCAGCTAGGTTTATATTGTGACCCATTGAAATCCTATACATAGAAAGGAAATTATTCATTTGTATCATCGAAGAAATTTTCACTTATGTAATGTAAGGCTGATTTCTAAGGCATTGATCACTCTTTTCCTCTTTTTTGTGAGATGGTTTCATAACAGTAGCATATTGCTAAACATAGGGTGTTTTTTACATGAGGTTTTAATGAGCCAAAAAAATGAGGTAAAGTGATGCTCAATACCCTTCAATTTTTAATGAGCATGAGAACGGAACAACAAAATTTCATCTTAGAGAAGAAAGTGGTAGAAAGGGTAGAAACTTATTTCGAGGTGAAAAAATCACCCTAATTAGAGAGAAGTAATGATTTTTGCAAGGAGAACCACTCAGTGTAGAGATCTCTCTAGGAAGGATTAACACACCAAGTGAATGCTCGCAGGAAGTCCAAGGTAATGGTGATAACAAATATGAAAATTAGAATAGAGAAAATTGACATGCATAAAATTCATCAAAATGTAGAAAGTGATGATGTAATCCCCCAGGGTATAACTAAAAGATAAAAGAGGAGGGCATGAGGCTTAGATTGAAATTATTGGCAGGTAAAAACAAGGGGTTCCAGAGTGATAAGAAAATGCAACGCGGACACCAACATTGCAAAGAGGTTCTAAACTATAGGATTCCTGTGAAGAAAATCTCTACTACATATATAATCTACGATGTGAAAATACAAAATGGTTAATGTTGTAACCTAACAGGATCAGACCTAAGGTGCAATGAAGATGGAAATGATGATTAATGATGCAATAGAAATGGCTATGAAAGGCATACCCCTATATGCCAAGTTCAAGAAAAAATTATAATTGATTTCTAAATGTCATAATGGATATTAAGTTTGAAAAAAACATTGTAAACTTTGAAACACAAATGAAAATGATTACCCATTTTTTTAGGTAGCAAAAAATGGTCTGATTTTGAAAAGTGTTGATTCAAAATACTCTTAATTTTTTAGCATGTTTTTTACACATTAAATTTTCTTATGTACCATGTATACTAGATATTAATTTTAAAATGTTAGTGTTTTTTATGTTTAGTTTGAAAAGTGCTCATGCCAACATCATTCCCTTTTTTTACAATACTTATTTTTCACTTAAAATTTTCTAATCTATTAATGCTAATAATTATTTTCTAGATTTAACAATTTTTGAGGTACTTGTATTCTTCCTCTTCACTTACATATATATTTAAGTGTTTTTTCAGTTTTTTTTTCTTTTAATTTTGTTTTTTTTCTAGTGAGATATTTGATTTTTTGTAGTGTAAAAATAAAGGTAAAAATTTTAAAGTGTCAATCTTCTATCTAGTTATATATTGTTAAATAATATTTCACTGCACATGAAATAATTGTCACTAAAAAAGCAAGAATTTTTAACAATTTACATAAAAAAAAATACATTTTGAATATAGAAATAACTGAAAAAAAAATCACATTTTGGGTCTTTTTTTTCTAAAAGTGACGCGTCAAATAAACCATTTTTGAGGGAAAAATTAATAAAAAAAGTATAAAAATTAGCCTTTTTGTGAATTTTATGTCAAGAGTGAATAATAATTACAATTGTTTTCAAAACTTACATGATTCACATAAAAATGAAGTGAAAATGACATTATAAAAATACTAAACATATAATAACAATAATTGAATATTTATTTCTTCTCATAAAACATCAAAGTGAAAATATTACAAGTATAACTTGTTAATAGTTACAAAAAATGAGTTTCATTTGGAAGATTAACTTAATCAGTAATCAATAATATCGTGTAACCCAAACTCTTCATCTTCAAGAGTTTCATTATTTTCCTCTCCCACAATATTTTCATTATTGGCTTTAGCTTCATCATTTTGCTCTTATGATGGATCTTTAAAGTCTACAAATGTCCCAAACTATGCCTTTCCAATCATTCCATCTAATGGTGGTTGAGGTTCCTTTGCTTTTTTTTCCACACTGGATTCATTAAAATTTGCTTCTCAGACAAACTTCTTGCATTGCATCTTGAAAAAATTCAAGAGCATTGATTGTTTGTTGAATAAATTTGCATTGTACTGGGTATTTTTCAATGGAAATGTAATTTCTTCCTTTTTGTAAGAAACATGCTAGTTTTGTACCTAATCATCAAGTACAAAAGAAAAAAGTTAGGAAATTAGTATAAACACAAAAAATTTAAAAAGAAATTAGTGAAATTCATTCTTGTATAATAAAACTTACCTGAGCCTGCAAATAAATCCAAAACCCAATATCCTTCATTTGAACATAAATATAAAAGATAGTTAATCAATGACTGTGGTTTTGGATATATGTTAACTATATCTCCTTTTACTTTTTTATCTTCATATGTTATTTTTTTTACAACGTCATCATGGAACGGTACTTGGCTATGATTCTTTCCATCTACTTGATTGGAAAGAATAGGATTGTAGCTATCATCATTTTTCCAAATTTCAACATGAATGAATTCACAATCACATATAATTGGTTGATTTTTGCCACATATAATATTTGGATTTTGCATGTAACATGAAATAGTAATACTCCAATTAACTTGAACATAAATTATTTTTTAAACATTAATCAAACATTCAATTTCAATGTCTTACCATGTAAGTTACATCCTTGACTTTGCTTTTCCCTTGAAGCTTGATAATAACACCCCCAATTGTGTTTCTAAATGAAATGTCACAAATATCCAAAATGGTGTTGTTGTGACTTCTGGAAATCCCGCAACCACTTTACTAAATGCTTGATATGTATAAGCATCACTATCATATTCAATGTTTCGGATATTGAAACTATGAGGAATATTTGCAATAAATAGTGAATAATCCCTTTTAGGTGTGATTTTTTCAATGTTTTCATAATCACCTAATATTAGTTGATATTGTATAGTGTGTAGCCCATTTCAATTGAAATTATTAAGACTATGATCAAGTTCAAAATCACTAAGACATTATTTTCTCATCCTTCCCATTTTAATTTTTTCAATAAAGATTCTAAAACTATCTGGTGCTCCATTTATATCCTTCTTCATATTTAATAAAATAAACAAATATATGTATAATTTATAAATTAAAAATAATATAGATATGAATACAAATGAATTTATGAATGAAAATACATTTTTAAATACAAGATAAAAATATCTTAGCATTGGTGTTGAACTTGAACCTCGTAGTTTTGTACAACATCATCCCAACAATATTTATTAAATAATTTAACCATTTGTTCTTGTATTCTCATATAAACCTTGCGACTTAATAAATAAAGTAAACAATTCTAATATAGTGACATGTATAAAAAATAAGCCGATCAAGAATATATTATATTTAACAGAAACTTATAATCCAAAAACTAAGTAAAAATAACAAACCTACTTTAGAAATTCCTCAGACATTTCCTCCATTGACAATTCTCTTTAATTTGCACAAGAGAATATTGTTTTGACAATATTTTCATCATTCACTCCTTTCATTGATCTCCAAGGTGTGATAGTCATACTTTATGCAACGAGCTTCATTTCAGGGACTGATTTACTGATGGTACATATCAATGGTTTAGATTTTTTGACATTCTGACTTTTGATGCTAATGTTTTCCCACAACTCAAAAATATGATCAAACAATTCCCATATCTCTCTGGTTACAAATTCCATCTAGAAAATGTTATCCATACCTCTGGAAATTATTATTATTTCTCTACAAGAAATTTCCATAAATCCTATATTTGTTAACTATTAACCAAATCGAAGTAGGTCAATGATGAATATGGCGTTCCAAATTTATTCTGAGGATGAATAATTCTTTTGAAGCTGAAAAATAACTCACTTCAATCATTAAACTCAATCCTACAACAAGTAAAGAATCAATACTAGATACAGAAATAGGAAAAATAAGAATAAGAGATGCATGTGAATAAGAAGTGAAAATAACATAAATAAATTGTGCAAGAGGACTTTGAGGCTCCTAGGATGGCCAAGCCCAAGGAGACTCAGAGTCCTATGTAAACCAATATTTAGAATAAAAAAATGGCACCAATCTTCATTTTTTAAATCAATCCGTACATCCCTGCAAGAAATGAAAATGAAGTTGCTAAACAACAAGTTTTCTCCACAAGAAGACTAACAAATACATGCCCCTAAAGGCCAATTCGAATCAGTACTTATTAAAATTGATGGGGAAGCATTCTACTTGAAAGGAGGAAGATTTACCCTCCAAAATCCCTCAAATAGTGGGACTGGTTCCCAACAATAGGATTTTACATTAAATGAGAGGGACACATTCCTCAATTTTTACAATCATTGGAATTACAAAATTTCTAAATAATTTCATGGTATTTTGTTCATTTATTCTCCAATATTGATCCTCATGTAGTAGGGATCAAGTCCCTAAACTATATTCTTCTCCAAATATTCATAATGATCTGAAATTTATTGTTATTTAATGATGTGCTAATATCACTTTTTGAATTAACATGAAAGTGGTTTGGTTTTCCTATCATACAAGATCTTATACAAGTGTTTATGAGTGCCAATTCATTAAACTTGGTGAGGTTAAGTGTATTTCATGAAATTAAAAGAAAGGAAACTCAATGCTAAACAACAACATAATAAAACATAGCAAGCACAAATAACAGAGACAAATACACAAATTTTTGATGAAGGAGTTCACCCCTCCTAGGCTACATCTCCTTGGTAAAACTTCATACTACGGGCCTTTGTATTAGCTTCAATTATGAAAAATTGTTGCTTATGATCTCCTTTTGCCTCTGAAACCTGCTCCAATGGCTCCAAAACATCAAAATGTACCAAGAATGACTCTTCCTGAGACCATTTTGGTCTAAAATTGCCAAATTTATGGCAAAAATACTTTTCCCTAGTTTTTCTCCACTAAATCTGGATGTCCGCCAGTTAACACATTAAATATGGATGTCCGCTGAATCTAGCGCATCCACCAAAAGTGCCGCCAAGATAAGTATGTGATTAATGTTAAGATAAGAACGTGTTTAAGTGGGGTTAAGAATGTTTAGCGCTAACCTGCACTTATCTGTTAAACTTGGGTTATCGTGGGTTAACCATGTATTATCATATTAAACACGGCTTAATGCATTTAAATCTTCGCAGTGCAGTCACTTATATAAGATCACAGATCGCAATGCACTCACTTATTGCACATCACATATCGCAACGTAGTCACTTATCGCAGATCGTAGCCCCGCTATAAATCATTCTATGTTTCCTGCTTCATCATGCAATTGCAATACCCTGATGTGATATATTGCATCGCAATTCTACCACCTTGTTAATGCTTTATGTTGCCTACCATGTCTTGCGATTGCCATACCCTGATACGATTTGTAGGACCCATCTTATCGCCACGTCACTTACTGGGAAATCACAAATTGCAAATCATTTGTTGTTGCCTTATGTCCTCTACTCCTAAACTACTAATGCGACATCAAACTTAGGAAAAAAAAGAGAAATTCAACTTCGGCAAGAAACATTGGTTAATTTGGAGATGACACTTCTCACAGTGTCACTGGCTGAAAAATTGGAGAATATTTCCTAAAGATTACTGAGGTGTTGAGTAGACTGCCAAGTCATTAGTCTGTCACTGTTCTACATAACTTTTACCTCTTTGGGAAAATTAACAGCAGACCATAACTCAGTCATACGAACTCGGATTTTGATGAAACAAGTTGCGTTGGAATCCTGGTAACAAGCTCTATCTAGTTATTTTTCTCTAATGCATTTCTAAGCACTTCAATTTTTTTCTAAATACTAAGCCCCTGATCATTCCTCCCCACTAGAAGCATTTTCCACCCCAAAATATACTATCAATTATTCAACAGGTGAGGGTAAATATCCCTCACCCTTTCACTCTCCATCCATTTTTCCTTTGAAGGATTTTGTCCCTTGAGTCCCACTCTAAGGTATTCGACATTCCCTATTCTTGAAGTTCTGATTCTTTTGTCAACTATGAGATGTTTCTGGAGTTCATCAAGATATTATGGAAATAAATCATCAATTTATGGTAGTTGAACATGCTCTCCGCGATCATCAATGAAATGAGGCTCAAATTATCTCAAATTCTCAACATTATTGACAAAATATATTTGCATATAAGGAGAAAAATCTAGCTTAAATGCATTAGTACCAATATTTTCTAGAATTTTAAATGGACCATAATGGACTGGCTTGAGCTTTTTACCTTCCTCTTGCAATCTTTGTTTTCCTATATACAACCGAACTTCATCTCCAACCTATAATTTTTTATCGACACAGTGTTTGTCATGCCTTGCCTTGTAGCTTCTTTGGCTCTTTTCAAGTTGCTCTTGCATTATGTGATGCTTCAATTGAATTTGATCGATGAACTTTCTTGCATTATCCATGTCAATATGACCATCTATAGTGACATATTTATCGAATATGAAGTCCAAAGGTGATCTTGTCAAGTAACCATAACATGCCTCAAATGACGATGTGTTTGTGGAAGAATTATTTTTCATGTTGTATGCATGATGAATGTGATGAAACTGTTCATCGAATCTAAAATTACTTGCTAGTTATTTCTGTGATAGTTTCATTTCAAATATAAAATTTTATGTGGTTTGTTTTACTTATCCTTCATAGGTTTGTTTATGAGCATGGGATTGTCAAACAATGTCCCTAGTGAAATTATGAGTTTGTCATAAGCTTAAAAAGCATAATTTCAAATGAAAGAATAGAAGCAATATTAAACACAACAAAAACACATAACTGAGCTTAACACAGAGAATTTTGATAAAGGATTTCACCTGTCCTAGGCTACATCTCCTTGGTCCAGCTTCATAGTGTGACCTTTGTATTAGCTTCAAGTATGCTCAAATTTATGTTAAAACCTTTAGAACCTCTTGGAACCTATTCCAATGAGTTTAAAACATGGATTCTAGATGCTTTGGCAATGACACCAACACCTACTAGCCCTCGCCTTAAAAAATATTCAAAATGCACAAAAACACCTGAAAATGAAATTTTATGCCTATGCAACCTACTCCATTGAGTTTGCCGCATGCCAGTTAGCTAGGGATGACTTTTACTATGCTCAATTTCGTCGAAAATTGAGCGATTTATGAGAAAAACCAATTTTCCCCAATTTCTCCTCTAAAACATGAGAGACTGTCAGTTAAATTTAGAAGTCTGCCAAAATTGGTGCGCCTCTGAATTTTCCACCAACATAACTCAGGCTTAACTAGTATTAAGCACGTTTAGGGTAGATAAGCATGATTTAAATGGATAAGACTTGTTTTATACGTTAATTATGGATTAACGTGGGTTAACCATGTTTTAAGTTTAATTAAACATCATTAACAAACAATCTCGCCAGTGTCTCTTAGCCCTAAGTTCTGGGACCGCTACCAGATGGGGAGGGGGTTGGTCCCCTCCGACCCCCAAATATCGGGCGGTTGAACTTTAAAATAGTTAAGTGTACTTATAGGGTAAGGAACAAATAGTAGCAGGGACGGTAGAGTGTTCGGATGGAAGTAGCGAAGTCAGGAGTTCGACCCCCACTCTGCCTCATAAATTTTGCACAGCACCATATTAACTCTCCTCCTGCTAACTTTGTCAACTTTCCAAGTTTAAACCCACTCCAGAATTGGTTGTCGCTCCTCCAAGGTTAGTTCAATCCACCGTGAGTTGGGTTTTGTAAATCTTATAATATATATATATATATATATATATATATCACATAATCCACCATATAACCCAAACAAACAATTCAACCCCCATATAGCTATGTCCAACCTTAATGTATTTGATATTCGACCTTCCATGAAATCATTCAAACCAAGGGTTGGAGAGAGCCCACCAGAGAGGACACGTGGGGCCCTCTGGTTGGGTTGTACTCCAATCTAAAAAATATTCAAATTCATACTTAGGAACAATATTGGAGGTTATTGGGCATTTTGTTTCTTCACTTAACCCATCTAGAGAATCTGAAGACGACGCTTGACACAATGTCACTAGCTACAATATGGAGAATATTCTTGCAATGTTGACTGTGCCTACCACGTCATCACTATACTTGTTCTGCTCATTTTTTTCTTGTTTTGGAAAATGAACAACAGACGATAACTCAGTCATATGAACCCGAACTTTGATGAAATGAGCCGCGTCGAAATCTTGGTAACAAACTCTATCTGATCATTTAGGTATGAAACAATTTTGAGCACTTTAAATTTTTAGCTAATTTCAGGCTCTCATCCAAATTCTGATCATACCTTCCCACTAACGAGCTTTTTGACCCAAAAAATTTCATAATTATCTTCTTGAGCTTCAATACTCTTCTTCTTTCAAGTTATATCAACTGATTTTACTTGACAAGTCTATTTTGTTGATCAACGGTTGTGATTGATGTCAACCCAAGCAGCACCAAGCGCTACCCCAATATTGCATGGGAACTTTGACCTATCAAATTACTATATTCTAGGTTAAGAATTATTTTGTTGATTTCTACTTGTCGATATGTTTTTGTTGATATATGACACGCCACGTAATTTTCCATGGTTTGAGAGATATTCATTTTGAAGTTTGTAACCCCAGTTAGTGGGCTAATATCCGATGAGGTTTTCGCATGGGTCATTGAAAATTCAATAACTAATAATTTTTAAGCTCTTAAAATCCCTCCCACGTTCACTTTTTGAAGCCCCTCTCAACCTAAGCATTTATATAAATTATGATCCTCATATCCTCCTTATGTAGGTATTTTGCTATCTGAAATAGGTCATCATGGCATTTTCGCTCTAGTTGTTTTTCTATAAAGGGTCAGAAGCTAAAATTTTTATGAGGTGAAGCCAAAATCCTGAGGAAGCTGTTGTACCAATTTTAGATTAGGGTGCATAATATTTTTGGATGTACGATTTGTGTAAGTCAGTGTTTTTGCAGTCTCCTGAAGTTCATCTCAAATAAGTGACCTTGGGAAAATACGCATAACTCTCTCTCTGACTATCAGATTGGAATTTTGTAAAACATGGAAGATATTTCATGGAATATAGCTCTTGATTTATCAATGTTAGAGCTGAATGAAGAACCAGTGACACATGGAATGCCATACAATTTCACTCTACTGAAACAGTCCATAATTAGGTCATTGTGAGAGATTGGGCATAACTCTCTGTTTAAGAATCCAAATTGGATCAGATCTGTGGAATTGGGAATAAGACTCAGAGTACTAATAGAGAACCAAAAATCACATATTGGGGAGCTGAAATAGCAGAGATACACCAGATTCAATATCAAGATCCTAGAAGGCAAGAAAAAGCTAGATCATATGTTGTCAAGGGCTGCAAAGAACTAGACTTGCTAGGGAAGCAAAGAAAAACAAGGTGAAATAGTGGGTAGCATGAAAAGAACAATAGTCAAGGTGCAGAATAGTAGCAAGAAGTTCATCACATGAATTCTTCAAGTGGACAGCACTGCATATAGTCATTGTAAAGGTATCATTGTACTAGGTCATTGTAAATGCATCATTGTAAAAATTGTAAATACATCATCATAGAGCCCCTGCTGACTTTACAAAATCTAAAGAAATTTTTGTGAAGCTGAAATCCCTGAGGTACTGCATCATAGATAAAAATCTATATTGGAAAGATATTGGTGGTATTCTTTTGAATTGTTTGCTGGAAGATGAGGTAGAAAATGTGATTGAGTAGTTTCACAAAGGAGATTGTGGAGGTCATCATTATTGGAAGGCTGCAACAAACAAGATTCTCAGAGTAGGGTACTACTAGCCTACCATGTTCAAATATGTCTACAAAAGGATAGTTTCCTGCCATGAATGCCAGATTTTTTATGGTAAGAAAAAGCTTGTTCCATTACCCTTGATGCCTATTTATGTTGAAGCGCCATTCCAGTAGTGGGGGTTATATTTTATTGGTGAGATTCATCCATCATCTTTAGGTCAGCATCACTAGATCTTGACATCAACTGATTATTTCACCAAGTGGATTGAAGCAATCCCAACCAGGCAAGAAAATGATTCAGTTATCATTTCATTTTTGGAGAATAACATATTGTCTAGGTTTGGCTGCCCTATGAAGATAATCATTGGCAATGAACATGCTTTCAAATCAAGGAGGCTGATTGGTTTTTGTCATCAATATTCCATTACACTTGGACATTATACTACATACTATCGACAAGGTAATGGTCTTGTTGAATCTTCTAACAAAAGCATTGTCAGAATTATTAAAAAGGTGTTGCAGGAAAATAAAAATGCATGAAATTTGAAGCTGAAGTATGCTCTATGGGCTGATAGAGTGTGCACAAAAGGATAAATTGGTACTTCAACCTATGAGTTGGTATATGGAGCTGAAGCCATATTTCCTACATCCTTGGGAGTGCCTTTTATGAAGATGCTGCAAGGATTGGAGGAGGAGCGAAATGAAATTCAAAGGAGATATAAACATTCGATAGATCTACAGGAAAAAATGGAGAAAGTCTATAACAACAATCAACAATCTCAAAATAGAATTAAAAAGACATTTGACAGGAAGGTCAAAGAGGAAAATTTTCAGATTCAAGATGTGGTATTCAAGTGGGATGCCAGAATTGAAGAAAAAGGGAAACATGGTAAGTTTGAGAATATCTGGAAAGGTCCATTCATAGTGGCTGCATTCCATGGAAACAACACCTACATACTACAGGATATGGATCGAGAACCTTGTGCTGGAGGGCCTGTTAATGGCAGGTTTTTGAAGCATTATTCCTCTTAAGTTATACTGATCTTTAATTCCATTATACATATTCCATTT
This sequence comes from Pinus albicaulis, assembly GCA_034641835.2. Classification (NCBI taxonomy): domain Eukaryota; kingdom Viridiplantae; phylum Streptophyta; class Pinopsida; order Pinales; family Pinaceae; genus Pinus; species Pinus albicaulis. The sequence continues at coordinate 919,491 of JAXQQM020093217.1, forward strand.
TGTTATGTTTCTTGCTAATAAAGACAAGTTGATCATCAAGCTTGAGCCCGAGGTGAAGGCTTTTAGAGTTTAAAGGAAGCTTGGAAAATTTCATATTTCTTTCGAAGAAGATGAATAGCATTGGAACTAAAGGTTCTTTGGTGTACCACAGGGGCACTCCATCCCAAGTGGAGCCATTGTTATCATTCAAATAAAGTGAAACATTATTTGACATGGTAATAGAGTCCATTTTTCAAAGGTATGCTCATAGAGTTCATTTGTCAGAAGTTGTTGTACAAAAATTTAAATATTTTTTCATCTTTTACCTATCCTAAGGTTCAAACTCAACTCCATCCAAGTCATATCATGTCCGATAGGTCATCATTTGATGACATATTTCATTTCCCAATATTTTGAATTAAAAAGGACACTTTAGCCACTTTTTCCTCTTTTCGTAGCATTTTACACTGTAAAATGGCATTTTTTGCTAAGAAACTGCCTAATAGTTTTGTAGTGAAACTATTAGAAAATGAACTAGCCACGCTACGAAAAATGGTTTTTCTGTCTATCTTTTAAAATCTATTGCGAGGTGTCAGTACATGGTTAGAAGAGATAGGATGGATGTCATTTGAATGAGTTAGGGTTAAATCGAGGTACAAAGGTCATGTCTCAGGTCATCATTATTGTTTTTAGCATGCATGAGTCATGATTAAGGCATGAGTTGTCATTGAAAATTTATAACATTACCCAATTGAGTATTTTTTCATTGTCTGCTTCATCTTTGCATGCTATTGATTTCTGGAGAGCTATTTCACCAAGCCAAGCTAGTTGCTGTCATTTTCAAAAGTTGCGGGTGTCATTAATAAGTGAGGCTAAGAAGGTATAAAATCACCATGGCTGCAAGGAAGAAGACCAACAAAGGTGGTCACTGCCTCAGATATGAGACCATGGAAATTAATTTGTTAAATGAATAACCAACTACATTGGAAGTGTTTAGAAGAATAGGGTGTTTGCAATTTTTCCAAAGGCTGCAAGGTTGCCATTTGCAGGTTTCAAAAGACTTTGCCTAAAATTTTACTGGATCAACTTCAATGGTGGGAATGCTAAATTTCATAGTAACAATAGAAACCATTATAGCAATAACAAGAATCCCTAGAGGAGGAGATCAATGGTTTAAAGGCATCAAATTCATCATGCAGGACTGCAAAGAATTTATCAAGATAGAGCATAGTGAAATTGATCTCACAAATGTTATCCCAAGGAGCTACATGAAGGAAAACTACTCAAAGTTGTTGTTGATCATTCAGAAGTACTTCACCTGTGAAGGGAGGTTTCACATGGTCTATTCCTATCACCTTCGGCTTCTGCTGCATTTTTTGGGTAAGAGGTCTCTTGACTTGCCTTTTTACTTATACAGAAGCTTAGCTAAAATTTTAGATAAGGTTCAAGTTAAAATAGAAGGAAATGAAACCTCTCCCTTTCATCATGGTTTGATCAAGTTATTGGTGTTAGAGGAGTTAAAGAGATTAGGTAGATATTGGTCATATTTTATGGTCATTAGTGGCTTTGAAGTAGATTTTGTCACTCTTAAAGGTGTTCCCAAGCTTAGAGAAATTTCATCACCTTCAGTGTGATAGCAGTTAGAACCAGTGAGCATGGACACAAATCCTTTGAAAAAGGTTGGTACACCCAAAGCTACACCTACAAAATAGAGGCCAAAAGTTATCAAACATCGAAGCAAGAGGATTACAAGGAGCCAAAAAGTGGTTAAAGGTAACTTAGAGGACATCTTGCATGCCATTGATATTGAAGAAACTTCCATTGTCCAAGTTGAAGACATAGATGAGGGAGGAAGGAAACTTAAGAAAGACAATACAGCTAAGAAGTTAGAGTTTGCAGGTGATGATATTGGTTTCATGTTTCAATCTATAAAGCCAATGACTAGGCATGCAAGAAAGGTCTTGGAAATTAGTAAAGAAGCTGAGAAGGTCACTGAAACTACTCAGCCACCACCAAGCATCATAGAACTCTCCTCACCTACAAAAGAAGATTCAGTCATCAAACAAAAGAAGGGTAAAGAGAAAATCACTGAGAATTTAGAGGTAGAAACCCTCAAGGAGCAGTTACAAGAGGCAAGGGAAGAGATATCAGTTTTGAAGAAAGAGGTAAAGAAGCATAGAGCTGAAAGGACTCAGTTTGAGCAAATGAGCAAAATTTGGGAGAACCAAGTCACAAGTGTCTCAAAGACCTTGGACAATTCAGAAAAATTGATAATGTGGACTCAGCCACTAAGAGGAGAAGTTAAGCACATAAAAAAGGTAAATCTACACTTGAAAGCCAAGAACAGGACAGAGAAGGAACAAGTGAATGACCTAGAGTAGCAACTGGAGTTGATTCATGAAGAACTAGAAAAGAAAGGTTTGAAGATGACTGTGGTTGATGAGCCCATTACTCAACTAATCATAAATGAGGAGGAAACACCACAAGAGCCATAATTTGAGATTGAATATGCTTTAATAAGTCCATAACATGCATAAAATCAAATTTTTTTAGCAGGATGTCATTTTGTGAAGGCATTTTTGAAATGAGAAATGTCTTCACTTTTACACAGTTTCGTAGCATTTCCTAGGCTGAAATTCAAGAAAATGCTACGAAAAAACATGTAGTATCCTTTTTTCCTCTAAAGTCACTTTTTATAGCTTTCAAGGAGGGATATTGATGGTGGTGATGTGTCATGACTTGATTGATACCATGGAACAACAAAGGAGCAAAGTTATTTGGTGCAACATCTACTTTTTCAATGCTACCAAAACTTGCTACGAAACTGTCCTGTTTTCGTAGCGAGCTATTTTTGAAGGTTTTGGAGCATATTAATGGTAGTTTTGAATAGCTAGACTTCTCCAACATGTCAAGGGAGCTTAACATAAAATATTTATGACTCTAAGGAAGTGTTGTGGAGATGGGTCATCAGTCAAACCACTCTTTGAAGATAAGCATTATACATTCTGGCTGAAAAATAGGGTTATGTTCCACATGTCTAGGAGAGTCTTAAATATGTAAAGTGGTAATGAACCTATCATGTATCTTTTGAGCATGTGATGCTTATTTTGTAATTTTCATGTAACTGTTTCACAAGATAAGGTAGAGTTATGTAATAAATAGGAGTTAGAGTCCTATTAGGCGATGATTTATTTAAGGTATAGCTATTAGATTTCCGTTAGGAGTTATGTCTTTCAGTTATGTGATGTTTCATAGGAGAATTCGATGGTATAGCCACTAGGAAGATCATCGTTGTTGTAAAGAAGGTCTAATTAAAGAAAATACATCGAAGTTTGAGGGGTTGGAGATTTTTTGCACTAAACTTCTGATTTTATGTATTTGACTTATATCAGTAATACAAGGTGACTTACTTCTTGACAGACCTGAGATTCTCATGAGGTTCATAATTTTTTATTGATCTACATATTTATGTTTTACCACTTGCAGTAGATTTCATTTCTATTACTCAGAATTTATAACTCTATACTCTGACTTCCTTCAGAAATGAAATGACTATGTTTTCCTATGTTTTATGAGTGAATTTCTTTTATTAAAGACCTATATTTACCTGATTTTCCATGTCAATAAACCTTGCCACTAAAACTACTAATTTTTGACTCCATAAGCCCAATGGTAGCAAACCAGCATTCTTTTCAACCTGCAAACATAAAAAACAAGTTACGTTTCCAATAGAGTTAGCCATCTAATATCATCATTATTCAATATCATAAAACCCCTTTGGGAGAGCCCTCTCAGACTGAAGAGGCTAAGCTTCAGTCAAAAGCTAGTTTGAAATAGTTACACTGGGTTGTCTGATCAACAGCCAATGAAGTACAATTTTGTGATAACACCTATGGTCCATTATCCTTACATAGATGAAAATGCTATCAAAATAATGGGTGATATCCTCGTGATTACCCTTTCTGTCCACCAATGTATACCCTAGAATGAATTTCATGTGCAATTACATGTATATAGTTTGCATGTACGAATCGAATCAACCCCTGGTATGCCCAGTGTCTGGGATCCAATAAGTCCACTTGAATAAAACCTTTGTGTTCGAGACGGGATATCTATGGATGGGGGATGTAGCGTCAGCTTGGGTAATTTCCTCCTAAATATGGCAATGTGTCAAATCACAATAATTCTCTAAGAATTGCTTTACTCTTTGGTACATATGGGATTGGGTTTGATCCTGGTAGTATGAAACCTCTCTCCTGACTTGTGCCTTCTAACATGGCATTATAATGGGAAAATACCCTCCAACACCAGTTGACCCATATATTGATAATTATAGGCACGACAAGCGCCATAGAGCACCCGCCACAACACAAAATCCCACACATTAGGGCATGTGTCAAACTAGAAATCTCCCCATGTGTCATGCCCCTAGTCCCCCACTACAACGGAAATATTACATAAATCCATGAGGTAATTTCTACAACATATGATTGGCCACTAGTGCCACCACCCTAATTCTTCATGATAAGTTGACAAAGGAAATAGACCTTAAATCAATCCTATAAAATACCATGGGGGTAGGGATGATAAGTGAGATAGTACATTCAATGCCAGAGGAACCCGTAGAAAAATTAGTATGGAAAACACAAATTCAATTCACCCCTCGCTGAATCAAGTAAACACCCCCAAAGAGTCGTCTCTCCCACTACTAATAAAGCCAAAAACAACATACCAAACATAATTGAATAAGTAATATATCATTACAAGGGTTTAGATTTTTCGAGCCCAACACCCCACTTACATAGACTTCCAAATAAACCTAAAACAAAACACACAAAATTTACCCAAGCTAGCCCAAAAAAATCCACGAGTTCCAACTTCCCCACAACATAAAGTAAAGCACAAATGTGAAAGGTGCTGAAAATATAACCTTTCCAAATGGAAGTGATTCCTGAAATGGTAATGTAGATGAGATAAATCTTACCACCCCTTATCTCCATGCTCCATAACTAGTCCACAAACTTGCCTTGTCTTCTTTGATTTTTGATAGGAATATAAGGGCAAGAGGCCCAAGCCTTCTTAATAGTAGAGCTCACCTAAAAAAACACATATCCTTCAAAGATGACCAAAATTTATCCACCACACATCAAAACCAAAATGTGACCAGACGAAGGGATACAATATTTTAGCCTCAATTCAACTTACAACCCCTCGTCCCTCTACCCCAGGCCCCTCCAATCCAATTTTTTTTATGAATGCTTTCTTAAACATAAATATTCATTTGCAAGAAATTTTTTCTTACGCTTATATTTTATTGTGAGACATGAATACTACATCCTATAAGAAATACTTCAGCAATCCATCAACATAAAAAATAAGCAAATAACCATGAAGAAATCATATACAAGACATGATAACATAGTTCATCCAGTGTCGACTACATCGCTAGGCCCTGGGTCAATAGTGTGAAGGCCACTTCAATACTCTAAGGAAAATATAATGAGTGCATGACATATTTTCCTCAACATTAGGATGAATCTCACATATCGAGTGGAAATGTATCTCCAAAGAGAGGCTCTCCTACAAAGAAATATCACTCACAAAGACTCCTCCTTTAACAAGACAAAGAAATAACTTCTCACAAAAGTGGCATAAAATGCACACTCCCACATAAGTGGAAATAGGTCCTCTTGAATCTGTTGATCATATTCAAATCATACTCATCATCATCATAATCATCTCGAAATTATGTGACCAATGGTTATAAAAAATACTACTTTTTGACAAAATTTCAACATGGACCCTCTTTTAGCGCTCCACCATCTTGGCTTTCGTGCAAAGGTTAGAATAATGATTTTCTTGCAAAGATTTAGATCGTGTTGTATTACTACAGTATAAAAATATCACCAGAGCCTACAACATACATCCATCATTCCACCAAAATAAAAACAAGAAAATGTCCAAAATGCATCATTATACCTCCCAATCTAATGACAATCTAAAAATTGATTGCTCAAATGCGAAAACAGACTCCACCATCGCAATCCTTGTGAAAATTTATGAAATTTGAGTATAAATTTGACCACATTTTGACATTGTCAAATTCAGGGCCCTAGGGAATCTAAAATATTCCCCACAACATCAAAATATCCTCTACATCATGGTTTTGTTTTAGTTTCATGGTTCCATAGTGCACAGTTTTCTTCTGCACATAATTTCGTGTGTTGGCTCTTGACCTGGTTCCTTCGCCCCCCTTCGTCAAATGATGAAACCTGATTTTAAATAAAAAATGTGGGCATACTTTAAAAAGTCTATCGCTCTAGTATTTCAGCTGGAATAATTGTGCTTAGTCATTAGTAATTGGTCAGTCGTGGTTTTGTTTAAGTTGGGCCGCCCATTGGGCAGACCAACCGAGAAATAGTGTAGGTTCAATCCCTTCCAACCTGTTGTATTAATTAGTGAGCAATTGGGAGGGGTACCAAGGTTAGACCTACGAGACCTGACTTATATTTAATTTTTTTTTATCATGGGGTGGTGAGCTTGGTGGGTGGCTACCCTATTATTTTATTATATATTTTTTTAAAGAACCAATTTCACACTGTTTATTGGATCTCGAGGGGGTTAATGGAAAATTTAACTAGGCGACATTTTGACTAGTTCTATCTGTCCTTAAAAATGATTTTTTTGTATTCTTTGTTACCACCAAATTTAGTGGATTTCACTATATTAAGTTGGACTTCCAAATTTAATGTGCTCCAAATTTATCTGGCAACAAAAATCATGCTTCTTTGACCTGAAACTTTGAATGAGAAAAACTTGTCTGTAAAAATTCCAATTAAGGTATAGTTGAAATCAAGAATATGAGATATTCTATCTACTCCTGGTTTCGATGATGAATAAAAAATTATTTTTTAGCTCCTCCATAGCCACCTGGATCATTCCTCCCCACTGAGGAGATTTTGGTCCTCCAAAATCTTAAACATTACTGCAATCTTGATCTGCGTAATCGATACCTCTGATAGGCGACATTCCCTTTTCTTCATGTTTATACTTTATACAATGGAATGATCAAACATACACATGTATCCATATGTAAACCTATATCTTATATCAGATGTTCAATTACAAAACCAAAACTGAAGCAAACCCCATAGTTTCAAAGAGTTTATAACACACTCATGGTCAAGTTTACATCTAAAAACAAACTCTTTGTTATCAAACTGAAAGGAAAAAATAATACCATGTTGTGTTCATAAGTGATGGCAAACAATTCACTACTTTTAAAAACACTTTCACAACATGTGTTTTACAAATATTTACATTCTCAACTACTTAAAAATGTTGTAATTCCACCATCTCTCACCCAACCGGGTTAATAGGTCTTCTTCCTAAATTTTATTCTCTTGTTGAATTGTGTCATTTTTTGGTTCCTAAATTTTATTCTCTTGTTGAATTGTGTCATTTTTTGTAGCTCACTAATGTCCTCTCTTGTTGTAATGGCTACAAAATTTATTCCTTTCCCATAATTTATTGGCCTTATTTCTACCATGAGTTAGAGAATAGTATTCATGTCTTTGCTTCTTCTTTTTTTCCATTATTTTCTAACACGTTCCAACAATATGGTTACTCAAGCCACAAAATACACATGGTTTTATATGCCATGAATTTGGTATAGGATTTACAGTTTTCTCATAATATAAAGGAACACTAGAATGCATTCGTGGATCATAACTTTTAGAATTTTCCTTACTACAATACCAAGAATAAGGTTTGGACCTTGTCCTTTTCCAGGATCTCTTATTAGAGGCATCATTCCTAGAAAGTGATGCATCATCCTCTTTCCGAACTAGTTCTGGAAATTTCTTGGATTATTTGTTTGAAAAATATCTTGCTACTGCTGCCTTCGAACATTCTCCTTCAATATACCCAAATCCTTCAAAATAAAGCCTTCTTGCAACCTCCAATGGTTGCATAATTCCTTGGCCATTAAAATTTAATACCAAGTCCTCCTCATTTATACATAATCTTGGTGAGGATTCTCATGGTTATTCCTCAAATAGGTATCTCAATGCTTCCAATAGAAGTAAAATCATGAGAAGAAAAAGTTTCCTTTACCTTGTATCCTGTCAGTGATGTATGGGTGTCTTCTTTATCCATCTCTCCTTTCCCCTGTAACATTCTCCCATTTTTTCATTGATAGCTTAATATAACATGAGCCTGAATTTTTTCTTATCTTCCTCTACATATTGTACAACCCTTCTAAGCTTTTCATTTTCTTCTTGAATGCAAAAAATAATCTCTAAAAAGAAACGTTCTCCTACCAATAACTCTGACTAAAAAATACTCCCCCTTTGACAAGGAAAATAAATGAATTCTCACAAAAGTGGTATAAAATGGACACTGTCAAATAAGTGGAAACAGGTCCTATTGAATACATTGTTTATATTCAAATCATACTCATCATCATGATAATCATCTCGAAATTTGGAGACCGGTGGCTGTAAACATGACTACTTTCTGGCAAAATGTAAGCATTTCCACTCTTTCAACACTATGCCATCTCAATTTCCATGCAATGGCTAAGATTATGAATTTACTATAAATATTCAGATCTTGATGTCCTATTACAACATAAATAGATAACCAGAAGCTACAAAATAAATCCATCCTTCTGCTAAAATAAAAACAAGAAAGTGGCTAAAATGCATCATTATAGCTCCCAATCCGAAAATGGTTTGAAAATCGGATGCTCAAATACCAAAATGGACCAAGCCATCACAATACTTGTGAAAAATCATGAAATTTGAGTATAAATTTGATCCCATTCTAACATTATCACATTTGGGTCTCCAAGGAATCTAAAATATTCCTCACAACATCAAACAATTCTCAGCGTCAAGGTTCCACTGGTTAGGGCTCTTCGTATCATTCATGGTTCCACAACGTGCAGTTTTTCTTTGCAGATATTATTGTCCATTGACCCTTGGCATGATTTCTTCGCTCCCCACTGTTGAATGAGAAAAATTGAGTTTAAATAAAAATGATGGGTAGACTTCACAAAGTTTGTCGCTTTGGCATGTTGTCTAGCATATATGTGATTAGTTATTCGTATTTGGGCAACCAAGGCTCGATTCTTAGCTAAACTTTTATTATTTAAACATACAATTGATGTTTTTTTTTTAATTGGGGCCACTTGTTGGGTGGGTTGGTTGGTGAAAGGCGTAGATTTAAACCCCATCTACCCCGTCTATTAATTGGTGAGCCATTCGGTGGGGTACCAGGGTTATATTTGTAGCCCTCCACCCATATTTAATTTTTTTTGATAATGGGTTGGCGTGGTCGGTGGCCCTCCACCCTATTTTTTAGTTATATATCTAAAAAAAACTTATTTGAAACAGTCTGCGGAGCTCTGAGGGGGTGACTCTCAAATTTAACTAGGTGAAATTTTGACTAGTTCTGGATGTCATTAAAGCCAAAATTTTCACATGATTTCTTGTTGTAAAATTTACCAGATTGCACCAGATTTAGCGATATTTACAAAGTTAGTTGTGCTCCAAATTTATCTAGCAACAAAAATCATGCTTCTTTGACTTGAATCTTTGGCTGAAAATAAATTTCACATACGAGGCTGGATTGAGGTGCTATCTCCACAGTTGGAATTAGGACAATGCACTCTTTGTTTTGATATTGGTTTTGATGAGATCAAAAGACTTTGATTTTTAAGCTTCTTTGGAACAACCTGGGTCACTCTCCCACACAATTTCCATGATTTCCGCAATTTCAAAGAAGCTTGTACTATGGAATAGCAATGATGTTAAAACCAAAGAACAAAGACAAACAAAGATATTCCTCTACTTAATTTTTCCTTGAGCGAATCAATACATATTATCGAAATACTACAAATTTCCTTGTTGCCTTCTCTTGCCCTCAATTTAACATATTAATTACCTTTATTCCAACCTATGACATCCCACAATCACACCAACTTAACACTCCATCCATACTTTGCAAATTGCAACCCACAATCCTTCCCATTAATACAAACACAAGATTCATTGAGTTCAAGTCAACATACGTTAATAACCATCGAAGACAGGTGTCCTGCCCTGAATATATTTGGTGGCGTGGTACCTCTGAGGATTACTAACCAAATATTATTTCAGTGGTAACAAACTATTTTAAGCGTCTGCTAGAAATATATGCTCACAAAGAGGGAGAAACATAATTTATTTATCCTCAATGTAAATCTAGCATACAAATAAAAGTAGACCATTTTTTATATTGAAAAAAAAAAAAACTTGAATTAAATATATCAACCTCGTAAACTTGATACCTTTTCAAAAATGATAAATCCATAATTAATCTATTTGAGATTAACATTTATTTAATTTGATATATGTTCATGAGGTGTAACTTTTTTTTATGCTCAATGTGAATCTATCACACAAACATATATACAATTTTTTTATAATAATAATATTATTAATAATAAGGATTTTAAGCTTGTAAATTTCATACCTTTGAAAACAAGATAAGTTCATAACTAAAATATTCAAAATTAAAAGTGATATGAAATTAACTTCATTTACATTAAATTTATCATTATATTGCAATTTACAAACATATGGATGGAAAAATATTTGTGATTTAACATGTACTTACTTGTAAAAGGTCATAAGCTCATATCTGGAGAAGCATAGAGTATGTACAACTTTCTAGACTTTACTCAAATAACTTTTCGGAAGGATCCCCTGTAGCATAAATAAGAGAGTCCCATACACTGATTTGGTTTTTGTGATATTAAAACTACATTATTGTACAACTTGAATGAGATTAAATGGTTTAATAGTGAAGAGGATATGTATTTTCTCCAAATAAACACAACTTAAATAAATTAAAATATATACAATTTAATACACTGTAACACAAAAATAACTAAATAGCTAATCCGTTGTCCCACACCAAAAACAATTTTATACCCTAATTTATTTTCTAAACTAATTCATAATATATTAATAAATTGTAATTTTAATTTCTCATCTATAATCAAAATTAATATTAACATACCAATAAACCAAATTGTGTTACCAAAATAGAAAAAATTGTAGTTTGAAATGGAGGAATTTCTTTCGTGGGATTGATCAATGGCTTCTATGGATGCCAATCAAATTAAAAAAAACCTATAAACCAAGATGTGCTTCCCAAATAGAAAAATTGTATTTTGAAATGGAGGATCTTCTTTCTTGATATTGATGAACGGGTTCAATGAATGTCTTTAAATTTTTTTGAAAGTAAGAGCAACTTCAAAGGATTTTTGAATAATCAAATCAATTTTTCTTGAACTGGAAATGAAATTATAATCAAACCCTATTTCTCAATTGAAAAACAAAGTTAAGTGAAATTTTTCCCAATCCAACACAAAGTTATAATCAAACCATATTTCCTCCTATTGAAAATAAAACTGATAATGAAATAAAAAACCAATAAATAAAGCAAGTTAGGTTTGATTTTTTCCCTCTACTCAATTTTACGAAGAATATTCTCAAATGGCTAGATAAACTTGAAATAACTGTGGCCATGTAAAATAAACATGTAATGTTCCTAATTAGCCCAAGCTAATAGGAACATTTAAATTTTGTTTCATTTTCCATGTGTGAATAAATGACTAAGGGAGGACATGTAAAACTCCTTAGATCAATGAATAAATCAATGCTCAATGTGAACAAAGCTATATCTGAGCTAGTTACATAAAATACACTTATGTGTGAAACAGGTTTGAGCTATTTGACTGGGTCAACAGGACCAAATCTACAGCATTGTCTAGGTTCATTGTATCTCCTAAAGGGACAACGCAGTTCTAGAAGGAGGACCAGATGTGAAAAGGGTTAAGTGATTCAAGTTGGTTTAGGGTTTTTCACATCTTCATCTTAAAAAAGGAAGGAGAAGGCTCAAGGAGAGGTTTTTGATGATAATTAGATTTTGAGATTGCTTGAGCAACTCACACTCTCTTGGTTTTTTAGCTAGAGAGAGAAATTTCCTGTTTAGGAATTCCTCCTCCTTCCTTGAGGGTCTCTTCGAGGAGATTGTGCTGTATTGGTCCACTATCTGGCATTTTGGCCAAGCTTCTTCTTCCAAATACAACGCAGATCCTGTTGAGGGTTTGGTTGTCTTTGAAAGAAGCAGCAAGTGGAATCAGATCTATGTCGATCTAAAGAATTATATTGCATCTTTTCAGTGGGGAAGTCATCTAAACCATTGGAAAGAGTGCAATAGTTTTTTTGAAATTCAGATCCTTATCTTGGCATGAGGCCAAAGTGTGCATCACTTCAGCAGCACAGTTAGCTTCAACAACTGCATTATTTTGTAGGCAAAGTTGCAGTATCAATTTTCCAACAGTATGGAGGAGAGATCTCCAGTGAAAGGGCTTCTTCCTTCACTGAGGTGATCCGTGGATTGGCCAACCAATGCATGTCATATTTCAGATCTGATCTGATGTGTGATGTATTCTTCAGAAATTTCTGAAGTTTATTGGAGATCCATGGTGTAGATCTCAGATCTATTCAGTGTTCTTTACTTTTAGCGGAGATCCCCAAGGGGAATGTACTAAGAAGGCATTTTTGCATATATATCTCATTTATATCTACCATTTTTTCCTCTGATATGTTATAGATATGAAACTAAATAAAACACTACTTCAAAATTCTGAAAATAACATTGTCATAATCTGTAGTCTTTTCTCATGTTTTGCAACACTTCTTTTGGAGCTTTCCTTTATGAAAAGATCTGTTTTTCTTAGCCTTAATCATTTGAATCTCATTCTAAGTTTCCATACTAATTTTAATGCATAAAATTATCTAATCCCTTCATAAAATCATGTTGTAGAAGCTTCAGTAATTTCTGCATGCTCCAAGTCATGGGAAATTAGGGTTTTTAAGCCTAGTTTGGGGAGGAGGATCTGTTTAACTTAGCTAGAATGCTTTGTTTGAGATGAAATTCAGAAAATAGTTCCCTCATAACCTAATATAAAATAAACTTCCGCCATTTCTCTTATTGTTATGCAGATTTCTGAATACACTCATTTTAGGGCCAAAATCATCACTTTTCCCCACCTTTTTGCCCATAAAAAGATATATAAGGTTTCTTCTATTGTATTTAATGAAGGATATGAATTATAACATCTCTTATGAGATTTTGGGATGCTACATAACCAGTATTTTTTCAAATATTTCTTAATTTCCAAATTTGGAACATTACAGTGGTATCAGAGCATGATCTTTATCTCAGCCTATGGATTCAAGACAAAGCACTGAATCCATGAAGAAGAAATATTTCAAGCTCTATAAACAGAGTTTGGAGATGGCTAGGTAGCCTCTGGATCTCATTCTTTTCTCAAAGGTGACATATCCAGTAAATGCCCTTGCAGTCAATCTCTGGAATAGAATCTTGATACTCCTGAAGAGGGAAATTAAAAACAGTATTAGAGAAGAGAAGAAATAGAGATCATAATTATGGATAGGATGATATTACTCTCATCAATTTTCAGATCGAAGAAGGGCCTCTCCAAAGAGGTAAATCAGAAAAGAGAAAGAAGGTGCACCGAGACTCCTAGAGGGTTTCAAGGAGAAGAAAGTTGCAGTGAGAGCTACAAAGGGTTTCAAGAAGGAGAGGAAGATCCATGAAATTCCTACCCTCACAAAGAAGATGCATTGTACAGAGAAAACAAGAGCATGGCTCCACCACTTGGAAGAATGACAGAAGAGGAGATCTCCTTGCTCCTTTTCCAGACCCTCAAGGGTATTTAGGAAGATCTCAAGGAGATTGAGAAGGTGTAGACTTGTAACAGTGCTGGCACAACCTTGGAGGAGCATCCTTCATGTTCAATGGAGAACGACAAAATAGTTGAGGAAGAATCTCTTGCTTCTACATCTCACCAAGGTATGATTGAAAATTCATCTATTGTCATTTCAGCACAGTGTATGAAGGGATCTACATCTTTGCATGCTGTTGATTTAGAGAAATAGAGCTGCACTACGTTGTGCAAAGGTAGCAGGGAAGAAGAGAGGGACCATTCCCCATTAGATAATTCACATGGAAGCTTCATTCATGAAGCAATAGAGGATGGAATGATGGATGGTAGACATCTTGAAGTGAGAAACCCTTTCTCCCTTCTAGATGACCCTTTCTCAATGAGCACACCCCTGCTCAAAGAGAAACTTCTACTTGCAGAAAATCCATGGCCCCTTTGGTTTTGGAAGGCCATGCATGAGGAGAAGGCCTCATGGGAAGAATTCATTGGATCTGCACTTTAGCACATCATGGAGTGGAAAGTTCTTCAATAGTTTGAGGAGGATCTTCCCTTCTCACAGGAGCATATAGTAGATGGAGGACATCTTCGGATGGATAACATCTCTCATGACTGTGTTGGACATTTCTTGAGCCATGCACATCATGATGGGAGGTTTTTGCCTGCCACCCATTTGGGTCCTCATAGGGTCAAGTTGATCCTCGGGAAGATTGCATTTCAAGATCCCATGAAATGCAGGAATTTGATTTGGGATGATGGTAGCCCTCATGGGAGGAGTACCAAGATGAAGGGTGGAAGGAGAAATCCACAAGTGGTTGAGTGGATGTGGATGGAGAGCAAGAAGCTGGAGAGCTACTTGTAGATCTATGACATTGGGCAGCAGGAGGCTTGGCTGCGATGGTTGCTCTTGAAAAAGTTTGGCCATCACTCTCTTTCTAAGGGTATGTGGCTAGATACTTGCATCATGGAGCAGAAAGGAGTATGGACACATTATATTGGCATAACATTATTGATTTCAAGCACCATGTTGTCACTACATGATTTGGACGATGGAAGTATAAGGAGGCAGCAAAAGATTTTCTTGCTTGGGAAGATCTTGAGAGAGCAAGGACAGATTTGCTCTCACAGTTTTCATGATGTTGCAAGAGTAGAAGATGGCACTATCATAGTGCAAAGGGGTTACTCCTTGACCTTAGATGTTCAAGAAGGAATTTCTTCATGGGAAGGACTTCTCATATGTAGCAGAATTATGGGAGATTCCTTTGACATTCTGCATGTAAAAGATTGGAGCTATGTGTTGATGAGATCCTATTTGCATAGGCCAACAATGTTGTCACTTTGGAGCTGGGATTTATTGACGGAGTATTCCTAGGATCACTTCTCATTCGATGCACTTGGTGAGAAAATAGGAGGTGAAGAAGGTGAAGTGGTAGATGGAGACATCTATTACTATGGTGGGCTTTTCTTGACTTGGGTTTCCAAGCAAGAGGAGAAGGACTTTCATGTAGCACTTGGTTCATCCCCCCTGATGGGAGTGTGCCAAACTATTATTGAGGATTCATTCATGAGTCCATGTATCTTCTTGCTTCCAACATATGGTGAGAGCTTTGCTTGCATCCTCTTACCATCTTTTGGCAGTGCATTTCTCCACAAGAGGGCAAGCTATTCATTAAGCTCCATGACCTACATTGGGCCAAGTTATATGATGGAGAGACCCATATTTTATGTGGCCTTGGGCAAAGACTTTTTTCTTACATGTATGTTCATTTGATTCATATGATTAACCATGTAACAGGAAAAAAATTGCCATGTATTCTTCTAAAGTAGCAGTATGTAAAACTGCACTGTGAAGACTTGGGAAACTGTTGGTACTCTCTTGCGTCACATAGAACCTTCAATATTTCCTTCATGATGGTGATAATCATGTCCTCATTTGATGATATTTATTTTATCTTGATGGGAGACATGATGTTGAGTGAGGCACATGGTTTGGATGTGTCCTTTGGGGAAGTAGATTCCCACATCTTCTGCAGTGCATGTTCTAATGGGAACATGGGAAGAGTTGTGGCCACCATGACCAAACACTTGTCTCTTTTGGAGGTGAGCAATGTGTGTGATGGGATACCTTATGATGATACTCTTCTATCCATCACATATGAAACATTTTGGGCCATCTGGTTTTGTAGCATTGGAGGAAGGATATTTGCAGATCAAATCTCCATGATGCCACTTGAGGGAAATATCCTTACAGCCCAATATCAGTTTTTACTCTACACTTATCTCAAGTGGAGAGGAGAACAGCGTGGGGTAGGCCATCTTGTCTACCATGTGAAAATTTTCAGCCCACCTATTTTGCAGGAGCTCAAGGTGGAGGAACATTTTCATGGAGTTTCCATGTCATGAGGTGACTCATTTTTGGTGGATGATTGCTTGAGGGTGGAGAACTCACATGGGGGATGTTATTTCCCAATACACTTCAGATTCCATGCCTCAAGGGAGCCTATAGGAAACACCTTATTTCCTTCTTGAGTACTCTACTTATTCATGATGATAGCTATTCAACTAATTTTCATGCTTGGGAGAGGCAATATGGAGATTCATTGTTGACACAACATCTAATTATTTGGAGGAGATCATAATATATGGATGCTACAGTAAGAGGAGCAGACATCCTTCAGTTCTATCCTTGCAGTTTCTTGAGGAGAAGAAACATTTGGGAGGGGAGGACTGTAATGTTCCTAATTAGCCCAAGCTAATAGGAACATTTAAATTTTATTTCATTTTCCATCTGTGAATAAATGACTAAGGGAGGACATGCAAAACTCCTTAGATCAATGAATAAATCAATGCTCAATGTGAACAAAGCTATATTTGAGTTAGTTACATAAAATCCACTTGTGTGTGAAACAGGTTTGAGTTATTTGACTGGGTCAACAAGACCAAATATACGATGATGTCTAGGTTCAATGTATCTCCTAAAGGGACAACACAGTTCTAGAAGGAGGACCACATGTGAAAAGGGTTAAGTGATTCAATGTGGTTTAGAGTTTTGCATATCTTCATCTTGTAAAAGGAAGGAGAAGGCTCAAGGAGAGGTTGTTGATGATAATTAGATTTTGAGATTGCTTGACCAACTCAAACTCGCTTGGCTGTTTAGCTAGAGAGAGGAATTTCCTGTTTAGGAATTCCTCCTCATTCCTTGAGGGTCTCTTGGAGGAGATTGTGCTGCATTGGTCCACTATCCGGCATTTTGGACAAGCTTCGTCTTCCAAATACAACGCAGATCCTATTGAGGGTTTGGTTGTATTTTTAAGCAACAAAAAGTGGAATCAGATCTATGCAGATCTGAAGAGTTCTATTGCATCTTTTCAGTGGGGAAGTCATCTAAACCATTGGCAAGAGTGCAATAGCTGTTTTGAGCTGCAGATCCTTATATTGGCATGAGGAAAAAGTGTGCTTCACTTCAGCAGCACAGTTAGCATCAGCAAATGTGTTATTTTTCAGGCAGAGTTGCAATGTCGATTTGCTAGCAGTATGGAGGAGAGATCTCCGGTGAAAGGGCTTCTTCCTTCATTGAGGTGATCCGTGGATTGGCCAAACAATCCATGTCATATTTTAGATCTGATATACTGTGTGATATATTCTTCATAAATTTCTAACGTTTACTGCAAATCCATGGTGTAGATCTCAGATCTATTTAGTGTTCTTTACTTTCAGCTGAGATCCCCAAGGGGAATGTACTAAGAAGTCATTTTTGCATATAGATCCCATTTAGATCTATAATTTTGTCCTCTGATCTGTTATATATCTGAAACTCAATAAAATACTGGTTCAGAGTTCTGAAAATAACGCTGTCATAATCTGTAGTCTTTTCTCATGTGTTGCAACACTTCTTTTGGAGCTTTCCTTTATGAAAAGATATGTTTTTATTAGCCTTAATCATTTGAATCTCATTATAATTTTCCATACTAATTTTCATGCATAAAATCAGCTAATCCCTTCAGAAAATCATGCTAGCAAAGCTTCAGTAATTTCTGCATACTCCAAGTCATGGGAGATCAGGGTTTTTAAGCCTAGTTTGGGGAGGAGGAACTGTTTAGCTTAGCTGGAATGCTTTGTTTGAGCTGAAATTTAGAGAATAGGTCCCTCATGACATAATATAAAATAAAGTCCCGCCATTTCTCTTATTTTTATGCAGATTTATGAATACACTCATTTTAGTGCCAAAATCATCACTTTTCCCCACCTTTTTGCCCATAAAACGCTGTATAAGGTTGTTGTTGTTGTATTTACTGAAGGACCTGAATTATAACATTTGTTATGAAATTTTTTGATGCCTGCATAACCAATATTTTGTCAAATATTGCTTAATTTCCAAATTCAGAACATTACAAAACACAAAATGAGTCTGGTCACAAATTAATTCATATTTACAGTGACAACTAGTATGAAAATATTACTCACTTAACCACGTGATTTCTATTTACAGTGACAACTAGTATGAAAATTGTACTCACTTAACCACGTGGTTTCTATTTACAGTGACAACTAGTATGAAAATTGTACTCACTTAACCACGTGGTTTCTAATTATTCATGCTTGGTTTCCAATCATATTAATGTTTACCACTAGTCAATGAAATCATAATATTTTAATTATTGATTTTTTTGGGTTTTAAATTAAAAATATTAATAAAAATATATATTATACCGAATATATTTTTTGAATTATATTATTATTTTAACAATCATATTAAAATTTATATTGGAGTTGTTTTAATGTGAGTTTTTGGATTTTCTGGTGGATTTTTTACTTGGTTAGGCAGAAATATTTGAGGTGAAGTCTTAATTTGTGTTATTTAAACTGGTTTTTTTACTGCATATATTGATTCATCACCCCTAAAAACTCATTGTGCAGAATTTATCCATCAAACTTGTAATTTCAATGAATTCCTACAGGATTTTAGAGAAATTAGATCCCAAAAACAATTTGGAAAACTTTTCAAAATGTTGCATTAAAGACAACTCACTTTTAAAAAGGTAACAAATTTATGAAGTTGAAATATTTACCTAGGAATTTTTTTTTTAATTTTTTTTTAATATAAAAGGGGTATGGTAGTTTAGTTGTTATATGTTTTGGGAAAGGATTTTTGTGGAAATATTTTGATAAATTTTGTATAATCCTTTACAAAAATTCCTAAAATAATAAATTTGACCCTTAAACTCTTTACCCAAACTCTTCTAACAAGTAGACTATGACTATAAATATTTTACCGATCTATGAAAGTGTCCCCATACATATTCTTCTTACCAAGAGATTCCTTCCAATATGGTACGTGTCCAAGTCTCTTACCTGTCCAAGTCCACCACCTCGGGTTTTAGCGGAAACAACTCAAATGTTTTGCTCGATAGAGAGCTTCTATAGGAAAATTACATAATTTCATCCAGATTATGTCAAAGAAAGCATGCAAAATATTGTGCCTCTATTATTAGAATAATATGTTGATATCTGCAAGATACTAAGATCAAAATTGTTTACCGTTTGGAGGAAGGAACTATGGGGATCACCAACTTCCTATGATGTAGTTGAGAATTAGGTTAGAAAAAACAAAAAAATTCTTAGAAGGGTGTTGACTAGAAAAGCATTGAGAAGGATTGATGTAGGAAGCAAGAAAAAATTCTTCAACAAGAATGAAATAAGGAGGAGAGGATTATTCTTTATCTGTAAGGGACCTTGATCCCTTAACCATTCATCTCTAATTAATAAGGAGTCAACAAGGGAAAAAAAATTAGAGACTTTTGTGGATCATAGGGATTCATCCATAGTTGGGTTCATTGTTTTTTAGAATGGAACCTATGAAGGATCCAAGTAGTCAGGTATAAATGGTGAGAAACAACACCAATTTTTTCAATGAAACTTGCAAGACAAGCCGATGATAATCATTCCGCTTGAAAAATTACATGGGGAAAGGAAGGAGATAATTCCTCGTGATGATATGGTAGGTGGGTCTATAGGTATCCAAGATAACATCCATAAATATTAAGGGAAATAAGGTGTAGACAATATTTCACTAGGACATCCATGATTGACAACCAAAGAGAGTGGAAAACTTATCCCTGCATGTGGAGAAGGCCAGGAAGAACACATTCAAGGGGAATAAAATGAGGAGTCAGTAGTAATAAACCAAAATGATCAGAATGAGGAGAAACATGACATCCATAATGCGAAATTTGAACCATTCCCAGAGATTTGGTCAAAGCCTCAATTTGAAGTTACAGTCATTGGGAATTCGATGCAGACAGGTACGTAGCCATTCAACAAGGTACCAGAACTGCCAGTAGAGAACATTCAGGAAAATATCATGCATCTAAATCCATACCTTATGATTTTGAAGAAATGAGATTGGGAAGTCCGAGATACTTTCTTATAGGAGAATAGGAAAATTGATGTGGTCATAGGATCATGTGTCGAGTCAACGTCCAATCTGTCTAATGTTGAGGAAGGAATGAATCCCATTACAAGGTAGCAAGAAGAGTATAGTTGGGAGTTCTAGGTAATCCCTCTACAAGAGTACATAGATAGGACTTGGAACGCTACCAACCAGCCTTTATACATTGATGAGAGTATAATATAATTCTACAAATGGATCATGTCGGGTGATCTAGTGGAGCAACATAAGTTGAGCATCAGGCAAAATTATGATAGTAGAATTATTCCATGTGCAATAATTCATGCATTATATACTTCCCATGAGACGGATTGGTGAGAGATTATGAGTTGGAGCTTTATCGATGGGATACTATTAGCCTATGGAATATTTTAGCTTGGTCCCTTAATCATGGGAAATGGTGGAATTTTGAGACGATATCATAAGTCATAGGTCCCAGGACTTATGTGGTGTTGGGATCTAGGAGAATCCATTGGGGGATGGATCGAACTAAGGATTGTTTGTGATCCAGGTGAATTTATCAAGGTAAGGATTGACCGGAGGATTGTTTGGGATCCTGGCATCGAAGGATCCATTTAGGTTCATTTAGCATGGAGGCATGAAATAAAACACTGGGTTGTATGGGATACTGGTATCAATGTACATATGCTTATGTTGTGGATAGCATTGTATTCCTTGAGGGTAGGAAATATTTGGGCTGGAGGATTTTTAGCATTTCATTTTCTAGACATGGTCAAAATGGATGGAATCCACCCATCGTACTTACGATGGTATTCACCCATGGTATCTACCCATGGTTTTATCCTCCATTTTTCGGGGGAAAATAATAAAATAAGGTTTCTAGAGAGTCTATCAAGCCTATAAAATTTGATAGGACCTAGGAATTGAGATCATCTTGTGCTATTTATCTATTTTTACTTTGTTGAAAAATTAGCAAGGTCAATTCTACTTTGATCCCAGGGAAAAAAGCCCCACCGGAGTAATTTTTATGGTGGATCCATCCAGTGCCTATGATTGTCTTTCAATGTTGTCATTTCTCATTTTATTAACAAAATTTCATGCCATTGGCGAGGGTTTCTTGTATTAATTATTCTGGCATGTATTATTGGAAGTAATTAATTAAATAAAGTGGGTTATGTTCCAAATCCCTTATGTGTTCCAGTTTTTGTTGAAGGCTTATATTAACTAGAACACTATAGTGTGCTAGATCGGTCGAAACTTTAAAGCTTTCGGATATTACATTAACCTTAAAATTTATACCAATCTACTCTCTTTTTAGTAAATTTGTCACTTTGGTGATGGGAAGACAATAGAGTTTTATCTTTTCTCTTCATGATGTGGTCATTAAAGAAATACATTTTTTTTTTTTTTTGGAAGATTTGATCATATTTCTTGGTTATACACATTCATTAGTTTTTACACTTCTTTAGGTTCCTACTTTATTGCACATGCTGAATTCTTGAATATATTTTTGCATAAAATATTTAGACACGAATTATAGATATCTGCAACAGTTGAGACAACCAAATTTGGTGCTTGGTCTTCCTAAAGTTTCTTACATGAATATCCTTTTCCAAAAGTTAAGGTTGTGTGTGATATCAAATGTTGTAAGATGGTACATAGTGAGCTCATCCCATTTCTGACTCATTCATTTTCAAGGGCTAAGTATGCACTCACCTTTAGTGATGACTTATGTTTCTCTTGGTTGTAATTTATTAAGTACAACAGTGAGATATTTATGGTATTTAATAACTTTAAAGATTTTACTAAGCAACAATTATCCTCTAATATGCAGAAAATGTCGAGAAAAATGGGGGGGGTATGACAGGCATGAATTCAAATATTTTGTAGAAAATATGGTACTCAACATCACTGTGTATACCCTTCAGCATAATAGTCACTGAAAGAGTGGCTAACTGTAAGAACATAACCCCTTCTTTATAGGCTAAAAAAATGAATTGTAAAAATTAAATTCAAAATCACATGCCTAGTAGGGAAGTGTTGAATATAAATCCAAAGGAAGCTTGGAAAAATGTTAAGCCCAATGTTTCGTCTTTCAGAGTATTTTCCAATCAAGCATGCACCATAATTCTAGTTGACAACTGCAAATCTTTTTAGATGAGCCAATTACTTATTTTTGTTGCTAAATATGAAAATGTGAAGGTATATTGGATACTTGATGACATTTATACAAATCCTTGTTTAAAATGGTTGTCCACTTTGCTGAGTAGTTCGAGTAAACCATTTCTTCTACATCTTCCACAAATTCTCTTGTAAAAGATGGTGAAAAACTGGCAAAACTTGATCAAGGACGAATTTGAAAATGATACTTTGTGAACTAAAAAGGCCTAATAGATATGGCTATGAGACAACTGATTTTAGTTACTTTTCCATTGACTCATTTTTTATTCTAACTAAAAAAACATAATACCCAATTTTGTACCAAACCCTAAATGCTAACTGGAAATATGATACATAGGACTACCAACATTTCAATTAAAAAAAGGACTAACCATAAAAGTATTAGTCACCTCAGAAGCAGTGATCATAAATTCAAGAATCTATGCAATTATATACAATATATTCTTAGGAATTATGGTTCAAGAAACATTTTGCGAAAGAAATAATGAAGCTCATGATTGAAACATAAGAAACCATGATGCTTCTAATTGAAACATATAAATACAATGATAGAAACAAAAAATATATAAATACAACCTTGGAAATATTTAGTTGCTACTGAAAGAGACATGTTTGCATAACATAAATGTAATATTGCAAGTGCATATTTATGCCAAAATAAGACAACGTTTGCATTTTTTTTAAATATACTTTAGAAGAAATTAACATAAATGTAATATTGCAAGTGCATATTTATGCCAAAAATAAGACATGGTGGATGCCACAAATAGAAGTAATGTCTCCTAAAGGAAATCACACAATTTGATATAAATAAAGTCTCCTAAAGGAAATCACACAATTTGATACAAAAGAACTAGGGTTTGACCCTAATTTCAATTACATACCAACAATATAGCTAGAAAAAATTACATTTATACTATTATAGCTTAGCATCTGTGTGACTCTTGCTTAAAATCATAATCATAGAGACCGGGATGGACACATATTAGCATCTGGAATCTATTACAAGTTAAAGTCTTCAAATTATTATAAAATTCCATTTTGTTTTGTAGAAGCTACAATTACAAAAATCTAGTTGTCTTACTATTACAAAATGTCATTTTGCTTTACTCAAGTTAAATCCAAGCATTCCTTTGACTATTACAAATTTCCATTTCTTTAGCTCAATCTTCAATTAAAATATTCCAAACATTACAATATATCATTTTTTTTTCTCATGCTAAATCCGTACAGCCTTCTAACTATTACAAAATGTCAGTTTGTTTTTCTCATGCTAAATCATTACAGTGTTCTAACTATTACAAAATGTCATTTTGTTTTGCTAAGATTAAATCCATCCATTTTTCTTACTACAATTTATTTTTGGTAGATGCATGTTGTAATTAACTACTATATACTCAAAAGTGGTATTGGTGGTGCTTACATGCATAATTATCTATACTGATTGTAATTACCCAAACAAAAAAATCACTAATAATCATCGTTTACATCTAATAGGTAGAGAATAAAAAACTATTTGAAAACAAATTCATGAAGACCCTTACTCTTGTGCATTAGAATGGAATCATCCTTATTCTTTCTCTAAATTTTTTTTTTGCACCGGAACCACCTCACCTTTATGAAGAGATCCGTCTGAAATAAATGCAAATACACATATTTTTTGATATTATGATATTCTATTGAAGGCCATAAGAAAATAAACCAATAAAAACAACAAAATCATGACACTAAAACACACATAATTTAGTTTAGATGTATATAACACTAAATCATTATAGAAACTTAAACTCTAAAAGGCCCATTGTTCTTAGATATGGAGATGATAAATATGCACATCACCATAGGAATTATGCAAAGTTCTAATCAATTGAACCCAAAAAATGAGAACATATAAAAATTCATGGCAATCAAAATAATATTTCTTTTGTTATGATGCAAATTATTTGGGACCTTGAAGTGATATGGAAAATTAGATATTCTACGAATTGAAATTCCAAATTGACTCATAGAATCGTGGATGTCCCATGAAGGCATGTGCATGGACACCGGACACCGAAAGTACCATTAAATCTCTATTTATTTGATTTTACCATATTCCGGGAACTTTAAAATTATGGATGTTGAAGCATGTTTCTCCAAGAATGCAAATCAACCCCATTTATCATTTGAATCGTAGAAATTTAAGCTTTTTTAACATGAACATACAATTTTCATGTAATACAATGGCTTCTGTATATATTCTACTCAATAACTCTGTAAACTCAACTATTCTCATTCAGAGATTCAAAACACAAATTACATAACTTTCAACATTACAAATATTGAAATATGATTGCAAGTTTAACCCATTCACACTGAAAGAAACTATCCATAGGCAAATGGTTACATGGAAAAGGAAAAACGAATAAATACTGCATATACAGAGTGCAAAATTTCATTCGGTACAATTTCCACATTAACACTATACAATTTCCGCATTAAAATTTTCACATTAAAACTAGAGTCGGTTTCATATCCAAAAAATTCATATCTGCTACTTATTTTGAACTTTTCAACCAACAAATCATTACTCCTCAAAGATTTAAAAACACATTTGGAAAAAAAACCATTGTTACACTCCTTTTAATGCTTTATTAATAGAACTCACACATAATGAAAACTTCCAAGCGCATTGACTTCTAGAAATATAAAAATAAATTAAAAAATAAATTTCATGGATGCCTGTGCATCACACATATCCCAGATTTTAGGTTTCAGAGAAATGATAAGTTCAGTCCAAAATATTCACTATCAATATCTTGAACTTGGATTCAAACATTGAACCCAAATATCTGTATTTTTAAAACCCATTTGTCCATACAATGAGCATATGGTGAATACAAACCTATTTGGAATCCAACATTAAACCCAAATATATTTTCTTTTATATATGTGTCCATAAAATGAGCATATGGTGAATATCAACCTATTGTGTAAAAAACGAGGATCTGAAAAATATAAAGATATCGTAAAACAAAATTCAAACATTTAAAATTTGAAGGTTCAATTTTAACTTGCAAAATTACACACAATAATCACAAAATCAAAACTGTACAAACTAAAAACAACCCGAAACAGAATGGTCTCACCAAACTTCCCTATGAAAATCCAAGCTTCCCACTAAAAATCCAACAAACAGATGGTATAACTACTTAATCATCATGCAAGATATAACTAACATCGACAAGAGGATATTGATGCAAGATATAACTAACATCGACAAGAGGAAATTTGAGCCTTTGGGTGCTTTTCCAGCATAGAAGACAAGAGCGAGGACCACTCGGTTCTTTCCTCCTTTGGCACTGATGGGTTTATCATCACCTGTAGGATTTCGATAGATGGACCAGCAGCTCTGTTGGTAGTGGGGTCGACTCCAATACCTTCATTCTCTGAAAGTTCAGGAATTCTCTTCTGCAAGTTTCCCTCATTCCATAGTCTCTATAAAATACATGGCTAGACTCTTTGTGACTCCACCTACAGCCTCATATGCCTTCTATTTGATAGCAACCGTAAGATACATTTAAGCTGAATTGTGTTTTTCCAAAAACAGTGAAGAGTTATACTAGGTACATTTTGTTAGTCCTTGAGAAAAGAGAACATGTTTAAAGTATTCTTATGAAGATATATGGTGAAACAATGAAATTTTTAATAAAAGAAACATGGTTATGATGCACATGGTAGAGAAAACTAGTTGTATTGAACAGAAGGAATGACAGTGAACACTTTAGAAAGCAGTGAATGAACAAATAATAACAGAGAGAATATGGTGTGCTTCAGTTTCCTTTAATGGAAAGTGAGCTTGATAACAGTTAGTTATATCCAGTTCATATAGTATAAATTCTGTATGTATATTGACGACTTTTCTTTCCTCACAAAGTACGATAATGGTTCATCACATATCGAGAAAGAAGTGTATATCCATGTCAAGAGGTACAGTTGATATTAAAGGTATTTCTTTCAAAAATTTGTGTGTTCGAGGATGTGGTTGGCTGATTTTCTTTAATAGAGTGAGCTTGATAACAGTTCCATCACATAGGAAGAGGAGAGGTATATGTGAGTTGATATTGAAGACATCTCTTTCAAATATTTTGTATACTTGTTGAAAAATTCTAGAAACGAAAGAAAATGACCATTCTCCTGGATCTTTGATAAAAAAGGATGACATTGAGAAAGGAAAAAGGGTAATATTATGAGAATATTGGTCTGACCAATGCGATAGAAAATACCACTATTCAGATTCTTAAGCGACCATTTTACCGTCCTAGAAAAACAAGCAACTTCAGAATTTATCCACACAAATGATGGAATTTCTGAACAATTTCTTAACACACTGAGGAAATAAAACTCATCAATTCAACACAGAGATTTAATTAAAAAAAAATTCAGATAGAGATATGCAGAACATAAATTTCATTAATAAAAAAAAAATGGACTGTTACAAATGATATCTTCAGAACTGTTGCGTTTTGGATTTACAAAATAACTTATGCTGCTACAAAACATTGCTCTTCAGTTTCTGGCATACCCTGCTTCCAAACACACCTTGTTGCTCTATGTCTTCTTTCTCTCTGTCTCACTGTCCTTTTTTTCAGTCTTCGGACTCTCTCAAAACAATACAAAAAAGAATACAGAGTAACACAATACAATGCACTCACGGCATATATATATATATATATATATGAAACATTACAATATTATATATTATATATTATAAATATCTCATATTTATAATATATATAACCAAAGTTAAAACTCTAAATGTATTGTGGTAAAAAAACAACTAACTCAAAGTCAAAAATAAAACTTACCACGCAAATACAAATTAAATCAAAACTTTATGTGCTAAGGTTAAAAACCTTATTCCCTTTATGCTTTCCCATGGGCTACTTGAAGACCATTCAAGTAGTTCCATTCTTTCTCCAAGACTTCTTTGGTGGATCCCAAAGTGGGTGATGTCAATTCATTCAGGGTTGTCTTCCTTTATGCCGAGCACCTTTCACACAGGGATATTGGTATACCTTTTGTGTCCAAATGGAGTTGGTGGGTGTTCAATGCGGTAGTTGAGTGCAGATAAGAATATGGGTGCAGAGACTTGAATGCAGGAGGTTTCATGTGGATCAAAACTACAGATTTTCACCGCTTTTGCTGTCATTTCACAAATTCTTGCTGGTGTTTGCAGTCTTTCAATCTCATCAAATTAAATTTGCCGTCTGCTATTTGTGTAGGCAGTTGGAATTATATCAACAAAGTCAATGGGGCTTTTTGAGTCAAAACACGAGAGAGATATAATTAACATATTTCATCCGAAAGTAAAGACATAGGAGAAAAATTGACCAAGAATAGATTGTGTACTTCTTTTATATATATATATATATATATATATATATTCGTGAGAGTCAATATAGTTTACAAGAATAGATTGAAAGTACATCGCTTTCTACGCACTGTAAAACCAAAATCAGATCATTTCATCTCAAACTCTAGACTGAGCCAGTTTTGAAATACCTCAAACACTAGGGCATAGTGGAATTCTATTAGAAACATAAATTTCACCATATATGACGTACATTTCACCTTCTATATATCGCGACAAGCAAAATTTTTAATAATTTTTTTAATATATAGTTGTGTGATTTGCATATTGATTGTGCGCGATGTTCAGCATCTAATTTTGCATTTGATGACCATACCCAATAAAATATTCACCATTTTTAATTTACTGATTGTTTGTTTCTTGCAGATATGAAAAATAGTAAGCCAGTCAAAAATTAAATTACTTCAGTGTTGCTGGATTCTTCTTGTACTCCAGAAATGACACCATCAAATTCATTTAATGAAATAGATGGAATTATTTCCAACATCTTATACAGGTTTTCTTTTCTATTCCAGAAATGACAATCAAATTCATTTAATAAAATAGTTGGGATTATTTTCAACCATCTTCCAAAGCTCTCAAAACTTGAACAGCCGACGGAGTTATTTGAATAAAGCCAAGAACAGAGCTTTAATAAATACATTTATACGTTGAATATGGAGTCATTATCAAGGCCTAGCCTTAACATAAATGAATTCTCAAAATATTTTTCCCCGATTAGGGAATCTGTGTGGCTCTTGCTTAAAATCATAATCAGAGAGACCCTGACCGCTCCATATTCACACCGCGAATCCATAACAAGAGAAAATGGAGTTGTTATCAATGAAAACCAGGAAGGGAGCGGTGAGCTTACCTGCTGGAATAACCAAACATTCAAAGGTTGTAGCGTAGCCTACCACTTTAAGAGACGATACTAAAAGAATTTTCATCAGAAGTCATTGAAGCTAGTTACCTAGACCAGAGAACTCCAGCAAGAAAACCTACAAACGGAGTCACCATTAGCAACCCAAACATGGTGCGAAACCCAATAAATGGAAGTACAAGAATGACTTACCTGGAAAATATACTGTATTATAAAAGACTACGGGTAGTGAAACAACCACATCGGAACCCTATTGATCAGAAACCAGGTAAAAGATCCCACATTGTACAAGAATAGGGTAGTGAATCAACCCCATCTGAACCTTATTTATCAGAAATCATAAACTGTAAATAAAACTTATAAACTGTTCAAGGTAAATCGTTGGTACCCATCAGATAAGATAGAAACATTTGGGTTTATGTTGAAGGACGGAGTCAGGACTCTGGCAGCTTTTGTCCTGGAAATCACAAATAGGGCATGGATACCACAACAAAAAAAATATTTCACACACCAATTTAATTTCTAAAAACTAATATAATGAAATCTTTAACTACCAATATAAAGTAATATTCAATATGCTCAGGTGGATGTAAACCAAGATGTACTTCGATAATATAAATTCATGGCAACCACCCACATCATATGAGAGGATGTTGCCTGCAACAGAAAAATGGTGGTTTGAAATAGAGGGCTTTATTCCTAGGGATTAGTCAATGGTGTCAATGGATATAAATAAAAGTTTAAAGAGAGTTTATCATTAAACTAAATTTAAAAAAAAAAAAAAACTAAACTGATTATCAAATCTTATTTTTTTTTAAACTAAAATTTCTAAAATTAAAATCAAATTGATAATCAAATCCTATAAATCTAAAATCCACTTATGATCTAAATTCCACTTACGATGAAGCCCTATTTCTGTAAAGCTGAAAATTTCCAAATTGAAAATCAAATCTATAAACCCAAAATCATGATAATAAAAAGAAAAGGAGAATGACATATTACAACTGGTATGAAAAAATTTATCTAAGTAACCATGTTTCCAATCCTATTAATGTTGCCCATTGGCTTATGCAATCACAATATTTCAGTTGATATCGATGGATGTTTATCATTATTTCTAGAGGATGGAATATTAGTTTAAATAATTAAAATAAATAAAATGATACACATAACTACATTATTTCGAATTATATTAATGCTTTCCAATAACTTATGGAATCACAATATTTCAATGACTATAGATATTTGAAAAAAAATAAGTATTATATCAAATATATATTTTTAATAATATTACTATTTAAAAAATCATATTAAAACAAGATATATTAACACTTTTGTAACATACTCCATCAACTTCACAGGGAAATGTAAGGAGTTAAAAAAAAATTATACAAGTTACTCATCATTACATAGAATGTTTAACCGTTCACAGTGTAACTTCACAAATAAGGATAGTAAACTCCTTAACCCTTAACAACCTCCAATACAATATGTTAACTTAATACTAAATGATGTAACCATCCATTCATCTCATTACTCATATAGCCATCACATAATTTCCATTATGAACATCATAACAAGAGAGGAATCAACCTCATCATTTGGACACAAAAATCAAACACATCATTGAACACCAATATACCCTGGAAACCCCGTAGGGTGAAAACCAGCAAACGTTTAATTTTATTATTAAACGCTCGTGAGGGTGTTCAGCCCATCACTCAATGGCTTAAAAGGGAGACCATCCCTTAACCATCGTTTATATAATCTTACAAGGAAATATACAATATCTAGCTTAAAGCCATTACAATAAATATGATACCATTTACCCTCTGCTCTTCATATCTTGGTGGCATGGATGTACCTACAATGGACCATCGCACATTGGACCTTCCTGCAACTCGCTTTCATCTGCATGAACATTAGTCATTTACCTGCCACCAGGACAAGCATAATTTTTCCTTTCTACATGTCGCCATCATTCCCTACTATGATGCCTTCAACATAAAATGATGTCAAGATTCATAAAGTATAAATCATTCACTATAGTAGTTTCTCCATCTACTCTTGTGTAATCATGACAAGAAAGTAAAGTACCTTGTCATTCTCTCTTTAATTACACATACCTCATATGTACTGGTTATAGGTCATCACAATAACTAATGCTTACGTCGGATAAGCACACATTCCTGCAAGACAATGGCTACATCTCCCAAACTTTCTTTAAAATAAACTCATACATCAGCTAAGATATTTACGCATGTGATTTACATACTTTTAATAAAAATAGCTAACCCTTAAGCTATTACCTTTAGTGCATTGTATGTAAGTTAACATAACAATTGTTTCTTCCATGCATGCGAATGCATACTGATTCAAAAAGACTCTCCCTAAAGGAGTGCCTTCACAACGAAACACATAAATCATATTCAACGTAGTTTAATTCTACAAGCTATATTTCTACATACCCAAAAATGTATATTATTTTTCAATAAAAGCTAATACATATGTTGCATTCTTATGCATGATCTTCCTCCCAAAAGGAAATCATAATCATGACAATATAAAAGTAATCACTTAGTCTGTTCATCTAAGGAATATAACTGATTAGTTCCTTTAACCATGAATTTATTAAATAACTTAACTTTACCAGCACCGTGGTAAACAATCCATGGATTTATTAAATAACTAATATTTGAAAACACCATGGTAATCTACCCATGGTTTTATGAAACAATTAATCTCCATCAACACCATGGAAAAACTACCCATGGTTTTATGAAACTATCCATGGATTTATTAATTAATCTTTACCATTACCATGGTAACTATCCATGGATTTATTAAATAATTACTATTTACAACATGGATTCTTTTTTCAAAAATTCATAGTATACTACCACTCTTTAACTCTTATGTAAAATATTGGCATAATAGCAAAGAATAACATAATAGAAATCTTCTCATACAACAAGGATTCTTTTCCAAAAAAAAAACCCGCCAATAAGTTTCCCTTTCACCATTCTATCTCTCTAATAACATTATCTTTCTAAAATATTAAAGTAAGAGTCTTTTCAAGAAAAGACAAGGATTATTTTTAGGAAATAAATAACCACAAAATCACGTGGTTAATCATCTTTTAATTAAAAAATTCCTATCTAAATGCATTAAATACAATGCATAGAGAATATGAAAACATGCATATTTATCCAAACATGCGTGAAATAAATTCACACAATAGACACATGCCTATTTTTAAATATGCATGCATTTCAAACATCTTCATATAAGGTTACCAAAGCCTTAATCTCAATATGTCCACCAAAACATATTTTCACCTTAAGAAGGAAAATCTCAACTTATTTCCCTTGAATTATTTTCTCATATATTTACCCATCTTGATATGAGAATAAATTGTAAAATAAATGAACTATATTTTTCAACTCACAAAGAAAGATATTATATCATAGATAAATTTAGCCAAAATTATTATCTTGGTAGTCGACTCTCATACTCTTAGTAATCTTTTATTATATATTTAACTCACAAAGAGAAAGACTATTTAATAAGGAAAGTAAGCCAAAAATCACCTTCCTTGGCAGTCCACTCTCTCATTCAAGTCGACTCTTATCAAGGAAAAAGAATTAATACCATTTATATATAATCTTTTCCTATATCTTTCTTTTCACCAAAATATTATATAATAATGCTTAGCAAATATTCTAATCACTTATTATCTCAAATACCCACTTTCAAGCAATCATGCATTTGCTAACATGATGGTATTCAAAATGCAAAAAGAACGATGCATAAACTCTGCAAAGATTTCAAGCAAACACTGATAAACCATACCCTTGAGCAGAAAACGTCGAGAATAGAGGCAGATTCGCGCAGGTCTGGAGCAGATCCAAAAGAGGGTTGAATCTGATGATTACTCAACCATTCCTCCACACACATTCTGGCCTTGTATAAATATATGGCCGAGTTCCAGGACCGTTCTCATTCCATTTATCCTGCCCTGAGACCACATCAATTCTTTCGCACAGGAAACCTCCTTGTATGAACTTATTTTGTTTGATGCCAGATACATCCCAAACACGTCTGCCAATGCAACCTTGATATAACTTGTAAAGACATCTACGAACAAGCAATATCAATGAAAATTAAATGTAGTGAATTAATTCCTTGCTGTAGAGGAAACCGGGATGGTCACAAAAGTCAAGCCAATAGAAGCTTGATGTGTGAAAATAAAGAACAGACACAAGATATATTCGCCGTCAGTCTCATCTGTAAAAAGACAAGTCACAATCACACTGTAAAACAAGAAACCATAACACACCCCGAGAAGTTTATTGGGTCGATATATAAATAGCAGGTCATAGATCAAAACGCCACACAAATCAGTTTTCCCAACGATTCAAGAATTCGTTCATTTTTTTTTAACCGAATCTTCATTCACCTGTTTTTGTAACTCATGGTAAAACTGTAGTTTACGTGGGCGTTACATACTCCCCCCTTAAGATAACACCGTCCTCAGTGTGCTTCTCTCACTGAAATTAAACTTATACTCATGATATAATAATAATATAAGCAATCCAAAGGGGCTCCTTCCCCTTGGCAATGAGACACTTTTGTTTCCTTAAATGCCATTAATTGAAACAATAATGTTTTTATCCATATTTATAAGCATGTATAGCGCAAATATTCATTTCCATTTCTAACTGCTTATTCCTTATTCAATTCATAGAGATATAGAAAAATATCTATACGAACTTACCAATTACTATTGAAATAAATGATGGATTTTACGCAAGATCTCATAGAGTGGTTGAACACCCATTGTAACACCTCTATTCCAAGAATTTTTTTTATTTTATTTTATTTTTTTGTTTCTTTCCCTATATACGGGGTTTCGTTTACCTAGTTATGTTGAGTAAGGAGTTGACTTTTACCTTTTTCTGGTTAAAGATTTCCTTTACTCACCTAGCCTTTCATATCTCTTCAGGCTTTCTGTTGTATATATATATATATATATATATATAACATCTATATCTATAGATGTCCTATCCCTTGACCAAAATTTTGAATTCACATAGATATATGGCACATATATTTACACCATATATATAATCCATATATATATAAATCATATTCTTTGATACGTTATATGACCCCCACATCTTTATACTTCACATATGTATCTCTACCACTTTACACTAGGACGTGAAGGTGGACATATATATATATCACTTATCTATATGTATTTTTAAAACCTCTATATACATTCATTCCTCTATTTCCCATATCGGTCAATACATATACGTATGTAAAATTATATCAACCACTTATATCTACCACCTATCATATGTATAATTACATAAATAACGTATCTATATTTTTCTTTGGATAATGAAATCTTTGAATGCACATACCAAATGTTTAAACCATCCATACATATACCTAATATGTGTACATTCACCTTGTTAACCCTATTGAAGTGCGCGCTCGTACATATTAAATCCTGCATACTTTTCCTGTACACCACGCATATCTCTACATGCATAGTTCTATCCTTTGGAAAACCGATTTCATCTCCCCACGCAGTATTTAGACTTAGGTTAGTTTTAATAGATTGACGGTTGTCTGGTTTCATCGTTCGCTTCTCTGATATTTATGCATGTAGTTTGAAATCTTTGTAACATGAGTCTAACCCTAATCCTTGTTTGTGTGTGCAGGTATATCCGTTCCATATGGTTTTCGGATTAGCCGCAGCGTGGGTGTAATCCTATTAATTCCGGACTCCATTCAACTCGCGACAGATCAGCACTAATTTGTTTCTGATTTGAACTAGCCCACACATACGTAGTGATCCCATACGCAGAGTACTCCATACTCGTACCGGGTATGGATTACATGCACCGCCTAACACCGGGTTCGGTTCAGATAGTTGACGCGTGAATTGGGTTAAGATATTATGCTGATTTTTTTTCGTGCAGGAGCCACGTCTCGAGTTGTGAGAGTGGGGCTTACCTCGAACCTGGTCCAGCAAGAATTCGACGGGTGGATTACCACTGTCAAATTCAGCTGGTGCGAGTACGGGGGTATCGAGCGCTGCCTCGGGCAGTTGTTCGATCTAGGTTTACTTCTGCACCTACAGGCCTACGATGCCTTAATTCCTCTGCATCCCCTTAACACCACTTGGTACCCTCTGGCCGACGTGCTGCGTTGGATCAATCCACCTCGGGATTTTCTTGAAGATTTTCGGCCAAAGAAAATTTAGGGTTTCCAGTGGCTTTTTAACCAGATACATTTAGATCGATCTATTGACCAGTTCCTATCTGTTTTTTTTGTTTTTTTTTTCCTCTTTCGGAGATTATACTTGTCTCCCTTCGGCCCCTTCAGCTAGGCTGCGAGGAGATTTATGTACAGGGAGGTTTAAGGTTTGGTCTCGCTTATCCCCCCTGGTCTTATATTTCCTTACTCCTGTATATCCTCACTACAGTATCTAATCATCTGGTGTTTGTTGCGCGGAGAGGGCAGGAGATCAGCGTCTCCGTCGGTTCACCGAGGCAGAGGCCTACCCTGTTCTCCTTGACGCATTTTCATCTTCTTTTCTATTCTTAACACAGTTCTGCAATTTCGTTCTGACGTACCCTAGACGTGAACTTGTGAATGTGTTGGTTCCTGAGGTGGTTTTTCCTGCGTCTAATACGTATCACATGTGACTAAAATTTGCTGGCATTTCTGACACCCCGATTCGCCGGTCAATACACAGCCCGCATTCAAAACCCTCGCACCTCATATGTTTTCATATTTGGATGCGTTTACAGTCAGCACAACCCACCATCAAAGGTATGCGCAAGAGTCCAATGTGTGCGGACGCGTCAGTTTCTACTACATCAACAGTTTCTTTTCGATTTACTGGTGGTATTATTACTGGATAATACGAATTCCACAATTTTAAATTTTATTGTTTTTATGCTGATAGACTACCTCTCCAGCATGGGTCACGCTGCCCCGGGAGTTTTAACATAATACCTGTGACATGTAAAACTTTGTTGGAGTTGTTTACAGGAAGATCATACACAGCAAGGGTGCGGTTGTCAGCCATTGATTTGGACGAAATATTTCACTGTTTGGTTTCGGTTCATATAATGTTTAACAGGCTCGTCAATGCCGCGGCCTTGTTGGTGGTGGTTTGATAGAAGACTTTCGTTGATTGACTTACTTTCCGCGTCGTTATCATAATCTAGTTGGACCATAACACAGTAAGGCCCTCTCTGATTTACAATACAATCTTTTCATACAACACCTTCCTCTGACTTGTTATTAACCTAAGAGGTATTTTATCTCTCGGTATTTTTTTATTTTACTCACATATATATATAGATTGCAAGAGATAATGATACGAGTTATCATTAGTTCTCGGCATGAATATGACTGTGGAAACGAGCTACTTGATTTCCGCTCAGCATTTCTATAGTTGGTTTTGTGATACATACCCGCATTAGTTTACCTTGCAGTACGCTCGTTTCGCTTGCTATAGAGATTATCTATATGTTTCATTGATACTTTTAGAGATTATCTATATGTTTCATTGATACCTTTTTGATGTACCCTTTTTTTTTTGACATATATATTCATATATATATATCTTTCGCACTTGGTTTCCTTCTTACCTATATCGTTTAGCTATAGGGTTTGCATTTATTTTGTCCTTGGTACATATAAAATTCATATATATATATATATCTATGGCTCATTTGTAATTGAGGTTGACAAGAATGGAATTGTATGATGCTCGAACCTTGTTAATATATATACCAAGTGTTTTAAATGCATATATATATATATATATATATATATATATATATAAGTAGTCGAAAGTTCCATTGATGTGATACGTTAATCATAGATCACTCTTTTGCCCTAATGTTTATTTCAAGGGTTAGAGATGAAGTTATACAACAAAATATTCTATCATTGTTATGGTTGCTACAACCCCTCTATAGTATACAGTTATTTTGTGGTTAACAAGAATTCAACATACATGTTCTAGAGTCCTTTCCATTTTTCTCTTGAACTATACCTATATGTATTGAATAGCACTTGACTAAAGGACTTTAATTATAAATTATTTTGCTATGATATTTGTATTCAAGGAGTACGGCTAGATTTGGAATCAAATACATACACTTATAGATGTTATCGAAATCATATAGAATGAAATTATTATTGTTCTAGCACAATTTCGAATATCATATACTGGCAATCTCATTTTTTTTTTTATTGGTACCATTTAACTTTAGTTCTGCTATAATGTTTCTCTAGCATACACATAAGCATATAATATCATTTTTGTGTCTACAGGGAACACAACAAAAATTAATCATCGATAGATACTAAGTAACTTCAGATTTAGACCGACCATGGTTTAGAGTTTCTGGAGTTTCTACTCTATAGATTTCTGGTCTACAACTAAACAGAATCTGGAAGGTGAATGCCTTCGGATAGCGTCTATTAAATGTAGTACTAACATCAATCCTGCAATTTCTTTTAAGTTTTATATGTAGCTAATTCATACCATAATACATCAAAATGGGCAATAATTTCAGAACATACCACAATCTGCACAATAACCAACCTCCCAACCTTAGAGTCCTCTTTGTCTCCCAGGACTCACCCCTGAGCAGAGATCACCTCCTAGAACAGATCAACCCCTGATCTGTTTAGGAGCAGCTTATTTAAGCTCATATTCCCACAAAGCATGTTTCTAATTCTACGTCCAGAATAGCAGGATGCTTTCTTTCCTGTTTAGCCTAGGCTTCCCCTTTTGGGACTCTTTAAAGCTGCTTTAAGCTTTTCCTCAGCTTTTCCAGCTTTTTCTCACCTCTTCCCAACTACTCCTCTTCATTGGGGATATTTAGATTCCTCCTCAAATCTAAATTAATTTCTTTCAGAGATTTTGGAAAATTTTGGGATTTGTGCCTTATCCATCCTCATAAGATTGTAAGTGATCTCTAATTCTATTTTGGTCAAAATGCACCATCATTTTATTTATTTCCTCAAATAAAATATGCGATTACATTCACCACACTTATCCCTTGGTGTCGACCCCCTTAGGACTAAGTTCAAATGTCACTTTAAAATTCACTTTACAAATTTTCTGTTTGTATTCTTATTCATTTTAATTTCTAGCACACTTATTCCTTAGCCGATTCCTTGAGATGTAGAAAAATATCTATACGAACTTACCAATTACTATTGAAAGAAATGATGGCTTTTACGCAAGCTCTCATAGAATGGTTTGAACACCCATCAACACTTCCTGGAAAGAGCCTGTAATGTATGACTAACCATTCAATCACATTAGTCAGATAGTTTAAATCAAATGAAAATACTGGCAACTATCAAACATTATTGCAATATAAAGATGTTTTAATCAAGTACTTTACAGAAATGCTGGAGGAATAACCTCTTGGATACCATCACGTGCACACTATCTTAGCTCTGTAAAGACAATATCTGGTCATAAAGGACTGGAGAGAATCCTAGCTCTCTAATAGTACCAATGGTCAATCCATGCACCACCAGGCATATCTGTATCTACTAAAACATTCAAACAAATTAGTAATAAAATAAATAAACTTATACATTCGATGGTCATTTTCAGTACAAAAGCTCTTTGCTGTGTCTGAGTGATGCTGTCATGGTCCCATAACCATAAGAGTGAACGATACACTCCCTTTTCTAATCAGATGGACAGTGTCATGGGTCAACAGTGGATTATTCTGCTGTGACATCGGGATTTCCAATCCAGTCACACTCAGAAAAGCTTGGAAGAGAAATTCGAGACAATCTCGTCCAATTCTCCAATTCCAGTCATACTTAGATGTTTTTGGCTTTACAAGGGTTGCTGAAAGCTATTTTCTACTGGTCCCAACCAGCTCGAGAAAATATTCCCCCTTTACCAATTTCACAGAACGCCTACTCCTTCCCGGGGATCCAGCTTTATCCTCAGAGGGGTAGGTAACTGTCTTTCCAACTGTCCCCAACCACTTCCAATTCTTGGAAACATTTTTACCATCAGCTTAGAAAGATTTTTTCTTTCATTAATTAATATCAACAAATTAAATAATTTTCTTTATCAACAGTGATGATTTAAGTTTTTCTTGCAAGATAAAAGAAAATTGAACAAATTGTCTTTAACTAGTCAATACTAGTTAACTTTAATGAAGCTGTCACAACTTCCCCCCTGGAAGTAACATACATGTGTTGTACATTAAAACATGATACTTTAATGTTTACTATTGCAATTCACATTGCAATGCTTACGATGCTTTATTTTCACAGATTTTATGTTTCTATTAAGCTACCCATGCTTACTATAAGAAACAATGCTAATTGTGAATATGCATTTCTCAAGCACATATTATCTTATGCAAACATTTCCAATTCTCATAATGTTTTGTTCCAACAGACTGACATACAAAGTAATTATCATAATCACTTGTTCACAACTTTCAAATAGCTTTTGTCAAAATCGATTCGTGCATATAACTTTCATTAGTTATTCATTCATAACTATTCAATAGTTTTAATGCATCCATGACGACTCATGCAAACACTAGTTAGTCAACTAGTCATTTAGTTAAGTTTCATAACTTGATCCATTAAGAGACGTCATTCAATTTAATTTTAACACTATCATCTTATAGTAGGACTTTCTTCGTCCTTTGCATTCATGCATTAGTTTCACACACCATCACTATACATGTTCATCTTTTTAAAGTAGTGCATGGTAGTTCATGTTCATTCCATTTCTAACTGCTTATTCCTTATTCAATTCATAGAGATATAGAAAAATATCTATACAAACTTACCAATTACTATTGAAATAAATGATGGCTTTTACGCAAGATCTCATAGAGTGGTTGAACACCCATCAACACTTCCTGGAAAGAGCCTGTAATGTATGACTAACCATTCAATCACATTAGTCACATAGTTTTCAATCAAATGAAAATAATTGCAACCATCAAACATTCTTTCATATATAGAGCTGTTTTAATCAAAGTACTTCCACAAATACTCAGAGATACCAACCCTCTCATCAATGCATCACATGCACTCTGTCTTAGCTCTTGCTAAAGACATCCATATAGTACTTAAAAAGGACTCAGAGAGAATCTAGCTCTCTAATCGTACCAATGGTCAATCCATGCACCATAGGCATATCCTAGCATCTACTAAGACATTCAAACAAATTAGTAATAAAATAAATAAACTTATACATTCAGTAATTCATTTTCCGAGTGCTAAGCTCTTTATACTTATCTGGAAATTTAGTCTTTCATGCTGTGGTCCTCCCAACCATCAAGTGAGGCAATTACATCCTCCACTTGCCCCCTAGCTCCAGAATCTGGACAGTGTCACGGGTCAACAGTGGATTCTTCTGCTGTGACATCGGGATGGCCAATCCAGTCACACTCAGAAAAGCCTGGAAGAGAAATTTGGGACAGTCCGGTCCAATTCTCCAATTCCAGTCATACTTAGATGTTTTTGGATTTACAAGGGTTTCTGAAAGCTATTTTCTACTGGTCCCAACCAGCTCGAGAAAATACTCCCCCTTTACCAATTTCACAGAATGCCTACTCCTTCCCGGGGATCCAGCTCTATCCTCGGAGGAGTAGGTAACTGTCTTTCCAACTATCCCCAACCACTTCCAATTCTTGGAAACATTTTTACCATCAGCTTAGAAATATTTTTTCTTTCATTAATTAATCTCAACAAATTAAATAATTTTCTTTATTAACAGTGATGATTTAAGTTTTTCTTGCCAGATAAAAGAAAATTGAACAAATTGTCTTTAACTAGTTAATACTAGTTAACTTTAATGAAGCTGTCACAACTTCCCCCCTGGAAGTAACATACATGTGTTGTACATTTGGCTGCAATGCTGTTTACTAACGTTCATTGCAATGCTTGTGTTCTTTATTTTTCCATGATTTTGTTCTTAATACCATGCTTACTATAAGAAACAAACCCTTTAATTGTGAATATGCTTTATAAAGGCACATATTATCTTATGCAAACATTTCCAATTCTCATAATGTTCTGTTCCAACAGACTGACATACGAAGTAATTATAATAATCACTTGTTCACAAATTTCAAATAGCTTTAGTAAAAATCGATTCGTGCATATAAATTTCATTAGTTATTCATTCATAAGTAGTCAATAGCTTTAATGCATTCATGACGACTCATGAAAACACTAGTTACTCAACTAGTCATTTAGTTAAGTTTCATAACTTGACCCATTAAGAGGCTTCATTCAATTTAATTTTAACACTATCATCTTATAGTAGGACTTTCTTCATCCTTTTCATTCATGCATTAGTTTCACACACCATCACTATACACGTTCATCTTTTTAAAGTAGTGCATGGTAGTTTAATAATTCATTCTAACTTGCTGTATTCGATTTACTTAGATGTGAAAAATATCTATACGAACTTACCAATTACTATTGAAATAAATGATGGCTTTTACGCAAGATCTCATAGAGTGGTTGAACACCCATCAACACTTCCTGGAAAGAGCCTGTAATGTATGACTAACCATTCAATCACATTAGTCACATAGTTTTCAATCAAATGAAAATACTTGCAACCATCAAACATTCTTGCATATATAGAGATGTTTTAATCAAAGTACTTCCACAAGTACTCAGAGAGACCAACCCTCTCATGAATGCATCACGTGCACACTATCTTAGCTCCTGCTAAAGACATCCATACAGTACTTAAAAAGGACTCAGAGAGAATCTAGGTCTCTAATCGTACCAATGGTCAATCCATGCACCATAGGCATATCCTAGCATCTACTAAGACATTCAAACAAATTAGTAATAAAATAAATAAACTTATACATTCAGTAATTCATTTTCCGAGTGCTAAGCTCTTTATACTTATCTGGAAATTTAGTCTTTCATGCTGTGGTCCTCCCAACCATCAAGCGAGGAAATTACGTCCTCCCTTTTCAGCTCGAGGAATGCGGAGCGTTATCATAGGTCCCAACGGTGGATTGTGCCTGCTGTGACATCGGGATAGCCAATCCAGTCCACATAAAGAAAAACTTGGAAGAGAAATTGAAATGGAGTCTAGGTATTCCAATTCTCCAATTAAACCAACTGTAGATGTTTGGCACAAGGGTTAGAAGCTATTTTCACTTCCCCCAGGTCCCATTGTGCCTGAAAATATTCCCCCTTTACCAATTCCTGGAAGCCGCTACTCCTTCTAGGGATCCCGAAGCTTTATCCTCGGAGAGATGCAGTGTGTCTTTCAGCTGTCCCCAACTCCCACTTCCTATTCTTGGAAACATTTTTACCATAAAATTAGAAAAATTTTCTTTCATTAATTAATTTCAACAAATTAAATAACTTGCTTTATCAACATTGATGATTTAAGTTTTTCTTGCCAGATAAAAGAAAATTAAACAAACTGTCTTTAGCTAGTTAATACTAGTTAACTTTAATGAAGCTGTCACAACTTCCCCCCTGGAAGTAACATACATGTGTTGTACATTAAAACATGATACTTCGTATCTTGGAGTGCAATTCACATTGCAATGCTTGCGATGCTTTATTTTCACAGATTTTCTGTTTCTATTAAGCTACCCATGCTTACTATAAGAAACAATGCTAATTGTGAATATGCATTTCTCAAGCACATATTATCTTATGCAAACATTTCCAATTCTCATAATTTTTTGTTCCAACAGACTGACATACGAAGTAATTATCATAATCACTTGTTCAAAACTTTCAAATATCTTTTGTCAAAATCGATTCGTGCATATAACTTTCATTAGTTATTCATTCATAACTATTCAATAGTTTTAATGCATCCATGACGACTCATGCAAACACTAGTTAGTCAACTAGTCATTTAGTTAAGTTTCATAACTTGATCCATTAAGAGACGTCATTCAATTTAATTTTAACACTATCATATTATAGTAGGACTTTCTTCATCCTTTGCATTCATGCATTAGTTTCACACACCATCACTATACATGTTCATATTTTTAAAGTAGTGCATGGTAACTTAGAAATTGCATGTAAAAACAATTGCTTCTTTTCAAGCTCAAATGAAAATTAACTATTTTTCTTTCATGCTTTTATACTTTATTTCCTAAAGAAAGAAAGCATAATACATACATTAATCTCATATGCATATTCTTTGCAGAAAAAGTATGTTATAATAGCATGTACCTTTTAAAGAATTCTCTTAAATGGAAGTTAATCTCATGCAATGACATGTATGTAACAATACATATTTAAAGGAAATCAACATGCATATGCATAGACTTCTTAAAATAAAATAACATAACATACTTATCTTTATTTCATTTGAAGGACTTCTCTCCCTACTGCAATACTCATCCTCATCAGGAATTCACATTGCTCCTCCACAACAATGTTTTCTTGTAGCAACATCGACAAGATTTTATAGCATGATTAGATAAAGCCTTAATCAATAAATAATCAATCTTTGAGTGATATTTTAACACCTATTCAGGTGCATATATGAGATGTGAATGCAATGTCACAACATGCTTTCTTCTAAGGACTCTACATTAGTGTGAGTAACTAATTATCAATTCATGTCAAATAACTCCCACATTATTATGACATTTTTCACACACGTATGTGTTCAGAAATTCCTTTAATGGAAAATGACACAATGTGCATTCGCTTTAGTTAAACTTTAACAAAAAAACCACCTCTTCAGCTTTTGCCTTTGGAGCATGCAAATATAATAAAGCTAACACATTGGCTGTTGTTCCTGTGCATACCATGCATAAAGATTCTAATCTTAATTTCCCAAGAGAGTACTTAACATAATCGAGTAGGAAAATTCATTATTCCTCTTCAAGGACACATAACACAATAGGCATCCAAAACATGGTTTTCTTTTCCATAAAACTAATGGAATAAAACATAAGAATACATACCTTATTCTCGAAATATTATACCTTTATTAGCCATGTATATATTTCAAGGAAACCAAAACATTACTTTAGTTTTTGTACATGTAATTCATCTTCTTTGCCAAGGAATATTTTCTAAAGTAGGATAACAA
The DNA here is from genome assembly GCA_034641835.2 of Pinus albicaulis. Taxonomy (NCBI): domain Eukaryota; kingdom Viridiplantae; phylum Streptophyta; class Pinopsida; order Pinales; family Pinaceae; genus Pinus; species Pinus albicaulis. The sequence goes on from JAXQQM020093217.1 coordinate 963,287, forward strand.
AACATGTTATCATTTCCACATATAGACTTATGTTCTTTCCGATGATATCTAACACAACTATTGCATGCAAAGAACCTTGTTCATCTAGCAATGCAATATATATTCAAGAGGTTATTCTCTTTAGCCTATATTTATTTTCATGAACTTGGACTCCTTTTCACTTAACACACAAGTACGTAGTCCCTTTTAAAGAAAAAAATCTTCCCATCTTTTCTCAAACAAGATATATATAAAGGCAAGCAAGTTTACTTATTTATGTTTTACTACTGCTCACACCTTTCAAGATATGTACTAGTAATCTTTGCAAGAACTCACATGGGTTCTTATCAGCAAAACGAGCATAGTTGTTTGGCCTTTTACCATGGTATATCTTTCTAAAATATTATCATATTAGCAATTCTTTATTACTTTCCAAAAGAACTAGCACAATCTTGCATATTAAGTAAAACCACATTTTACTCTATATTTGTCTTTTTTAGTTGCAAGATTCTACATACAAGATTTATACATATTTCTCTCAAGAAGAATCAAATGTATATTAGTTAACTTTTCAAGCACACACATGTTTCTTTTTCAAGAAACCAAATTCCCGACTCCCTTCAAGGAAACTTCAATTCAACAATAGAAGCTTTCACGCACACGGAAAATACATATCCTTTTTAAGAAAACTCTAACTGAACAGTTATTTACTTTGTAAGCAGTGTATTTTCCATAAATGCAATAACTATTGTTTCAAGAAAAGAAAGATAATAATACTTATCTCTTGAAACTCTTTATTCAACCCGGATTACGATGCCTTCCTTCACATAAGCACATTTCATCTCGGATCCCTATATTCCTTTTCGCTAAATCCCAAAGGCACCAGTTTTTGAACCTTTAGCTCTGATACCACTTGTAACATACTCCATCAACTTCACAGGGAAATTTAAGGAGTTAAAATTTTTTTATACAAGTTACTCATCATTACATAGAATGTTTAACCATTCACAGTGTAACTTCACAAATAAGGATAGTAAACTCCTTAACCCTTAACAACCTCCAATACAATATGTTAACTTAATACTAAATGATGTAACCATCCATTCATCTCATTACTCATATAGCCATCACATAATTTCCATTATGAACATCATAACAAGAGAGGAATCAACCTCATCATTTGGACACAAAAATTAAACACATCATTGAACACCAATATACCCTGGAAACCCCGTAGGGTGAAAACCAGCAAACGTTTAATTTTATTATTAAACGCTCGTGAGGGTGTTCAGCCCATCACTCAATGGTTTAAAAGGGAGACCATCCCTTAACCATCGTTTATATAATCTTACAAGGAAATATAAAATATCTAGCTTAAAGCCATTACAATAAATATGATACCATTTACCCTCTGGTCTTCATATCTTGGTGGCATGGATGTACCTACAATGGAGCATTGCACATTGGACCTTCCTGCAACTCACCCTCATCTGCATGAACATTAGTCATTTACCTGCCACCGGGACAAGCATAATTTTTCCTTTCTACATGTCGCCATCATTCCCTACTATGATGCCTTCAACATAAAATGATGTCAAGATTCATAAAGTATAAATCAATCACTATATTAGTTTCTCCATCTACTCTTGTGTAATCATGACAAGCAAGTAAAGTACCTTGTCATTCTCTCTTTAATTACACATACCTCATATGTACTGATTATAGGTCATCACAATAACTAATGCTTATGTCGCATAAGCACACATTCCTGTAAGACAATGGCTACATCTCCCAAACTTTCTTTAAAATAAACTGATACATCAGCTAAGATATTTACGCATGTGATTTACATACTTTTAATAAAAATATCTAACCCTTAAGCTATTACCTTTAGTGCATGGTATGTAAGTTAACATAACAATTGTTTCTTCCATGGATGCGAATGCATACTGATTCCAAAAGACTCTCCCTAAAGGAGTGCCTTCACAACGAAACACATAAATCATATTCAACATAGTTTAATACTACAAGCTATCTTTCTACATACCCAAAAATGTATATTATTTTTCAATAAAAGCTAATACATATGTTGCATGCTTATGCATGATCTTCCTCCCAAAAGGCAATCATAATCATGACAATATAAAAGTAATCACTTAGTCTGTTCATCTAAGGAATATAACTGATTAGTTCCTTTAACCATGAATTTATTAACTAACTTAACTTTACCAGCACCGTGGTAAACAATCCATGGATTTATTAAATAACTAATATTTGCAAACACCATGGTAATCTACCCATGGTTTTATGAAACAATTAATCTCCATCAACACCATGGAAAAACTACCCATGGTTTTATGAAACTATCCATGGATTTATTAATTAATCTTTACCATTACCATGGCAACTATCCATGGATTTATTAACTAATTACTATTTACAACATGGATTTCTTTTACAAAACTTCTTAGTATACTACCACTCTTTAACTATTATGTAAAACATTGGCATAATAGCAAAGTATAACATAATAGAAATCTTCTCAGACAACAAGGATTCTTTTCCAAAAAAAAAACCTGCCAATAAGTTTCCCTTTCACCATCCTATCTCTCTAATAACATTATCTTTCTAAAATATTAAAGTAAGAGTCTTTTCAAGAAAAGAGAACAAGGATTATTTTTAGGAAATAAATAACCACAAAATCACGTGGTTAAATCATCTTTTAATTAAAAAATTCCTATCTAAATGCATTAAATACAATGCATAGAGAATATGAAAACATGCATATTTATCCAAACATGCATGAAATAAATTCACACTATAGACACATGGCTATTTTTAAATATGCATGCATTTCAAACATCTCCATATAAGGTTACCAAAGCCTTAATCTCAATATGTCCACCAAAACATATTTTCACCTTAAGAAGGAAAATCTCAACTTATTTCCCTTGAATTATTTTCTCATATATTTACCCATCTTGATATGAGAATAAATTGTAAAATAAATGAACTATATTTTTCAACTCACAAAGAAAGAGATTATTTCATAGATAAATTTAGCCAAAATTATTATCTTGGCAGTCGACTCTCATATTATTAGTAATATTTTATTATATATTTAACTCACAAAGAGAAAGACTATTTAATAAGGAAAGTAAGCCAAAAATCACTCTCATTCAAGCCGACTCTTATCAAGGAAAAAGAATTAATACCATTTATATATAATCTTTTCCTATATCTTTCTTTTCACCAAAATATTATATAATAACGCTTATCAAATATTCTAATCACTTATTATCTCAAATACCCACTTTCAAGCAATCATGCATTTGCTAACATGATGGTATTCAAAATGCAAAAAGAACGATGCATAAACTATGCAAAGATTTCAAGCAAACACTGATAAACCATACCCTTGAGCAGAAAACGTCGAGAATAGAGGCAGATTCGCGCAGGTCTGGAGCAGATCCAAAAGAGGGTTGAATCTGATGATTACTCAACCATTCCTCCGCACGCATTCTGGCCTTGTAGAAATATATGGCCGAGTTCCAGGACCGTTCTCATTCCATTTATCCTGCCCTGAGACCACATCAATTCTTTCGCACAGGAAACCTCCTTGTATGAACTTATTTTGTTTGATGCCAGATACATCCCAAACACGTCTGCCAATGCAACCTTGATATAACTTGTAAAGACATCTACGAACAAGCAATACCAATGAAAAATAAATTTAGTGAATTAATTCCTTGCTGTAGAGGAAACCGGGATGGTCACAAAAGTCAAGCCAGTAGAAGCTTAATGTGTGAAAATAAAGAACAGACACAAGATATATTCGTCGTCAGTCTCATCTGTAAAAAGACAAGTCACAATCACACTGTAAAACAAGAAACCACAACACACCCCGAGAAGTTTATTGGGTCGATATATAAATAACAGGTCATACATCAAAACGCCACACAAATCAGTTTTCCCAACGATTCAAGAATTCGTTCATTTTTTTTTAACCGAATCTTGATTCACCTATTTTTGTAACTCATGGTAAAACTGTAGTTTACGTCGGCGTTACAACTTTTCTGTTACTTTTTGGATATCATAAATTTTTACACAACAAAAATAAAATAAAAATAGTTGTGAATTCCAAATATTAAATAAATAATCAATATAATTCAACTACGTGTCATGGATAAATACAAGCCGTAATGACAATCATAATATATTTCTATTTAACTACCAAAAATACCATGAGTCCATATTTATTTTATTTTTTTAAAATATAAAACTGAAAATACATTGGAAAGTAGAAACTTGACAATATTCATACATTAAAAAAAAATGTATTGATATTTCTCTTCCATTTTTTTGCATAAATTTTTACAAATGAAAAAAGATTAAAAACAACTATTTTTTGATGTCTACGTATTAAAATAAATATGATTCACACAAATATAATTGATTATATAATCGTAACCGTTAATAGTCTCTAAATAAATTATATAAAATTCACAATTGAAACTTCTTCTTAAAACAAAAATAAATTCCAAAAAACCCCTAAACCTAACTCTGAACTCCCGTAACAAGTAGACTATGACTATAAATATTTCACCGATTTAGGAGAGTTGGGCCCAACGTAGATAGTTGACCAGAGATTCCTTCCACTGTGGATTGCCCATCAGGTAGATTTATGAGAGTTGGGCCCAACGTAGATTGTTGGCCAGAGATTCCGTCCGTTTCATGACCGATCAAGACCCAATCCACCACCGTCGGGTTTCAGTGGAAACAACTCCAATGTATATTCCGATAGTGAGCTATAGGCCGGGTCCACGTCGGATATTACCCTGCGTGGCTGCTTCACTTGATTTCCGATTCCAATCTATATTGTACAGAAAATATTAGTATGATTGTACAGAAAATGTTAATATGGTTATGATATTCTTTGTAGGTAATGTCAACGGAAAATTACATTAAGAATATTGTAATTATACTTACATCAGATTCCTCCTTAAACATTGGCCCGAGTTGCCTCTCCGCTTGATCTCCAATTCCGATCTATATATTATACAGAAAATGTTGTATGATTATTCTCTGCATGTAATGTTAACAGAAAATTACATCTATAAAATTGTAATTGTACTTACATCTGAAGAGGAGGGCGTGATATTTGCCAGTTTTGAGATGGAGAGCGTTGTGCCCATCAAACTAGCTGAAAGTTGCAGAAGTATTAGATGAAAAAAAAAATCAATAATAAAATTCAATGATCACACGTTATTTAATTTTATCGCATATATACCTTCCTCTACACCGAATAAGAGCGGCGATTCTAATGCCCGTTTGCGTTGCTCTCGCTCTCTGGCATTGGAGTTTTGAAACCAGTAGAACACGTTTTTGCCTTCAACTCTCCCGTAGTTCTTGAGAAGGGAAGTGATTCTCTCTATATCCTCCACGGTGGGCGACTGCATGCCATTTCTGTATATATCTTCCAGTATTTCCTTTTGCTGCAGTGTTGGTTTCCATCTGGTACTCACACTTTCAGTGGTGCTGTTCTCTGCATTAAAAAAAGACAGGTCAAGGAAAATAAGTAAATCATCAAATACAACAATTTCTATATAAAAAACATGAAACATATTTAGATAGTAGATAAAATCAAAAAGAGCAAAGAATTTAAAACAAGACCTGCAATGTTTTTATCCATAACTTCTGTGTTTTTAAAACAAGATCTGCAATTGTTCGGTTCCTCTTTCCTCAGACCAACGTTGTGGCAATGGCAATGCAATGAGGCGGACGAAGAGGAGGTGACAATGTATGTGAAACAAACATCAATATATAATGGTTTTAGGGCTTCAAGGTTTATCAACTTTTCCAGTTATTACAATTCCAATGTATACACATTTCAAAGTTAAATTGTTGATATACACATGTAATGTGCAAAAAGAGTTAGTTTGACTATTTGGAAATATTAATACATTTTATACACATATTTCTATAGTATTTTTTTTACTATTAAGTTAAATTTATTATATTTTATTTCCTTTATCAAAAATTTAAATTTAGAGTTCAAGGTTTACCAACGTTTCCAGTTATTAGAATTCCAATCTATAGACGTTTCAAAGTTACATTGTTGGTATACACATTTAATGTACAAAAAGAGTTAGTTTGACTAAATGGAAATGTTAATACATTTTATACACATTTCCAGTTATTAGAATTCCAATCTATAGACGTTTCAAAGTTACATTGTTGGTATACACATTTAATGTACAAAAAGAGTTAGTTTGACTAAATGGAAATGTTAATACATTTTATACACATATTTCTATAGTGTAATTTATTTAAGTTTATTATATTCTATTTCGGTTATGAAAACTTTAAAATGATGTTTGTTCACTGTATTCGATTTTGGTTATGAAAAGTGTGAAATTTTTTTATCGAATATATTTTTTAAATAAAAAATATATTTTATTCTAAATTTATATTTTTAAGTTAATAAGTTTCAATGTTAGAAGAGAAATTATAGTGAAAAAGATCCTAATATATTGATTAAAGAAATATTGACTAGATTTATTTAATAAGATATTATGAAATAAAAAATTCAGTGCAAAGTTTTCAATTCTAAAATTTATTATTTAATTCTAAATGTTATAATGGAGATTAAGATTGCAAAAGTTAAAAGGGACATAATAAATTAATTAAAGAAATATTGACTAAATTCATTTAATTACATGTTATGAAAGAAATAATGTGGAATTTTTTTATGTAGGATTTCAAATCTAAAATTTATAATATACTTTTAAATATTTTTTAAATATAATTATTTTTAAATATTTGTTAGTTTTTAAAAATAAGAAATTTACCTTTTTTTCAACTAAAAATTTTGACATATTATTAAAGTGATATATTAAAAAAAATTATATTTCACTAAAGCAATAGATAAAAACCTCCAATATAATGTAAAAATGAACACAGCTACTCTAAAAAAAAAATAAATGATGTTTGTTTTCATTTAGGTTAAATTCTAGTTTATTGTGAAAACTCAAAAGGTTTTTGAAAATGATAAATATCTTTATTCTTCATTTTCAAATTGCTCTTTTCTCATGTTATGGAAAAGGTAAAGAAATGTTGACTAATTTTCTTACTTCGATGTTATGCGAATAGGTGATAAGTAAAATTTAATAAGTTATTAAATATAAAATTAATAACTTAGTTATTGAATGATTTTTCAACTTTAAAGACAGATATGCAAAGAACCATCATCATTGGGGAAATGCTGGTGGAGTCAGGCAGATATTCCAAGTTAACAAAGTACTACAGGCCGCTACTCAATATTGAACCATGAAGCTCACATCATGGAACTTAAGAGGGTTAAACAGCCCAGTGAAATACATAATGATCAAAAACATGATATAGCAGGAGAGACCTTAAATATTATTTATGCAAGAAACAAAATGTAACAGTAATACACTTGGCTCCATTCTCTTGAGAGCTTGGCTAGGAAGCCACTCAGTCGCAGTGGATAACTCGGGAGCTTCAGGTGGACTTGAAATAGCATGGGATACACAAGCTATATCGCTCACTAATGTCCATGCGTCTCATCATCTCATCCAAGCTACTTTTCGTCTTATAGGAACCAATATTCATGGAAATCTTACTAATGTCTCTTTCCCCGAGGATGCAGCGAACAAGATGGCATTGCTAAATATGATAGCAGCTCTCAATTCTACCAGAGTACATCCTCTGTGGATAACAGGTGGCGATTTCAATATGATTACTAGACTTGAGGAAAATAAAGGAGGCCGAGTCAAATTAGATATTGAAAGCAGCCACTTCAAGGATTTTATACGAAGCGATTGGCTGATTGATTTGCCATTTAATAATGGAATGTATACCTAGAACAATAGAACATCAGGTTCCCAACAAATTGCCTCTAGGTTGGATCGTTTCCTCATATCAGACAACACCATTCATTTAGGAGGAGATATCATAGCCTCAATCTTTCCTTTATCAAGGTCGGACCATTGCCCCATCTCTCTTCAATGGCAAAAACCTAGAAACTCCACACGAAGACCTTTCCATTTTGAAGCATTCTGGCTAACGAATCCAGAATTCAACAATATGGTCATCTCAATCTAGAAAAGCTTCATTTCCCCTGAAGGAACCAAAATTTACCAATTTCAACAGAGGCTCAAATATCTCAAAAGGCACATCAAGCAGTGGAATCCATCAATGTTCAGAAACATCTTTCAAGACCAAAAAGCACTAGCACAAGATATAGAAAAACTTCAGCAGAAAATAATTAATGAAGGAAGAATAGAAGCACTATTGGAGTAGGAACAAAACCTACATAATCAGCTGGAAGAAAGAAGAAAGCAAGAGGAGATTCTTTGGAAGAAAAAATCCATAGTAAGATGGCTAAAACACGGAGAGAGGAATATGAAATTATTTCATCGCACCACAATAAAGAGAAGAATGCATAATAACATTACTCGAATCTAGAATCAGCAGGGAGAAAGGTTGCAAGCACATGATGATATTGAAAGAGAGCTCCTCAATCATTTCAAAAATTTTCATCAGGAACCACAAATCAACAAACAGCCATCCATAGATCGAATCCTCCAGCATATCCCTAAAATCATAATGGATGAACACAATAAATTTCTCCTTCGTCCAGTTACTCTACAGGAAGTTGAATTAGCAATGAATCAATTCAAGCACGGTAAAGCACCTGGTCCTGATGGTTTTACCTCCAACTTCTTTCATAACTTTTGGGATCTCATCAAATTGGAGGTATGGCAGGTTGTGGAAGAATCTAGAACTCTACACTGGCTGCTTCCATCTCTAAATGCGAATTTCATTGCCCTCATACCTAAAGAAGAGCAGTTTACTACTGCGGAAAAATTCAAGCCAATATCACTCTGTAATGTTATATATAAGGTCATCTCCAAAGTCATTTCTTCTCGACTGAAACCGCTACTTCCCCTGCTCATATCACCGGAATAATCAGGATATGTAGAAGGATGGAAAATCATTGATGACATCATTCTCACCCATGAGATCATTCATTCACTAAAGCACCAAAAAAAAGTAGGTATGCTTCTCAAAATTGATCTCTCTAAAGCTTTTGACAAGTTAAGTTGGATGTACATTCAAAAAATTCTTACAGCCTTTGGCTTCTCTCCTCCAAGGGTCATATGGGTAATCAATCTTGCCTCTTCTATGTTTTTTTTCCATTCTGGTAAATGAAATTCCTTCTCATCCTTTCCATCCCTCTAGAGGAATTTCTCAAGGAGATCCCCTCTCTCCTTTTATTTTGTCCTAATGGCCGAAGGATTAGGTTGTCTCATCAAGAATGCTCTTCATACTCAGCAGCTCAGAGGAATCTCAGTCCATAAATCCCCATCTATAACTCATCAACAATTCATGGATGGAAATAGGTTGTTTGGGCATCCATTTTTTCAAGAAACACAAATGTTTAAATCTCTGCTTGATGATTTCGCAAAAGCATCTGGAGCCAGCATTAATATTGCCAAATCCCAAATCTTTTTTTTGCACACTCCCTCTATGACTCAGACTTCTATAGCCCGCATTCTCGGTCTCTCCGTAGCTTCTCTACCCTCCAAGTATTTGGGGGCCCCTTTGACTGATTCTACACTAAAACATGCCTCCTACAACATCCTCCTTGAAAAAATTGAAGCCGCCTTTCCTCTTGGACCTAGAGAGCCCTCAATATGGCTAGTCGGCTGGTGTTGGTCAAGGCCATGTCGAAATCAATGCCTCTGTATCTTTTCTCTATTTTTGCGGCACCAAAATGGGTGCTTAATAAAATCAGAAATTTACAACGCAACTTTCTATGGGGATCCTCTGGGAAAAATCATAAATGGGAATTGGTGAAATGGATGACAATTTTCCTTCCAAAAAATAATGGAGGCATTAGTCTTCGAGACCCTCAACACAACAATGCAGTTATGGGAGCAAGGATATGGTGGCAATGGCTCTCCTCTCCGCACACACTGTGGGCTATACTCTAGACTGCCAAATATGAAAATAACAGACTTCCATAAGATTTAATCAAACTCACATCCAATGAAAAGTTCTCCTTAATTTGGAATGCAGCCAAAAAACACAGTGACATGATCCAACAACACAGTTTTTGGGAAATTAGAGATGGAAGCACTACTTTTTTATTGGCCGACTCATGGCAACGAAGACCCAAGTTAAGAAACATTTTCAGACCTCCATAGATAGATGAATGGGGCATACAATAGAAGAAAAAATTCAATCAGCAGTGGGCTCCCATCCTCAACCAGGGGTACAGACAATGGTTAAATGCGGCACAAATTATCATTCAAGGAACAGAGCAATTCCACAACGAGATTGACACAGAACTTATGAATCGAAAAATTAGATATTCTGATAAGAAGGATATTCTAAGATGGGGGTATACTCCTCATGGTATTTTTACCACTAAGGAGGCGTACAACCTTTTGATCAGAAATCAAGAACCCAAAGACCCTCTTTGGGATAGAATTTGGTCACCCGGAATTTGGCCCAAGGTATTGACGTTTCTCTGGCTGCTATGTCAAAAAAGGATACTCACTTGGGACAACCTCAGGAAAAAAAGCTTTCACGAACCTTCAAGATGTCCCAATTGCAATCAACAGGAAGAGACCATACAACATCTTATGGATTCGTGAAATTTAGCCAATAAATTATGGGAAAGAACTAGTTTCAGATGTCAAAAAGGATACAAAGTTTCAGGGGATATTATGAACACCATTCACAACTGGGAAATTAGTCCTTACAAGAGTAGGTTGCTAAAATCTCTGTGGAAAATCATTCCAGGCCTTCTCTTCTGGACAATATGGAAGGAAAGGAATAGGCTCATTTTCAAAAATCAATGCACACCTTTAGATACCATATGGAGTAATTTTTTCCAGAATCTTCAGGAAACCTTGGCTTTTCAAAAGTGGCAAGAAGATGATTTTCCCACCCTTCCTCAGGAGCAGAAAATTTGGGAGAATTGGAATCTTCTGATTACCAAGAAACATGAGGATCTCCGTAACTCTTCCAATAATCCAAAATCATCAAGAAAATGGTTTCCTCCTCCAAAATGAATGATACAATTAAATTTTGATGGGGCTTCCAAAGGCAACCCAGGCATGGCAGGCTACGGAGGCATCTTCAGGGATCATAGAGGCAAACCACTTCTTGTCTTCCTTGGTTCTTTAGGTTGGGACACGAAAAATTTAGCTGAGCTAGAAGGACTATGGCAGGGACTTTCTCTAGCTCAACAACACTTCTTCCACCCTATTGTGATCGAAGGAGACTCACAGATCCTTATCAACATGGCTAACCAAGTTCTTCGGGGGACCCCTGCTCACAAAGTGGCCAACAACTGGAGATTAGCAGCTTGATTAGAGCTCATTGAACAATGGCTCAAAACCAATAGAGCGATCACCTTCAAACATGTCAAAAGGGAAGGCAATAAAGTGGCTGATCTCTTGGAAAATTTGGGATTGGACAGTGATCAAGTTCTAAACTTAGGATCACTTGACATTCTAAATGATAGCTCTCATATACATGAATGCACTGATTTGGTGCACAATGATGTAGAATTCCTAGATGAGGGTGTTTATTGGTGCACAATGATGTAGAATTCCTAGATGATGGTGTTTAATGTAATGGGTATGTTGAGGTAGCTGTGGGCTGGCAAGTGGATTTGTCACATGGCCACCCACATCCTCATCATTTTTAAACTAAATCGAGCCACCGCCACTCTTAATTGTGAATTACTGCAGCTCATTGGTCGAGGCTTCATCGTTTCGCTCCATAACATGGCTTCCTATGGCAGTTTTACCTCTGTTCCAATTCCTATGAGATGCAATTGTCTCCCTGCTATTGTGGAGCCGAGCTTGCGCACGACCAGAGGGAGACAGTGCCATATTTTGTGTTGTATAGAGGTGGGGGCTGGTGCAAATTTCTCATAGATTGTTTTCTGCAACCTGCAGTCTGAGTTGCCTGTCTTTTATTTCTCTACCCACCCATAATGCCCCTTGAATCTTCATCTTGAGCCTCTGATTGCTGAGACTTCTACTCCCATTGCGCACCCTTTCTTTGAATTAGCACCTTCTCGCCAGCTCAATTTAGCCCAGGTGAATATGGATCGTTTATACCAGAGGATGCGCCGTAGGAGGGGCAGTAGCAGAGGAAAAATTTTACACCCTCCATCCTCGTCCCTCTCTAACTCATCCTCCCCTTCATCGGCTCAATTTACTGGTCGCTATTCGGCTACTCAAAGCGGTCAGGGGCGGGTTCGCATTGCAAGTACTCGGCTAGATGATGTTGCTCCCCAATCACCTGCTACCTTTGCTTCTTCTCCGCATCCCAATCAGTCTACCCAATTTCAATTTAAGTGCACCCTTGACTGTCCATGTATAATTGTGGTTATCTCCGTGGCCTTCAGAGAAGAGTCTCCAAACTTTAAAGAATTCGACCACAGTCATATGACGAAAAAAGTTTTAGCTAAGGAAACGAATATTGCCAGCAAACAAGGCAGTCTATGCACTATTCGTGGTAGAAATCAAGAAGCAGCGATGAAACGGAAGGCACTAGGAGGCAGCGATGAACAAAACAATGGAAGTAGTGATGAACAGGGCCGCACCACATACGAATGTTTCAAGAACAAGGAAGACAATATCGGTGACAAGAAGGATGCAGAAGATGACATGGATGCTTATAGGTGCCCGATAGTTGAAGAACCTCCATCTAATTCTAATGGCGCCTAGCATGTCAAGTTTTATCAGGTTTTTTGTTCCCGGTTCCCATTCTTATGGGTCTACTTCTCAGATTTTATGTAATGTTGTTAATTTTGTTGAACTTTCAAACCCTGTTCCTCTCTAGTATAATTGGGTGGTTTCGCCTGTGTGGGTAACAAAATTTTATTGTGTCTGGACTGGTTTCCCCAGTGTGGGAAGTCCATTTCTAGTTTTTGCTATTGATTATGCCATAATTTTGGGCTAGCACTATAGAGGCTAGTGCCTCCATGTAATATTTTTGTTACACTAACAGAGTTTAGACTAATTTAGAAAAAAAAAAAACATGCTGTGAAAGAAAAAATTTGGAAAAAATTTGGTGTAGGATTTCAAATCTAAAATTTACAATATACTTTGAAATATTTTTAAATAAAATTATTTTTAATTTTTAAAACTAAGAAATTTATTTTTTTTCAATTAAAAATTTTGACATATTATTAAAGTGATATTGTAAAAAATTATACTTCACTAAAGCATAGATAAAAACCTCCAATACAATGTAAAAATGAACACAACCACTCTCAAAAAAAATTAAATGATGTTTGTTTTTAGTTAGGTCAAATTCTTGTCTATTGTTAAAATTCAAAAGCTTTTTGAAAATGGTACAAATCTTTATTCTTCATTTTCAAACTGCTCTTTTCTCATGTTATGGAAAAGGTAAAGAAATGCTCACTAATTTGCTTATGTGGATGTTATGAGAATATGTGAGAAGGAAATTTTAATAAGATAATATAAAATTAATAATTTAGTTATTGAATGCTTTTTCAACTTTAATGACATTTTTTCAAATAAAATATTTAAGACGTATTAGCAAATCCTACTTATGGTTTTGCAATGCATATATTAATACCAAATTTTCTAAAAACAAAAAACAAATTAAACCTAAAAATATGGGTGATGTAAGAATTTAACCTATTCGGATCATTGGTGGCTAGGAATTCAAAATACCTAAGCATTTGAAATGAAGGTGTGAAGGTATAAATTTTTCTATTGCACCATGAAAAATTCCACTCAGTAATGCAGACGCCTACCTTAAAGAGATCTGGGAAATGAAAAAATGGATACCTTCTACCCATAAACGTATATTCAATGTAGAAATGGATACATTGAACCTCAAAAATATATTGCACAAAATTTCTCCTTCATTGTTGAGAAGAATTGTTGATGGGGAAGGTTAATGTGTACACTTCCTCACCCCTTCACCACCTACTTTCCAATGGAATGAAGGACCCGTTCACCACCTACTTTCCAATGGAATGAAGGTGTGGATTTTTCACCCTTAGGAGATTCAGTTGTGTGGGAGTTAAGGTGTAGATGAAGGTGTATATTCTAGATAAAAGCTAAATGATTTATAAATACATAATGGATGCCATAAATTTTGGGTTTTTTTTCCTTTCACATGTGTTTATTCATTCCACATATTCAATAATACTTGTGACACTTTTTTTTTTCAATACAGTTGATATTGTTAAATACAAACATGGAATTTCTGTGAATATTATGTGCATGAACGGTTATGATTTTGAAAACTTTGACATTAATATAATGTTATAGATCAATGTTCATCCACACTCATGGAGATATTGCAAGGTTCATCAATAATTATAGGTGCACATTATTCAATGCAAATTTTTATTTTAGGGACACCCCAATGAAAAGGAGTTATTTATGAGATGGAAGTATTCAACATTCATTGTTACACATGAAACACCAATTATGTCTCCTAAAGTGACAATTTATTAGAAAATTTAATTTATGTAGGCCGTTAATTTATAATAAATGGAAGTTTTCATTAGGGACCACCCATGCCCAAATTGTCATCCTTTTAGCACTCATCCAACACCTTTTGAGTACAATTTTCTATTTTCATACCAACCATCATTGAATTTTCCCATAAAGGTGTATTTTATATCAATATATAGTTATCTCCTAATGATTTAATTTTAACATTCATTCTTGTGTATTTAGGAAGGAATTTTATTTTTATGCTAATAATTGAAAATTCATGAGAATCACTTGAAGCAAATCCATACTTATACATTTAAAAAAACACTAAAGGACAGTTGGCGTATTACTCTTAATGTTTTTCTAACCTCTTTAGGTTGCAACAAAAACCTTATATCGTTGCAACACCTACAGTACCTCATTGTTGCAAAAAAACAAATTGTAAGTACCACAAATCTAGTTGTAATCTCAATTTGGGTCCACATTTTAGGCCTTTCACTCATATTCTAGTCATATTTTTGTAGTGATTAATATATCGAAGGGTCTCTTAGATTCCATAACCATCTCAATAAGGAATATAGCTCATATGAAATCCTTGGATTCTGAAGGCATCCCATTTAGGTGCGGGCATCATCACACTCATAGAAATTTGGGACTAGACTATTCCTTAGCATGGAAACAATACAAATGGGTTCTCAAATATTAAACAAAAAAGGACGTACCTACCTCCCCAATGAAGTCTCCTCCTCTATTTTCTCTTGGAATTTTCATTCCTCAAGAAACCACTCCATCTTTGTTTGTTTTGAGAATTTATTTCATAGTTACTTCATTCGTTTCATATATTGGTCTTGATTTTGTTGAGAATAGTATTATTATGGAGCTCACATCTACTTCAACGGATTTAATGGAGGTACCTCCCTCTATAGGTACAAAAATCATATTTTCCCCTCTTTCTTCCATTTCTATCTCCTTATTTATTATTTGTTCCTATTTTTTCACATTAAACCCTACTCCCCTTGGTGATTCTTTGAAGCAACTGGCAGGTCTCTATTTTCATCTCTCCTCTCCTACTTTATCCTTTTACCTCATTATCCTCTCTGAGACTCCCTCTCATCTCCTACCAACAGAAAATAGGGTACCGAGGTGTCAGGATGTCCAGCTACAATGGGGTGAGGTTTGTGAGGATGATATTCCTATGGGAGCGATTAGATGACAAAAGTGCATGATAAAAAAGGGAAAATAACGCATTCAGTCCAACAAGTTGGAATTTTGAACTAAGGCCTATATATATAACATCAGGTGGGAACATGGGTTATAAAATATGCACCCAAATACACGGGGTCAAAGAGAAAAATAAGGCTAAAATTTATTACAAAAACATGTATTAAAATGTGAGGAAGGATTCAATGCTAATGGATTATATAAGAGTGAAATTTATAACCAATTTTCAATAATAAGATGATCATCAATGAAGCATGCAAATGCATTCTCAACATATACAGAAACTGAACATTGCCACCAACCATTCATTCTAGATTCGCGACATGAAATGCTAGTTCATGGCCGCAAGATGTACATGATGGATCCACGGAACAAGCTAAAAGATCAAAGCCACCAATAAATATAATGTATATCTATGTCACATTATGCATTAGTATGACTATGGATATAGAGAAAATATGTTCACCAAAGTTGTACTAAAAATACATAAAAATGATACATAACTCCAACGCATCTTGCGAAGGGTTGCATATAAGAGTAAGAAGTCCTTATCCCAAGGTATTATTGTCAACCCTTATGGTACAAATCTACAACATGTGAATGAATGAGCTAATGTAGAGCATGGTAGAAACTGTCTGATTATTAGTGAGTGAGGTATATCATTAAATGGATGAATTCATGAGGTACAACTGACATAACGATGATAAAAAAAAACCATTTATAAATGGTAAGTTGAGGCTTAGACCTCCCTTAAACATGTAATGACATGCCACAAAAGTTACTTGGAAGAATTTATTAATGAGCACCAAGTGATATTGTAAGACAACACAAGAGTCGTGGAAGCACAATACATATTGCATAGAAGCCTAAACAGATAGAGTGAAACGAATCATATTTATGGTACACAAATAAGGTGAGATGAATCCCATTTGTAAGGTAATAACAGAAACATGTGCCATGTTCAAGGGTGACACAATTGATACCACCATTTTTACCTATACAGTAAGAAAAGTGATTTCCCCTTTTTTCTGTCTTTATTTGTAGGTATCTCCTTCATATTTTAGCAAGCATGAAAGAGGAAAAATATAAAATCGATAGCATATTTTTTGTGAAAAAATCTTTCGGTAAAAATCACATCCAAATAAATTTGGTCAAATTGACCAAATTTATTTGGATGTGATTTTTAGCGAAATATTTTTTCACAATTTATGGATCACAGAAGAATATTTTTTCTTCAATTTTAACAAGCCCAAGAAAGGGGTAAAAAGATACTCGATAAGGTGTTTTTTTCATGGTTTAACGAGCTCAAAGAAGATGTAGTTGTTAGGTCCCTATAATAATAGGGTATCCCCTTATTGTTATTGTTAGTATAGTCCCCTTATTGCTATTGTTGTTCCCATATAGTCCCTGTATTGTTATTATTGTGCCCCCCATAGAAGCCCACTATTGTTATTGTTGTGCGCTTACATTGTTATTGTTATGTCCACTAGGATTATATTGTGACCCGTTGGACTCCTATATATTGAAAGGAGGTTTTTTCATTTTATCATCCAAGTATTGTTTATGTAATTTAAAGGAGGTTTCACCCTCGAAGACGTTTATTTATAACGATTTGATCTCTCTTTTGTTCTATTTTGTGAGCTGGTTTCAAAACATTTGGTATCATAGCTTTGGATTTTAGACTTTCGCTATTTCAAAGATTTCATCGTGGAGTTTTCGCTATAATTTTTTTTTCTACGAAGGTTCAAAAGCTAAAACAAAAAAAAAATTGTGAAGAAAGCTAGAGGAACTTCGTGTTAAAATTTTAGATCTTGGTTCACAATATTTTCGGCAATATGATCCGTTGAAGTTATTGTTTTTGCAGGCTCCCGAATTTCATCTCAAAAAGGTGACATTGGGAAAATAGTCATAACTCTCTCTCTGAGCATCATATTGGAATTATGTAAGAAGTGACCGAAAGCGCACATATTGTAGCTTATTGTGTATTAATTTCAAAGCCTAAAGATGAAACAGTGACAGGTGGCACACCATACAAGTACACTCTACTGAACCACTCCATAATTACGTCATTGTGGGAGATTGGGCATAACTTTGTATTGAAGAATCCAAATCAGGTATGACATGTGTCATTGGAAAGAAGATTCAAAGGGATACTACTGGACTGAAGTTAAAAACTTGGGGATATGAAATTATAAATATATAGCAGGATCAATATCAAGGTCATCAAAAAAAAGAAAAAGGTGTCTATCATTTTTTTTTTAATTACATAACATTTGATTAAAAAATAAGTTTGAAGGGATTACAAAGGCATATTGAATTATATATATCGGTAATTCATTCCATAATTCCTCCCAAAAATAATTCTACACCAAGTAATCCCTCAGAATACACTACTATGACACACGAAGAGGAGGAATTGCAGTATGATATATCAAAATTATGGTACCAAGTGCAACAAATGTCAATCTCAGAAAGAGAAACCTAACATGACATAGATGGCTTAAAAGTAGACATGGAGGCTAAGGTGGATGGCTTTAAGGATGAAATGAAATCTAATATGGATGATAAAGCAATTGAATATCACATCGATCATAAAAAACATGTTCTCCAACTCTTAAAGGATAACCTAAATTTGGTGTAGAATCGAATGAAACAACAGGCAGATCAACATCGCAACGATTTTTTTATTTATTTAGGTGACTGGGTATTTTTACGACTAAAATCATACAAACCAATGCCCCTCAAGCAAGCTAAGAAGTCCAATAAATTATTTCTAAATTATTATGGTCCCTAAGAGGTGCTGTAAAATATTGGTACTATGGAATACAGATCGGAGTTGCTTGCATCTTCCTGAGTGGACTGAGTTTTCAATATTTCATGCTTAAAGAAGGTTATAGATCACAAACTCTCAGTTCAAACAATATGTCCAGAACTTGACAAGGAAGGAAAAATAATAGTGGAACATGAAGTAGTCATAGAAACAAGAACTCCACAACTACAAAATTGATCAATTTCAGAGTATCTCAACAAGTGGAAGAACTTACCCACTTAATATCCCACATGGGAGGATGCAAATTTTATACAGAAGAATCTAGAAATAATCAAGTGTTGAGGACAACATTTGTTTTAAGAAGAGGGGAATTCTAGGTCCCCATAATACTAGTGTATCCCCTTATTATTATTGTTAATATAACCCCCTTATTGTTATTGTTGTTCCCACGTAGTCCCCATATTGTTATTATTATGCCCGCATAGAAGCCCACTATTGTTATTGTGTTTCCCTTACATTGTTATTTTTATGTGAGCTAGGATTATATTGTGACCCATTGAACTCCTATACATAGAAAGGAAATTATTCATTTGTATCATCGAAGAAATTTTCACTTATGTAATGTAAGGCTGATTTCTAAGGCATTGATCACTCTTTTCCTCTTTTTTGTGAGATGGTTTCATAACAGTAGCATATTGCTAAACATAGGGTGTTTTTTACATGAGGTTTTAATGAGCCCAAAAAATGAGGTAAAGTGATGCTCAATACCCTTCATTTTTTAATGAGCATGATAACGGAACAACAAAATTTCATCTTAGAGAAGAAAGTGGTATAAAGGGTAGAAAATTATTTCGAGGTGAAAAAATCACCCTAATTAGAGAGAAGTAATGATTTTTGCAAGGAGAACCACTCAGTGTAGAGATCTCTCCAGGAAGTATTAACACACCAAGTGAATGCTCGTAGGAAGTCTAAGGTAATGGTGATAACAAATATGAAAATTAGAATAGAGAAAATTGACATGCATAAAATTCATCAAAATGTTGAAAGTGATGATGTAATCCCCCAGGGTATAACTAAAAGATAAAAGAGGAGGGCATGAGGCTTAGATTGAAATTCTTTGCAGGTAAAAACAAGGGGTTCCAGAGTGATAAGAAAATGCAACATGGACACCAACATTGCAAAGAGGTTCTAAACTATAGGATTCCTGTGAAGAAAATCTCTACTACATATATAATCTACGATGTGAAAATACAAAATGGTTAATGCTGTAACCTAACAGGATCATACCTAAGGTGCAATGAAGATGGAAATGATGATTAATGATGCAATAGAAATGGCTATGAAAGGCATACCCATATATGCCAAGTTCAAGAAAAAATTATAATTGATTTCTAAATGTCATAATGGATATTAAGTTTGAAAAAAACATTGTAAACTTTGAAACACAAATGAAAATGATTACCCATTTTTTTTAGGTAGCAGAAAATGGTCTGATTTTGAAAAGTGTTGATTCAAAATACTCTTAATTTTTTAGCATGTTTTTTACACATTAAATTTTCTTATGTACCATGTATACTAGATATTAATTTTAAAATGTTAGTGTTTTTTATGTTTAGTTTGAAAAGTGCTCATGCCAACATCATTCCCTTTTTTTACAAGACTTATTTTTCACTTAAAATTTTCTAATCTATTAATGCTAATAATTATTTTCTAGATTTAACAATTTTTGAGGTACTTGTATTCTTCTTGCCATATGTCTTCGTGTTTTCATTTTTCTTTTATTTTAGTTTTTTTTTCTAGTGAGATATTTGATTTTTTGTAGTGTAAAAATAAAGGTAAAAATTTTAAAGTGTCAATCTTCTATCTAGTTATATATTGTTAAATAATATTTCACTGCACATGAAATAATTGTCACTAAAAAAGCAAGAATTTTTAACAATTTACATAAAAAAATACATTTTGAATATAGAAATAACTGAAAAAAATCACATTTTGGGTCTTTTTTTTCTAAAAGTGACACATCAAATAAACCATTTTTGAGGGAAAAATTAATAAAAAAAGTATAAAAATTAGCCTTTTTGTGAATTTTATGTCAAGAGTGAATAATAATTACAATTTTTTTCAAAACTTACATGATTCACATAAAAATGAACTGAAAATGACATTATAAAAATACTAAACATATAATAACAATAATTGAATATTTATTTCTTCTCATAAAACATCAAAGTGAAAATATTACAAGTATAACTTGTTAATAGTTACAAAAAATGAGTTTCATTTGGAAGATTAACTTAATCAGTAATCAATAATATCATGTAACCCAAACTCTTCATCTTCAAGAGTTTCATTATTTTCCTCTCCCACAATATTTTCATTATTGGCTTTAGCTTCATCATTTTGCTCTTATGATGGATCTTTAAAGTCTACAAATGTCCCAAAGTATGCCTTTCCAATAATTCCATCTAATGGTGGTTGAGGTTCCTTTGCTTTTTTTTCCACACTGGATTCATTAAAATCTGCTTCTCAGACAAACTTCTTGCATTGCATCTTGAAAAAATTCAAGAGCATTGATTGTTTGTTGAATAAATTTGCATTGTACTGGGTCTTTTTCAATGGAAATGCAATTTCTTCCTTTTTGTAAGAAACATGCTAGTTTTGTACCTAATCATCAAGTACAAAAGAAAAAAGTTAGTAAATTAGTATAAACACAAAAAATTTAAAAAGAAATTAGTGAAATTCATTCTTATATAATAAAACTTACTTGAGCCTGCAAATAAATCCAAAACCCAATATCCTTCATTTGAACATAAATCTAAAATATATTTAATCAATGACTGTGGTTTTGGATATATGTTAACTATATCTCCTTTTACTTTTTTATCTTCATATGTTATTTTTTTTACAACATCATCATGGAACGGTACTTGGCTATGATTCTTTCCATCTACTTGATTGGAAAGAATAGGATTGTAGCTATCATCATTTGTCCAACTTTCAACATGAATGAATTCACAATCACATATAATTGGTTGATTTCTACCACAAATAATATTTGGATTTTGCATGTAACATGAAATAGTAATACTCCAATTAACTTGAACATAAATTATTTTTTAAACATTAATCAAACATTCAATTTCAATGTCTTACCATGTAAGTTACATCCTTGACTTTGATTTTCCCTTGAAGCTTGATAATAAGACCCCCAATTGTGTTTCTAAATGAAATGTCACAAATATCCAAGATGGTGTTGTTGTGACTTCTGGAAATCCCGCAACCACTTTACTAAACGCTTGATATGTATAAGCATCACTATCATATTCAATGTTTCGGATATTGAAACTATGACGAATATTTGCAATAAATAGTGAATAATCCCTTTTAGGTGTGATTTTGTCAATGTTTTCACAATAACCTAATATTAGTTGATATTGTATAGTGTGTAGCCCATTTCAAATGAAATTATTAAGACTATGATCAAGTTCAAAATCACTAAGACATTATTTTCTCATCCTTTCCATTTTAATTTTTTCAATAAAGATTCTAAAACTATCTGGTGCTCCATTTATATCCTCCTTCATATTTAATAAAATAAAAAAATATATGTATAATTTATAAATTAAAAATAATATAGATATGAATACAAATGAATTTATGAATGAACATACATTTTTAAATACAAGATAAAAATATCTTAGCATTGGTGTTGAACTTGAACCTCGTAGTTTTGTACAACATCATCCCAACAATATTTATTAAATAATTTAACCATTTGTTCTTGTATTCTCATATAAACCTTGCGACTGAATAAATAAAGTAAACAATTCTAATATAGTGACATGTATAACAAATAAGCCCAACAACAATATATTATATTTAACAGAAACTTATAATCCAAAAACTAAGTAAAAATAACAAACCTACTTTAGAAATTCCTCAGACATTTCCTCCATTGACAATTCTCTTGAATTTGCACAAGAGAATATTTTTTTGACAATATTTTCATCATTCACTCCTTTCATTGATCTCCAAGGTGTGATAGTCATACTTTATGGTACGAGCTTCATTTCAGGGACTGATTTACTGATGGTACATATCAATGGTTTAGATTTTTTGACATTCTGACTTTTGATGCTAATGTTTTCCCACAACTCAAAAATATGATCAAAAAATTCCCATATCTCTCTGGTTACAAATGCCATCTGGAAAATGTTATCCATACCTCTGGAAATTATTATTATTTCTCTACAAGAAATTTCCATAAATCCTATATTCGTTAACTATTAACCAAATCGAAGTAGGTCAATGATGAATATGGTGTTCCAAATTTATTCTGAGGATGAATAATTCATTTGAAGCTAAAAAATAACTCACTTCAATCATTAAACTCAATCCTACAACAAGTAAAGAATCAATACTAGATACAGAAATAGGAAAAATAAGAATAAGAGATGCATGTGAATAAGAAGTGAAAATAACATAAATAAATTGTGCAAGAGGAATTTGAGGCTCCTAGGATGGCCAAGCCCAAGGAGACTCAAAGTCCTATGTAAACCAATATTTAGAATCAAAAAATGGCACCAATCTTCATTTTTTATATCAATCCGTACATCCCTGTAAGAAATGAAAATGAAGTTGCTAAACAACAAGTTTTCTTCACAAGAAGACTAACAAATACATGCCCCTAAAGGCCAATTCGAATCAGTACTTATTAAAATTGATGGGGAAGCATTCTACTTGAAAGGAGGAAGATTTACCCTCCAAAATCCCTCAAATAGTGGGACTAATTCCCAACAATAGGATTTTACATTAAATGAGAGGGACACATTCCTCAATTTTTACAATCATTGGAATTACAAAATTTCTAAATAATTTCATGGTATTTTGTTCATTTATTCTCCAATATTGATCCTCATGTAGTAGGGATCAATTCCCTAAACTATATTCTTCTCCAAATATTCATAATGATCTGAAATTGATTGTTATTTAATGATGTGCTAATATCACTTTTTGAATTAACATGAAAGTGGTTTGGTTTTCCTATCATACAAGATCTTATACAAGTGTTTATGAGTGCCAATTCATTAAACTTGGTGAGATTAAGTGTATTTCATGAACTTAAAAGAAAGGAAACTCAATGCTAAACAACAACATAATAAAACATAGCAAGCACAAATAACAGAGACAAATACACAAATTTTTGATGAAGGAGTTCACCCCTCCTAGGCTACATCTCCTTGGTAAAAATTCATACTGTGGGCCTTTGTATTAGCTTCAATTATGAAAAATTGTTGCTTACGATCTCCTTTTGCCTCTGAAACCTGCTCCAATGGCTCCAAAACATCGAAATGTAACAAGAATGACTCTTCCTGAGACCATTTTGGTCTAAAATTGCCAAAGTTATGGCAAAAATACTTTTCCCTAGTTTTTCTCCACTAAATCTGGATGTCCGCCAGTTAACACATTAAATATGGATGTCTGCTGAATCTAGCGCATCCACCAAAAGTGCCGCAAAGATAAGTATGTGATTAATGTTAAGATAAGAACGTGTTTAAGTGGGGTTAAGAACGTTTAGCGCTAACCTGCACTTATCTGTTAAACTTGGGTTATCGTGGGTTAACCATGTATTATCATATTAAACACGGCTTAATGCATTTAAATCTTCGCAGTGCAGTCACTTATATAAGATCACAGATCGCAATGCGCTCACTTATTGCAGATCACATATCGCAACGTAGTCACTTATCGCAGATCGTAGCCCCGCTATAAATCATTCTATGTTTCCTGCTTCATCATGCAATTGCAATACCCTGATGTGATATATTGCATCGCAATTCTACCACCTTGTTAATGCTTTATGTTGCCTACCATGTCTTGCGATTGCCATACCCTGATACGATTTGTAGGACCCATCTTATCGCCACGTCACTTACTGGGCAATCACAAATTGCAAATCATTTGTTGTTGCCTTATGTCCTCTACTCCTAAACTACTAATGCAACATCAAACTTAGGAAAAAAAAGAAAAATTAAACTTCCGCAAGAAACATTGGTTAATTTGGAGATGACACTTGTCATAGTGTCACTGGCTGAAAAACTGGAGAAAATTTCCTGAAGATTACAGAGGTGTTGAGTAGGCTGCCAAGTCATTAGTCTATCACTGTTCTACATAACTTTTACCTCTTTGGGAAAATTAATAGCCGAGCATAACTCAGTCATACGAACTCGGATTTTGATGAAACAAGTTGCGTTGGAATCCTGGTAACAAGCTCTATCTAGTTATTTTTCTCTAATGCATTTCTAAGAACTTCAATTTTTTTCTAAATACTAAGCCCCTGATCATTCCTCCCCACTAGAAGCCTTTTCCACCCCAAAATATACTATCAATTATTCAATAGGTGAGGGTAAATATCCCTCACCCTTTCACTCTCCATCCATTTGACCTTTGAATGATTTTTTCCCTTGAGTCCCACTCTAAGGTATTCGACATTCCCTATTCTTGAAGTTCTGATTCTTTTGTCAACTATGAGATGTTGCTGGAGTTCATCAAGATATTATGGAAAGAAATCGTCAATTTATGGTAGTTTAACATGCTCTCCACGATCATCAATGAAATGAGGCTCAAATTATCTCAAATTCTCAACATTATTGACAAAATATATTTTCATATAAGGAGAAAAATCTAGCTTAAATGCATTAGTACCAATATTTTCTAGAATTTTAAATGGACCATAATGGATTGGCTTGATATTTTTACCTTCCTCTTGCAATATTTGTTTTCCTATATACAACCGAACTTCATCTCCAACCTATAATTTTTTATCGACACAGTGTTTTTCATGCCTTGCCTTGTAGCTGCTTTGGCTCTTTTCAAGTTGCTCTTGCATTATGTGATGCTTCAATTGAATTTTATCGATGAAATTTCTTGCATTATCCATGTCAATATGACCATATATAGTGACATATTTATCGAATATGAATTCCAAAGGCGATCTTGTCAAGTAACCATAACATGCCTCAAATGACGATGTGTTTGTGGAAGAATTATTTTTCATGTTGTATGCATGATGAATGTGATGAAACTGTTCATCGAATCTAAAATTACTTGCTAGTTATTTCTATGATAGTTTCATTTCAAATATAAAATTTTATGTGCTTTGTTTTACTTATCCTTCATAGGTTTGTTTATGAGCATGGGATTGTCAAACAATGTCCCTAGTGAAATTATGAGTTTTTCATAAGCTTAAAAATCATAGTTTCAAATGACAGAATAGAAGCAATATTAAACACAACAAAAACACATAACTGAGCTTAACACAGAGAATTTTGATAAAGGATTTCACCTCTCCTAGGCTACATCTCCTTGGTCTAGCTTCATAGTGTGACCTTTGTATTAGCTTCAAGTATGCTCAAATTTATGTTAAAACCTTTAGAACCTCTTGGAACCTGTTCCAATGAGTTTAAAACATGGATTCTAGATGCTTTGACAATGATACCAACACCTACTGGCCCTCGCCTTAAAAAATATTCAAAATGCAAAAAAACACCTGAAAATGAAATTTTATGCCTATGCAACCTACTCCATTGAGTTTTACACTTGCCAGTTAGCTAGGGATGACTTTTACTAAGCTCAATTTCGTCGAAAATTGAGCGATTTATGAGAAAAACAAATTTTCCCCAATTTCTCCTCTAAAACTTGAGAGACTGTCAGTTAACTTTAGAAGTCTGCCAAAATTGGTGCGCCTCTGAATTTTCCACCAACATAACTCAGGCTTACTAGTATTAAGCACGTTTAGGGTAGATAAGCATGATTTAAATGGATAAGAGTTGTTTTATACGTTAATTATGGATTAACGTGGGTTAACCATGTTTTAAGTTTAATTAAACATCATTAACGAACAATCTCACCAGTGTCTCTTAGCCCTAAGTTCTGGGACCGCTGCCAGATGGCGAGGGGGTTGGTCCCCTCCGACCCCCAAATATCGGGCGGCTGAACTTTAAAATAGTTCAGTGTACGTATAGGGTAAGGAACAAATGGTAGGAGGGATGGTAGAGTGTTCGGATGGAAGGAGCGAAGTCAGGAGTTCAACCCCCACTCTGCCTCATAAATTTTGCACGGCACCAGATTAACTCTCCTCCTGCTAACTTTGTCGACTTTCCAAGTTTAAACCCACTCCAGACTTGGTTATCGCTCCTCCAAGGTTAGTTCAATCCACCGTGAGTTGGGTTTTGTAAATCTTATAATATATATATATATATATATATATATATATATATATATATATATCACATAATCCACCATATAACCCAAACAAACAATTCAACCCCCATATAGCTATGTCCAGCCTTAATGTATTTGATATTCAACCTTCCATGAAATCATTCAAACCAAGGGTTGGAGAGAGCCCACCAGAGAGGACACGTGGGGCCCTCTGGTTGGGTTGTACTCCAATCTAAAAAATATTCAAATTCATACTTAGGAAGAATATTGGAGGTTATTGGGCAATTTGTTTCTTCACTTAACCCATCTAGAGAATCTGAAGACGACACTTGACACAATGTCACTAGCTACAATATGGAGAATATTCTTGCAATGTTGATTGTGCCTACCACGTCATCACTATACTTGTTCTGCTCATTTTTTTCTTGTTTTGGAAAATGAACAACAGACGATAACTCAGTCATATGAACCCGAACTTTGATGAAATGAGCCGCATCGAAATCCTGGTAACAAACTCTATCCGATCATTTAGGTATGAAACAATTTTGAGCACTTTCAATTTTTAGCTAATTTCAGGCTCTCATCCAAATTCTGATCATACCTTCCCACTAACAAACTTTTTGACCCAAAAAATTTGATAATTATCTTCTTGAGCTTCAATACTCTTCTTCTTTCAAGTTATATCAACTGATTTTAGTTGACAAGTCTTTTTTGTTGATCAACGGTTGTGATTGATGTCAACCCAAGTAGCACCAAGGGCTACACAAATATTGCATGGGAACTTTGACCTATCAAATTACTATATTCTAGGTCAAGAATTCTTTTGTTGATTTCTACTTGTCGATATGTTTCTGTTGATATATGACACGCCACGTAATTTTCCACGGTTTGAGAGATATTCATCTTTGAAGTTTGTAACCCCAGTTAGTGGGCTAATATCCCATGGGGTTGTCACATGGGTCATTGAAAAGTCAATAACTAATAATTTTTAAGCTCTTAAAATCCCTCCCACGTTCACTTTTTGAATCCCCTCTCAACCTAAGAATTTATATAAATTGTGATCCTCATATCCTCCTTATGTAGGTATTTTGCTATCTGAAATAGGTCATCATGGCATTTTCGCTCTAGCTGTTTTTCTATAAAGGTTCAGAAGCTAAAATTTTTATGAGGTGAAGCCAAAATCCTGAGGAAGCTGTTGTACCAATTTTAGATCAGGGTGCATAATATTTTTGGATGTACGATTTGTGTAAGTCAGTCTTTTTGCAGTCTCATGAACTTCATCTCAAATAAGTGACCTTGGGAAAATACGCATAACTCTCTCGCTGACTATCAGATTGGAATTCTGTAAAACATGGAAGATATTTCATGGACTGTAGCTCTTGATTTATCAATGTTAGAGCTGAATGAAGAACCAGTGACACATGGAATTCCATACAATTTCACTCTACTAAAACAGTCCATAATTAGGTCATTGTGAGAGATTGGGCATAACTCTCTGTTTAAGAATCCAAATTGGATCAGATCTGTGGAATTGGGAATAAGACTCAGAGTACTAATAGAGAACCGAAAATCACATATTGGGGAGCTGAAATAGCAGAGATACACCAGATTCAATATCAAGATCCTAGAAGGCAAGAAAAAGCTAGATCATATGTTGTCAAGGGCTGCAAAGAACTAGACTTTCTAGGGCAGCAAAGAAAAGCAAGGTGAAATAGTGGGTAGCATGACAAGAACAATAGTCAAGGTGCAGAATAGTAGCAAGAAGTTCATCACATGAATTCTTCAAGTGGACAGCACTGCATACAGTCATTGTAAAGGTATCATTGTACTAGGTCATTGTAAATGCATCATTGTAAAAATTGTAAATACATCATCATAGAGCCCCTGCCGACTTTACAAAATATAAAGCAAGTTTTTTGAAGCTGAAATCCCCGAGGTACTGCATCATAGGTAAAAATCTATATTGGAAAGATATTGGGGGTATTCTTTTGAATTGTTTGCTGGAAGATGAGGTAGAAAACGTGATTGAGTAGTTTCACAAAGGAGATTGTGGAGGTCATCATTATTGGAAGGCTGCAACAAACAAGATTCTTAGAGTAGGGTACTACTGGCCTACCATGTTCAAAGATGTCTACAAAAGGATAGTTTCCTGCCATGAATGCCAGATTTTTTATGGTAAGAAAAATCTTGTTCCATTACCCTTGATGCCTATTTATGTTGAAGCGCCATTCCAATAGTGGGGGTTATATTTTATTGCTGAGATTCATCCATCATCTTCAGGTAAGCATCACTAGATCTTGACAGCAACTAATTATTTCACCAAGTGGATTGAAGCAATCCCAATTAGGCAAGAAAATGATTCAGTTATCATTTCATTTTTGGAGAATAACATATTGTCTAGGTTTGGCTGCCCTATGAAGATAATCATTGACAATGAACATGCTTTCAAATCGAGGAGGCTGATTGGTTTTTTTCATCAATATTCCATTACACTTGTACATTCTACTGCATACTATCGACAAGGTAATGGTCTTGTTGAATCTTCTAACAAAAGCATTGTCAGAATTATTAAAGAGGTGTTGCAGGAAAATAAAAATGCATGAAATTTGAAGTTGAAGTATGCTCTATGGGCTGATAGAGTGTGCACAAAAAGATAAATTGGTACTTCAACCTATGAGTTGGTATATGGAGCTGAAGCCATCTTTCCTACATCCTTGGGAGTGCCTTTTATGAAGATGCTGCAAGGATTAGAGGAGGAGCGAAATGAAATTCAGAGGAGAATAAAACAGTCGATAGCTGTACAGGAAAAAATGGAGGAAGTCTATAAAAACAATCAGCAATCTCAAAATATAATTAAAAAGACATTTGACAGGAAGGTCAAAGAGGAAAAATTTCAGATTCAAGATGTGGTATTCAAGTGGGATGCCAGAATTGAAGAAAAAGGGAAACATGGTAAGTTTGAGAATATCTGGAAAGGTCCATTCATAGTGGCTGCATTCCATGGAAACAACACCTACATACTACAGGAGATGGATCGAGAACCTTGTGCTGGAGGGCCTGTTAATGGAAGGTTTTTGAAGCATTATTCCTCTTAAGTTATACTGATCTTTAATTCCATTATACATATTCCATTTTGTTATGTTTCTTGCTAATAAAGACAAGTTTATCATCAAGCTTGAGCCCGAGGTGAAGGCTATTAGAGTTTCAAGGAAGCTTGGAAAATTTCATATTTCTTTCCAAGAAGATGAATAGCACTAGAACTAAAGGTTCTTTGGTGTACCACAGGGGCACACCATCCCAAGTGGAGCCATTGTTATCATTCAAAAAAAGTGAAACATTATTTGACATCATCATAGAGTCCATTTTTTAAAGGTATGCTCATAGAGTTCATTGGTTAGAAGTTGTTGTAGAAAACTTTAAATATTTTTTTCATATTTTACCTATCCTAAGGTTCAAACCCAACTCCATCCATGTCATATCATGTCTGACCGGTCATCATTTGATGACATATTTCATTTCCCAAGATTTTGAATTAAAAAGGACACTTTAGCCACTTTTTCCTCTTTTCGTAGCATTTTACACTATAAAATGGCATTTTTCGCTAAGAAACTGCCTAATAGTTTTATAGTGAAACTATTAGAAAATGAACTAGCCACGCTATGAAAAATGGTTTTTCTGTCTATCTTGTCAAATCTAGTGCGAGGTGTCAGTACATGGTTAGAAGAGATAGGATGGATGTCATTTGAATTAGTTAGGGTTAAATCGAGGTACAAAGGTCATGTCTCAGGTCATCATTCTTGTTTTTAGCATGCATAAGTCATGATTAAGGCATGAGTTGTCATTGAAAATTTATAACATTACCCAATTGAGTATTTTGTCATTATCTGCTTCATCTTTGCATGCTATTGAGTTCTGGAGAGTTATTTCACCAAGCCAAGCTAGTTGTTTTCATTTTCAAAAGTTACGGGTGTCACTAATAAGTGAGGCTAAGAAGGTATAAAATCACCATGGCTGCAAGGAAGAAGACCAACAAAGGTGGTCACTGCCTTAGATATGAGACCATGGAAATTAATTTTTTAAATGAATAACCAACTACATTGGAAGTGTTTAGAAGAATAGGGTGTTTGCAATTTTGCCAAAGGCTGCAAGGTTGCCATTTGCAGGTTTCAAAAGACTTTGCCAAAAATTTTACTGGATCAACTTCAATGGTGGGAATGTTAAATTTCATAGTAACACTAGAAACCATTGTAGCAATAACAAGAATCCCTAGAGGAGGAGATCAATGGTTTAAAGGCATCAAATTCATCATGCAGGACTGCAAAGAATTTATCAAGATAGAGCATAGTGAAATTGATCTCACAAATGTTATCCCAAGGAGCTACATGAAGGAAAACTACTCAAAGTTGTTGTTTATCATTCAAAAGTACTTTGTGAAGGGAGGTTTCACATGGTCTATTCCTATCACCTTTGGCTTCTACTGCATTTTGTGGGTAAGAGGTCTCTTGACTTGCCTTTTTACTTATACAGAAGCTTAGCTAAAATGTCAGATAAGGTTCAAGTTAAAATAGAAGGAAATGAAACCTCTCCCTTTAATCATGGTTTGATCAAGTTATTGGTGTTAGAGGAGTTAATGACATTAGGCAAATATTGGTCATATTTTATGTTCATTAGTGGCTTCGAAGTAGATGTTGTCAGTCTTAGAGGTGTTCCCAAGCTTAGAGAAATCTCATCACCTTCAGTGTGAGAGAAGTTAGAACCAGTGAGCATGGACACAAATCCTTTGAAAAAGGTTGGTACACCCAAAGCTACACCTACAAAATAGAGGCCAAAAGTTATCAAACATCGAAGCAAGAGGATTACAAGGAGCCAAAAGGTGGTTAAAGGTAACTTAGAGGACATCTTGCATGCCATTGATATTGAAGAAACTTCCATTGTCCAAGTTGAAGACATAGATGAGGGAGGAAGGAAACTTAAGAAAGACAATACAGCTAAGAAGTTAGAGTTTGCAGGTGATGATATTGGTTTCATGTTTCAATCTATAAAGCCAATGAATAGGCATGCAAGAAAGGTCTTGGAAAGCAGTAAAGAAGCTGAGAAGGTCACTGAAACTACTCAGCCACCACCAAGCATCATAGAACTCTCCTCACGTACAAAAGAAGATTCAGTCATCAAACAAAAGAAGGGTAAAGAGAGAATCACTGAGAATTTAGAGGTAGAAACCCTCAAGGAGAAGTTACAAGAGGCAAGGGAAGAGATATCAATTTTTAAGAAAGAGGTAAAGAAGCATAGAGCTGAAAGGACTCAGTTTGAGCAAATGAGAAAAATTTGGGAGAATCAAGTCACAAGTGTCTCAAAGACCTTGGACATTTCAGAAAAATTGATACTGTGGACTCAGCCACTAAGAGGAGAAGTTAAGCACATAAAAAATTTAAATCTACACTTGAAAGCCAAGAACAGGACAGAGAAGGATCAAGTGAATGACCTAGAGTAGCAACTGGAGTTGATTCATGAAGAACTAGAAAAGAAAGGTTTGAAGATGACTGTGGTTGATGAGCCCATTACTCAACTAATCATAAATGAGGAGGAAACACCACAAGAGCCATAATTTGAGATTGAATATGCTTTAATAAGTCCATAACATGCATAAAATCAAATTTTTTTTGCAGGATGTCATTTTGTGAAGGAATTTTTGAAATGAGAAATGTCTTCACTTTTACACAGTTTCGTAGCATTTCCTAGGCTGAAATTCAAGAAATTGCTACGAAAAAACCTGTAGCATCCTTTTCTCCTCTAAAGTCACTTTTTATAGCTTTCAAGGAGGGATATTGATGGTGGTGATGTGTCATGACTTGATTGACACCATGGAACAACAAAGGAGCAAAGTTATTCGGTGCAATAGCTACTTTTTCAATGCTACCAAAACTTGCTACGAAACTGTCCTGTTTTCTTAGCGAGCTATTTTTGAAGGTTTTGGAGCATATTAATGGTAGGTTTGAACAGCTAGACTTCTCCAACATGTCAAGGGAGCTTAACATAAAATATTTATGACTCTAAGGAAGTGTTGTGGAGATGGGTCATCAGTCAAAGCACTCTTTGAAGATAAGCATTATACATTCTAGCTGAAAAATAGGGTTATGTTCCACATGTCTAATAGGGTTATGTTCCAATTGTCATGTAACTGTTTCACAAGATAAGGTAGATTTATGTAATAAATAGGAGTTAGAGTCCTATTAGGCGATGATTTATTTAAGGTATAGCTATTAGATTTCTGTTAGGAGTTATGTATTTCAGTTATGTGATGTTTCATAGGATAATTCGATGGTCTAGCCACTAGGTAGATCATCGTTGTTGTAAATAAGGTCTAATTAAAGAAAATACATCGAAGTTTGAGGGGTTGGAGATTTTTTGCACTAAACTGCTGATTTTATGTATTTGACTTATATCAGTAATACAAGGTGACTTACTTCTTGACAGACTTGAGATTCTCATGATGTTCATAATTTTTTATTGATCTACATATTTATGTTTTACCACTTGCAGTAGATTTCATTTCTATTACTCAGAATTCATAACTCTATGCTCTGACTTCCTTCAGTAATGAAATGACTATGTTTTCCTATGTTTTATGAGTGAATTTCTTTTATTAAAGACCTATATTTACCTCATTTTCCATGTCAAGAAACCTTGCCACTAAAACTACTGATTTTTGACTCCATAAGCCCAATGGTAGCAAACCAGCATTCTTTTCAACCTGCAAACATAAAAAACAAGTTACGTTTCCAATAGAGTTAGCCATCTAATATCATCATTATTCAATATCATAAAACCCCTTTGGGAGAGCCCTCTCAGACTGAAGAGGCTAAGCTTCAGTCAAAAGCTAGTTTGAAATAGTTACACTGGGTTGTCTGATCAATAGCCAATGAAGTACAATTTTGTGGTAACACCTATGGTCCATTATCCTTACATAGATGAAAATGCTATCAAAATAATGGGTGATATCCTCGTGATTACCCTTTCTGTCCACCAATGTATACCCTAGAATGAATTTCATGTGCAATTACATGTATATAGTTTGCATGTATGAATCGAATCAACCCTTGATATGCCTAGTGTCTGGGATCCAATAAGTCCACTTGAATAAGACCTTTTTGTTCGAGAGGGGATATCTATGGATGGGGGATGTAGTGGCAGCTTGGGTAATTTCCTCCTAAACATGGCAATGTGTCAAATCACAATAATTCTCTAAGAATCACTTTACTCTTTGGTACATATGGGATTGGGTTTGATCCTGGTAGTATGAAACCTCTCTCCTGACTTGTGCCTTCTAAAATGGCATTATAATGGGAAAATACTCTCCAACACCAGTTGACCCATATATTGATAATTATTGGCGCGACAAGCACCATAAAGCACCCGCCACAACACAAAATCCCACACATTAGGGCATGTGTCAAACTAAAAATCTCCCCATGTGTCATGCCCCTAGTCCCCCACTACAAGGGAAATATTACATAAATCCATGAGGTAATTTCTACAACATATGATTGGCCACTAGTGCCACCACCCTAATTCTTCATGATAAATTGACAAAGGAAATAGACCTTAAATCAATCCTATAAAATACCATGGGGGTAGGGATGATAAGCGAGATAGTACATTCAATGCCAGAGGAACCCGTAGAAAAATTAGTATGGAAAACACAAATTCAATTCACCCCTCGCTGAATCAAGTAAACACCCCCAAAGAGTCGTCTCTCCCACTACTAATAAAGATAAAAACAACATACCAAACATAATTGAATAAGTAATATATCATTTCAAGGGTTTAGATTTTTCAAGCCCAACACCCCACTTACATAGACTTCCAAATAAACCTAAAACAAAACACACAAAATTTACCCAAGCTAGCCCAAAAAAATCCACGAGTTCCAACTTCCCCACAACATAAAGTAAAGCACAAATGTGAAAGGTGCTGAAAATATAACCTTTCCAAATTGAAGTGATTCCTCAAATGGCAATGTAGATGAGATAAATCTTACCACCCCTTATCTCCATGCTCCATAACTAGTCCACAAACTTGCCTTGTCTTTTTTGATTTTTGATAGGAATATAAGGGCAAGAGGCCCAAGCCTTCTTAATAGTAGAGCTCACCTAAAAAACACATATCCTTCAAAGATGACCAAAATTTATCCACCACACATCAAAACCAAAATGTGACCAGACGAAGGGATACAATATTTTAGCCTCAATTCAAAAACCACAAAGAAAAAGAAAATGACAAGCCAACTTACAACCCCTCGTCCCTCTACCCCAGGCCCCTCCGATCCAATTTTTTTTATGAATGCTTTCTTAAACATAAATATTCATTTGCAAGAAATTTTTTCTTACGCTTATATTTTATTCTGAGACATGAATACTACATCCTATAAGAAATACTTCAGCAATCCATCAACATAAAAAATAAGCAAATAACCATGAAGAAATCATATACAAGACATGATAACATAGTTCATCCAGTGTGGACTACATCGCTAGGCCCTGGGTCAATAGTATGAAGGCCACTTCAATACTCTAAGGAAAATATAATGAGTGGATGACATATTTTCCTCAACATTAGGATGAATCTCACATATCGAGTGGAAATGTATCTCCAAAGAGAGGCTCTCCTACAAAGAAATATCACTCACAAAGACTCCTCCTTTAACAAGACAAATAAATGACTTCTCACAAAAGTGGCATAAAATGCACACTCTCACATAAGTGGAAATAGGTCCTCTTAAATCTGCTGATCATATTCAAATCATACTCATGATCATCATAATCGTCTCGAAATTATGTGACCAATGGTTATAAAAAATACTACTTTTTGACAAAATTTCAACATGGACCCTCTTTTAGCACTCCACCATCTTGGCTTTCGTGCAAAGGTTAGAATAATGATTTTCTTGCAAAGATTTAGATCGTGTTGTATTACTACAGTATACAAAGATCACTAGAGCCTACAACATACATCCATCATTCCACCAAAATAAAAACAAGAAAATGTCCAAAATGCATCATTATACCTCCCAATCTAACGAAAATCTAAAAATTGATTGCTGAAATGTGAAAACAGACTCCACCATCGCAATCCTTGTGAAAATTTATGAAATTTGAGTATAAATTTGACCACATTTTGACATTGTCAAATTCAGGGCCCTAGGGAATCTAAAATATTCCCCACAACATCAAAATATCCTCTACATCATGGTTTTGTCTTAGTTTCATGGTCCCATAGTGCACAGTTTTCTTCTGCACATAATTTCGTGTGTTGGCTCTTGACCTGGTTCCTTCGCCCCCCTTCGTCAAATGATGAAACCTGATTTTAAATAAAAAATGTGGGCATACTTTAAAAAGTTTATCGCTCTAGTATTTCAGCTGGAATAATTGTGCTTAGTCATTAGTAATTGGTCAGTCGTTATTTTGTTTAATTTGGGCCGCCCATTGGGCAAACCAACCGAGAACTAGTGTAGGTTCAATCTCTTCCAACCTGTTGTATTAATTAGTGAGCCATTGGGAGGGGTACCAAGGTTAGACCTACGAGACCTGAATTATATTTAAATTTTTTTTATCATGGGGTGGTGAGGTTGGTGGGTGGCTACCCTATTATTTTATTATATATTTTTTTAAAGAACCAATTTCACACTGTTTATTGGATCTCGAGGGGGTTAATGGAAAATTTAACTAGGCGACATTTTGACTAGTTCTATCTGTCCTTAAAAATGATTTTTTTGTATTCTTTGTTACCACCAAATTTAGTGGATTTCACTATATTAAGTTGGACTTCCAAATTTAATGTGCTCCAAATTTATCTGGCAACAAAAATCATGCTTCTTTGACCTGAAACTTTGACTGAGAACAACTTGTCTGTAAAAATTCCAATTAAGGTATAGTTGGAATCAAGAATATGAGATATTCTATCTACTCCTGGTTTCGATGATGTATAAAAAATTATTTTTTAGCTCCTCCATAGCCACCTGGATCATTCCTCCCCACTGAGGAGATTTTGGTCCTCCAAAATCTTAAACATTACTGCAATCTTGATCTGCGTAATCGATACCTCTGATAGGCGACATTCCCTTTTCTTCACGTTTATACTTTATACAATGGAATGATCAAACAGACACATGTATCCATATGTAAACCTATATCTTATATCAGACGTTCAATTACAAAACCAAAACTGAAGCAAACCCCATAGTTTCAAAGAGTTTATAACACACTCATGGTCAAGTTTACATCTAAAAACAAACTCTTTGTTATCAAACTGAAAGGAAAAAATAATACCATGTTGTGTTCATAAGTGATGGCAAACAATTCACTACTTTTAAAAACACTTTCACAACATGTGTTTTACAAATATGTACATTCTCAACTACTTAAAAATGTTGTAATTCCACCATCTCTCACCCAACCGGGTTAATAGGTCTTCTTCCTAAATTTTATTCTCTTGTTGAATTGTGTCATTTTTTGGTTCCTTTATAGGTTCTTTCACATGCTTCCTATACATCCTTTGTAATTTCTCTAGATGGATCTTCCAACATGTAGCTCACTAATGTCCTCTCTTGTTGTAATGGCTACAAAATTTATTCCTTTCCCATAATTTATTGGCCTTATTTCTACCATGATTTAGAGAATAGTATTCATGTCTTTTCTTCTTCTTTTTTTCCATTATTTTCTAACACGTTCCAACAACATGGTTACTCAAGCCACAAAATACGCATGGTTTTATATGCCATGAATTTGGTCTAGGATTTATAGTTTTCTCATAATATAAAGGAACACTAGAATGCATTCGAGAATAAGGTTTGGACCTTGTCTTTTTCCAGGATCTCTTATTAGAGGCATCATTCCTGGAAAGTGATGCATCATCCTCTTTCCGAACTAGTTCTGAAAATTTCTTGGATTATTTGTTTGAAAAATATCTTGCTTCTGCTGCCTTTGAACATTCTCCTTCAATATACCCAAATCCTTCAAAATGACGCCTTCTTGCAACCTCCAATGGTTGCATAATTCGTTGGCCATTTAAATTTAATACCAAGTCCTCCTCTTTTATACATAATCTTGGTGAGGATTCTCATGGTTATTCCTCAAATAGGTATCTCAATGGTTCCAATAGAAATAAAATCATGAGAAGAAAAAGATTCCTTTACCTTGTATCCTGTCAGTGATGTATGGGTGTCTTCTTTATCCATCTCTCCTTTCCCCTGTAACATTCTCCCATTTTTTCATTGATAGCTTGCTCTAACATGAGCCTGAATTTTTTCTTATCTTCCTCTACATATTGTACAACCCTTCTAAGCTTTTCATTTTCTTCTTGAATGCAACAAATAATCTCTAAAAAGAAACGTTCTCCTACCAATAACTCTGACTAAAAAATACTCCCCCTTTGACAAGGAAAATAAATGACTTCTCACAAAAGTGGCATAAAATCGACACTGTCAAATAAGTGGAAATAGTTCCTATTGAATACACAGTTTATATTCAAATCATACTCATCATCATGATAATCATCTCGAAATTTGGAGACCGGTGGCTGTAAACATGACTACTTTCTGGCAAAATGTAAGCATGGCCACTCTTTCAACACTATGCCATCTCGATTTCCATGCAATGGCTAAGATTATGAATTTACTATAAATATTCAGATCTTGATGTCCTATTACAACATACATAGATAACCAGAAGCTACAAAATAAATCCATCCTTCCGCTAAAATAAAAACAAGAAAGTGGCTAAAATGCATCATTATAGCTCCCAATCCAAAAATGGTCTGAAAATCGGATGCTCAAATACCAAAATGGACTGAGCCATCACAATACTTGTGAAAAATCATGAAATTTGAGTATAAAGTTGATCCCATTCTAACATTATCACATTTGGGTCTCCAAGGAATCTAAAATATTCCTCACAACATCAAACAATTCTCAGCGTCAAGGTTCCACTAGTTAGGGCTCTTCGTATCATTCATGGTTCCACAACGTGCATTTTTTCTTTGCAGATATTATTTTCCATTGACCCTTGGCATGATTTCTTCGCTCCCCACTGTTGAATGAGAAAACTTGAGTTTAAATAAAAATGATGGGTAGACTTCACAAAGTTTGTCGCTTTGGCATGTTGTCTAGCATATATGTGATTAGTTATTCGTATTTGGGCAACCAAGGCTCCATTCCTAGCAAACCTTTTATTATTTAAACATAAAATTGATGTTTTTTTTTTAATTGGGGCCACTTTTTGGGTGGGTTGGTTGGTGAAAGGCATAGGTTTAAACCCCATCTACCCCGTCTATTAATTGTTGAGCCATTCGGTGGGGTACCAGGGTTATATTTGTAGCCCTCCACCCATATTTAATTTTTTTTGATAATGGGTTGGCGTGGTCGGTGGCCCTCCACCCTATTTTTTAGTTATATATCTAAAAAAAACTTATTTGAAACAGTCTCCGGAGCTCTAAGGGGGTGACTCTCAAATTTAACTAGGTGAAATTTTGGCTAGTTCTGGATGTCATTAAAGCCAAAATTTTCACATGATTTCTTGTTGTAAAATTTACCAGATTGCACCAGATTTAGTGATATTTACAAAGTTAGTTGTGCTCCAAATTTATCTAGCAGCAAAAATCATGCTTCTTTGACTTGAATCTTTGGCTGAAAATAAATTTCACATACGAGGCTGGATTGAGGTGCTATCTCCACAGTTGGAATTAGGACAATGCACTCTTTGTTTCGATATTGGTTTCGATGAGATCAAAAGATTTTGATTTTTAAGCTTCTTTGGAGCAACCTGGGTCACTCTCCCACAAAATTTCCATGATTTCCGCAATTTCAAAGAAGCTTGTACCATGGAATAGCAATGATGTTAAAACCAAAGAAAAAAGACAAACAAAGATATTTCTCCACTTAATTTTTCCTTCAGCGAATCAATACATATTATCGAAATACTACAAATTTCCTTGTTGCCTTCTCTTGCCCTCAATTTAACATATTAATTACCTTTATTCCAACCTATGACATCCCACAATCACACCAACTTAACACTCCATCCATACTTTGCAAATTGCAACCCACAATCCTTCCCATTAATACAAACACAAGATTCATTGAGTTCAAGTCAACATACGTTAATAACCATCGAAGACAGGTGTCCCGCCCTGAATATATTTGGTGGCGTGGTACCCTCTGAGGATTACTAACCAAATATTATTTCAGTGGTAACAAACTATTTTAATCGTGTGCTAGAAATATATGCTCACAAAGAGGGAGAAACATAATTTCTTTATCCTCAATGTAAATCTAGCATACAAATAAAAGTAGACCATTTTTTATATTGAAAAAAAAAAACAACTTGAATTAAATATATCAACCTCGTAAACTTGATACCTTTTCAAAAATGATAAATCCATAATTAATCTATTTGAGATTAAAATTTATTTAATTTGATATATGTTCATGAGGTGTAACTTTTTTTTTATGCTCAATGTGAATCTATCACACAAACATATATACAATTTTTTTATAATAATAATATTATTAATAATAAGGATTTTAAGCTTGTAAATTTCATACGTTTGAAAACAAGATAAGTTCATAACTAAAATATTCAAAATTAAAAGTGATATGAAATTAACTTCATTTACATTAAATTTATCATTATATTGCAATTTACAAACATATGGATGGACAAATATTTGTGATTTAACATGTACTTACTTGTAAAAGGTCATAAGCTCATATCTAGAGAAGCATAGAGTATGTACAAATTTCTAGACTTTACTCAAATAACTTCTTGGAAGGATCCCCTGTAGCATAAATAAGAGAGTCCCATACACTGATTTGGTTTTTGTGATATTAAAACTACATTATTGTACAACTTGAATGAGATTAAATGGTTTAATAGTGAAGAGGATATGTATTTTCTCCAAATAAACACAACTTAAATAAATTAAAATATATACAATTTAATACACTGTAACACAAAAATAACTAAATAGCTAATCCGTTGTCCCACACCAAAAACAATTTTATACCCTAATTTATTTTCTAAACTAATTCATAATATATTAATAAATTGTAATTTTAATTTCTCATCTATAATCAAACATAATATTAACATACCAATAAACCAAAATGTGTTACCAAAATAGAAAAAATTGTAGTTTGAAATGGAGGACTTTCCTTCGTGGGATTGATCAATGGCTTCTATGGATGCCAATCAAATTAAAAAAAACCTATAAACCAAGATGTGCTTCCCAAATAGAAAAATTGTATTTTGAAATGGAGGATCTTCTTTCTTGATATTGATGAACGGGTTCAATGAATGTCTTTAAATTTTTTTGAAAGTAAGAGCAACTTCAAAGGATTTTTGAATAATCAAATCAATTTTTCTTGAACTGGAAATGAAATTATAATCAAACCATATTTCCTCCTATTGAAAATAAAACTGATAATGAAATAAAAAACCAATAAATAAAGCAAGTTAGGTTTGATTTTTTCCCTCGACTCAATTTTACGAAGAATATTCTCAAATGGATAGATAAACCTGAAATAACTCTGGCCATGTAAAATAAACATGTAATGTTTCTAATTAGCCCAAGCTAATAGGAACATTTAAATTTTGTTTCATTTTCCATGTGTGAATAAATGACTAAGGGAGGACATGTAAAACTCCTTAGATCAATGAATAAATCAATGCTCAATGTGAACAAAGCTATATCTGAGCTAGTTACATAAAATCCACTTATGTGTGAAACAGGTTTGAGCTATTTGACTAGGTCAACATGAAAAAATCTACAGCATTGTCTAGGTTCATTGTATCTCCTAAAGGGACAACGCAGTTCTAGAAGGAGGACCAGATGTGAAAAGGGTTAAGTGATTCAAGTTGGTTTAGGGTTTTGCACATCTTCATCTTAAAAAAGGAAGGAGAAGGCTCAAGGAGAGGTTTTTGATGATAATTATATTTTGAGATTGCTTGAGCAACTCAAACTCTCTTGGCTATTTAGCTAGAGAGAGAAATTTCCTGTTTAGGAATTCCTTCTCCTTCCTTGAGGGTCTCTTCGAGGAGATTGTGCTGCATTGGTCCACTATCTGGCATTTTGGCCAAGCTTCTTCTTCCAACTACAACGCAGATCCTATTGAGGGTTTGGTTGTCTTTGTAAGAAGCAGCAAGTGGAATCAGATCTATGTATATCTAAAGAATTATATTGCATCTTTTAAGTGTGGAAGTCATCTAAACCATTGGCAAGAGTGCAATAGTTGTTTTGAGCTCTAGATTCTTATCTTGGCATGAGGCCAAAGTGTGCATCACTTCAGCAGCGTAGTTAGCTTCAACAACTGCATTATTTTTTAGGCGAAGTTGCAGTATCAATTTTCCAACAGTATGGACGAGAGATCTCCAGTGAAAGGGCTTCTTCCTTCACTGAGGTGATCCGTGGATTGGCAAACCAATGCATGTCATATTTCAGATCTGATCTGATGTGTGATGTATTCTTCAGAAATTTCTGAAGTTTATTGCAGATCCATGGTGTAGATCTCAGATCTATTCAGTGTTCTTTACTTTTAGCTGAGATCCCCAAGGGGAATGTACTAAGAAGGCATTTTTGCATATATATCTCATTTATATCTATCATTTTGTCCTCTGATCTGTTATAGATCTGAAACTAAATAAAACACTACTTCAAAATTCTGAAAATAACGCTGTCATAATCTGCAGTCTTTTCTCATGTGTTGCAACACTTCTTTTGGAGCTTTCCTTTATGAAAAGATCTGTTTTCTTAGCCTTAATAATTTGAATCTCATTCTAAGTTTCCATACTAGATTTAATGCATAAAATTAGCTAATCCCTTCATAAAATCATGTTTTAGAAGCTTCAGTAATTTCTGCATGCTCCAAGTCATGGGAAATTAGGGGTTTTAAGCCTAGTTTGGGGAGGAGGATCTGTTTAAGTTAGTTAGAATGCTTTGTTTGAGATTAAAGTCAGAAAATAGTTCCCTCATAACCTAATATAAAATAACCTTCCGCCATTTCTCTTATTTTTATGCAGATTTCTGAATACACTCATTTTAGGGCCAAAATCATCACTTTTCCCCACCTTTTTGCCCTTAAAAAGATATATAAGGTTTCTAATGTTGTATTTAATGAAGGATATGAATTATAACATCTGTTATGAGATTTTTTGATGCTACATAACCAATATTTTTTCAAATATTGCTTAATTTCCAAATTTGGAACATTATAGTGGTATCAGAGCATGATCTTTATCTGAGCCTATGGATTCAAGACAAAGCACTGAATCCCTGAAGCAAAAATATTTCAAGCTCTATAAAAAGAGTTTGGATATGGCTAGGTAGCCTCTGGATCTCATCCTTTTCTCAAAGGTAACATATCCAGTAAATGCCCTTGCAGTCAATCTCTGGAATAGAATCTTGATACTCCTGAAGAGGGGACTTAAAAAAAATATTAGAGAAGAGAAGAAAAATAGATCATAATTATGGATAGGATGATATTACTCATCAATTTTCAGATCGAAGAAGGGCCTCTCCAAAGAGGTAAATCAGAAAAGAGAAAGAAGGTGCACCGAGACTCCTAGAGGGTTTCAAGGAGAAGAAAGTTGCAGTGAGAGCTACAAAGGGTTTCAAGAAGGAGAGGAAGATCCATGAACTTCCTAACCTCACAAAGAAGATGCATTGTACAGAAAAAACAAGAGCATGGCTCCACCACTTGGAAGAATGACAGAAGAGGATTCTGTTCTTTTTCTGCATCCTCATGGTATTTAGGAAGACTCCAAGGAGACGAGAAGGTGTAGATCATATCAGCCATTGCACAACTGAGGAGCAGCCTATTTTCAATGGAGAAGGAAAATATTAGAGGAAGAAGTTTGCTTTACATTCTGGCCAAGGTATGATTGAAAATTCATCTATTGTCATTTCAGCACATTGTATGAAGGGATCTACATCTTTGCATGTTGTTGATTTAGAGCAATAGAGCTGCACTGCGTTGTGCAAAGGCAGCAGGGAAGAAGAGAGGGACCATTCCCCATTACAACATTCACATGGAAGCTTCATTCATGAAGCAATAGAGGGTGGAATGATGGATGGTATACATCTTGAAGTGGGAAACCCTTTCTCAATCAGCATACCCCTGCTCAAAGAGAAACTTCTACTTGCAGAAAATCCATGGCCCCTTTGGTTTTGGAAGGCCATGCATGAGGAGAAGGCCTCATGGGAATAATTCATTGGATCTGCACTTCAGCACATCATGGAGTGGAAATTTCTTCAATAGTTTGGGGAGGATCTTCCCTTCTCACAGGAGCATATAGTAGATGGAGGACATCTTCGGATGGATAACATCTCTCGCGACTGTATTGGACATTTCTTGAGCCATGCATATC
Source organism: Pinus albicaulis (assembly GCA_034641835.2). Lineage (NCBI taxonomy): Eukaryota > Viridiplantae > Streptophyta > Pinopsida > Pinales > Pinaceae > Pinus > Pinus albicaulis. The sequence goes on from JAXQQM020093217.1 coordinate 1,007,428, forward strand.
ATGATGGGAGGTTTTTTCCTACCACCCATATGGGTCCTCATTGGGTCAAATTGATCCTCGGGAAGATTGCATTTCAAGATCCCATGAAATGCAATTTGATTTGGGATGATGGTAGCCTTGCGGGAGGAGTACCAAGATGGTTGGAGAAAGGAGAACCACAAGTGGTCGAGTGGATGTATGGAGAGCAAGAAGTCGAGAGCCACTTCACATCTATGACATTGGGAAGCAGTGAGCTGTCGTTGTTTGTTTTTAAGAGTTTGCCATCACTCTTCCAAGGCATGTGGCCAGATATCATACTGCGATGTTAACATATGGACATTATGTTGGTACAACATTATTGATGGCAAGCAATTATAGCATGACATGATTTGGACGATGAAGTATATGATATGCGTTAAAACATTTTCTTGCTTCGGAACATCTTGAGAGAGCAAGGACATCGTGTCTCGCGCTATGATGTTGCAAGAGAAGATGGCACCATCATAGCATGGGTTACTCCTGACCTTAGATGTTCAATGACCTTCATGGGGAAGGACTTCTACATGCAGGCATCTGAGGAGATTCTGACATTTGCATGTCAAAGATTGGAGCTATGTGTTGATGGGAGCCTATTTGCATAGGCCAACAATGTTGTCACTTTGGAGCTGGGATTTATTGATGGAGTATTCCTAGGATCACTTCTCATTCGATGCACTTGGTGAGAAAATAGGAGGTGAAGAAGGTGAAGTGGTAGATGGAGACATCTATTACTATGGTGGGATTTTCTTGACTTGGGTTTGCAAGCAAGAAGAGAAGGACTTTCATGCAGCACTTGGTTCATCCCCCCTGATGGGAGTGTGCCAAACTATTATTGAGGATTCATTCATGAGTCCATGTATCTTCTTGCTTCCAACATATGGTGAGAGCTTTGCTTGCATCCTCTTACCATCTTTTGGCAGTGCATTGCTCCACAAGAGGGAAAGCTATTCATTAAGCTCCATGACCTACATTGGGCCAAGTTATATGATGGAGAGACCCATATTTTATGTGTCCTTGGGCAAAGACTTTTTTCTTACATGTATGTTCATTTGATTCATATGATTAACCATGTAACAGGAAAAAAATTGCCATGTATTCTTCTAAAGTAGCATTATGTAAAACTGCACTGTGAAGACTTGGGAAACTGTTGGTACTCTCTTACGTCACATAGAACCTTCAATATTTCCTTCATGATGGTGATAATCATGTCCTCATTTGCTGATATTTATTTTATCTCGATGGGAGACATGATGTTGAGTGAGGCACATGGTTTGGATGTGTCCTTTGGGGAAGTAGATTCCCACATCTTCTGCAGTGCATGTTCTAATGGGAACATGGGAAGAGTTCTGGCCACCATGACCAAACACTTGTCTCTTTTGGAGGTGAGCAATGTGTGTGATGGGATACCTTATGATGATACTCTTCTATCCATCACATATGAAACATTTTGGGCCATCTGGTTTTGTAGCGTTGGAGGAAGGATCTTTGCAGATCGAATCTCCATGATGCCACTTGAGGGCAATATCCTTACAGCCCAATATCAGTTTTTACTCTGCACTTATCTCAAGTGGAGAGGAGAACAGCGTGGGGTAGGCCATCTTGTTTACCATGTGCAAATTTTCAGCCCACCTATTTTGCAGGAGCTCAAGGTGGAGGAACATTTTCATGGAGTTGCCATGTCATGAGGTGACTCATTTTTGGTGGATGATTGCTTGAGGGTGGAGAACTCACATGGGGGATGTTATTTCCCAATACACTTTAGATTCCATGCCTCAAGGGAGCCTATAGGAAACACCTTATTGCCTTCTTGAGTACTCTACTTATTCATGATGATAGCTATTCAGCTAATTTTCATGCTTGGGAGAGGCAATATGGAGATTCATTGTTGACACAACATCTAATTATTTGGAGGAGATCATAATATATGGATGCTACAGTAAGAGGAGGGGACATCCTTCAGTTCTATCCTTGTAGTTGCTTGAGGAAAAGAAACTTTTGGGAGGGGAGGACTGTAATGTTCCTAATTAGCCCAAGCTAATAGGAACATTTAAATTTTATTTCATTTTCCATCTGTGAATAAATGACTAAGGGAGGACATGCAAAACTCCTTAGATCAATGAATAAATCAATGCTCAATGTGAACAAAGCTATATCTGAGCTAGTTACATAAAATCCACTTGTGTGTGAAACAGGTTTGAGTTATTTGACTGGGTCAACAGGACCAAATATACAGCGCTGTCTAGGTTCAATGTATCTCCTAAAGGGACAACGCAGTTCTAGAAGGAGGACCACATGTGAAAAGGGTTAAGTGATTCAAGGTGGTTTAGAGTTTTGCATATCTTCATCTTGTAAAAGGAAGGAGAAGGCTCAAGGAGAGGTTGTTGATGATAATTAGATTTTTATATTGCTTGACCAACTCAAACTCGCTTGGCTGTTTAGCTAGAGAGAGGAATTTCCTGTTTAGGAATTCCTCCTCATTCCTTGAGGGTCTCTTGGTGGAGATTATGCTGCATTGGTCCACTATCTGGCATTTTGGCCAAGCTTCTTCTTCCAAATACAACGCAGATCCTATTGAGGGTTTGGTTGTATTTGTAAGCAACAGAAAGTGGAATCATATCTATGCAGATCTGAAGAGTTCTATTGCATCTTTTCAGTGGGGAAGTCATCTAAACCATTGGCAAGAGTGCAATAGCTGTTTTGAGCTTCAGATCCTTATATTGGCATGAGGACAAAGTGTGCATCACTTCAGAAGCACAGTTAGCTTCAGCAAATGTGTTATTTTTCATGCAGAGTTGCAATGTCGATTTGCTAGCAGTATGGAGGAGAGATCTCCGGTGAAAGGGTCTCTTCCTTCACTGAGGTGATCCGTGGATTGGCCAACCAATCCATGTCATATTTCAGATCTGATCTACTATGTGATATATTATTCAGAAATTTCTAAAGTTTACTGCAAATCCATGGTGTAGATCTTAGATCTATTTAGTGTTCTTTACTTTCAGCTGAGATCCCCAAGGGGAATGTACTAAGAAGTCATTTTTGCATATAGATCCCATTTAGATCTATAATTTTGTCCTGTGATTTGTTGTATATCTGAAACTCAATAAAATACTGGTTCAGAGTTCTGAAAATAACGTTGTCATAATCTGTAGTCTTTTCTCATGTGTTGCAACACTTCTTTTGGAGCTTTCCTTTATGAAAAGATATGTTTTTATTAGCCTTAATCATTTGAATCTCATTATAAGTTTCCATACTAATTTTCATGCATAAACTCAGCTAATCCCTTCAGAAAATCATGCTCTAAAAGCTTCAGTAATTTCTGCATACTCCAAGTCATGGGAGATCAGGGTTTTTAAGCCTAGTTTGGGGAGGAGGAACTGTTTAGCTTAGCTGGAATGCTTTGTTTGAGCTTAAATTTAGAGAATAGGTCCCTCATGACCTAATAAACAATAATGTCTCGCCATTTCTCTTATTTTTACGCATCTTTATGAATACACTCATTTTAGTGCCAAAATCATCACTTTTCCCCACCTTTTTGCCCATAAAATGATGTATAAGGTTGCTGCTGTTGTATTTACTGAAGGAACTGAATTATAACATTTGTTATGAAATTTTTTGATGCTGCATAACCAATATTTTGTCAAATATTGCTTAATTTCCAAATTCGGAACATTACAAAACACAAAATGAGTCTGGTCACAAAATAATTCATATTTACAGTGACAACTAGTATGAAAATTTTACTCACTTAACCATGTGATTTCTATTTACAGTGACAACTAGTATGAAAATTGTACTCACTTAACCACGTGGTTTCTATTTACAGTGACAACTAGTATGAAAATTGTACTCACTTAACCGCGTGGTTTCTAATTATTCATGCTTGGTTTCCAATCCTATTAATGTTTACCACTAGTCAATGAAATCATAATATCTTAATTATTGATTTTTTTGGGTTTTAAATTAAAAATATTATAGAAAATATATATTATACCGAATATATTTTTTGAATTATATTATTATTTTAACAATCATATTAAAATTTATATTGGAGTTGTTTTTAATGTGATTTTTTGGATTTTCTGGTGGATTTTTTACTTGGTTAGGCAGAAATGTTTGAGGTGAAGTCTTAATTTGTGTTATTTAAACTGGTTTTTTTACTGCATATATGGATTCATCACCCCGAAAAACTCATTTTGCAGAATTTATCCATCAAACTTGTAATTTCAATGGATTCCTACAGGATTTTAGAGAAATTAGATCCCAAAAACAATTTCGAAAACTTTTCAAAATGTTGCATTAAAGACAACTCACTTTTAAAAAGGTAACAAATTTATGAAGTTGAAATATTTACCTAGGAATTTTTTTATTTTATTTTTTTAATATAAAAGGGGTATGGTAGTTTAGTTGTTATATGTTTTGGGAAAGGATTTTTGTGGAAATATTTTGATAACTTTTGTATAATCCTTCACAAAAATTCCTAAAATAATAAATTTGACCCTTAAACTCTTTACCCAAACTCTTCTAACAAGTAGACTATGACTATAAATATTTTACCGATCTATGAAAGTGTCCCCATACATATTCTTCTTACCAAGAGATTCCTTCCAATATGGTACGTGTCCAAGTCTCTTACCTGTCCAAGTCCACCACCTCGGGTTTTAGCGGAAACAACTCAAATGTTTTGCTCGATAGAGAGCTTCTATAGGAAAATTACATAATTTCATCCAGATTATGTCAAAGCAAGCATGCAAAATATTGTCTCTATTATTAGAATAATATGTTGATATCTGCAAGATACTAAGACCAAAATTGTTTACCATTTGGAGGAAGGAAATATGAGGATCACCAACTTCCTATGATGTAGTTGAGAATTAGGTTAGAAAAAACAAAAAATTTCTTAGAAGGGTGTTGACTAGAAAAGCATTGAGAAGGATTGATGCAGGAAGCAAGAAAAAATTCTTCAACAAGAATGAAATAAGGAGGAGAGGATTATTCTTTATCTGTAAGGGACCTTGATCCCTTAACCATTCATCTCTAATTAATAAGGAGTCAACAAGGGAAAAACAATTAGAGACTTTTGTAGATCATAGGGATTCATCCATAGTTGGGTTCATTGTTTTTTAGAATGGAACCTATGAAGGATCCAAGTAGTCAGGTATAAATGGTGAGAAACAACACCAATTTTTTCAATGAAACTTGCAGGACAAGCCAATGATAATCATTTAGCTTGAAAAATTACATGGGGAAAGGAAGGAGATAATTCCTCGTGATGATATGGTAGGTGGGTCTATAGGTATCCAAGATAACATCCATAAATATTAAGGGAAATAAGGTGTAGACAATATTTCACTAGGACATCCATGTTTGACAACCAAAGAGAGTGGAAAACTTATCCCCGCATGTGGAGAAGGCCAGGAAGAACACATTCAAGGGGAATAAAATGAGGAGTCAGTAGTAATAAACCAAAATGATCAGAATGAGGAGAAACATGACATCCATAATGTGAAATTTGAACCATTCCCAGAGATTTGGTCAAAGCCTCAATTTGAAGTTACAGTCATTGGGAATTCGATGTAGACAGGTACGTAGCCATTCAGCAAGGTACCAGAACTGCCAGTAGAGAACATTCAGGAAAATATCATGCATCTAAATCCATACCTTATGATGTTGAAGAAATGAGTTTTGGAAGTCCGAGATACTTTCTTATAGGAGAATAGGAAAATAGAGGTGGTCATAGGATCATGTGTCGAGTCAACGTCCAATCTGTCTAATGTTGAGGAAGGAATCAATCCCATTACAAGGTAGCAAGAAGAGTCTAGTTGGGAGTTCTAGGTAATCCCTCTACAAGAGTACATAGATAGGACTTGGAACGCTACCAACCAGCCTTTATACATTGATGAGAGTATAATATAATTCTACAAATGGATCATGTTGGGTGATCTAGTGGAGCAACATAAGTTGAGCATCAGGAAAAATTATGATAGTAGAATTATTCCATGTGCAAGAATTCATGCATTATATACTTCCAATGAGACGATTGTTGAGAGATTATGAGTTGGAGCTTTATCGATGGGATACTATTAGCCAATGGAATATTTTAGCTTGGTCCCTTAAGCATGGGAAATGGTGGAATTTTGAGACGATATCATAAGTCATAGGTCCCAGGACTTATGTGGTGTTGGGATGTAGGAGAATCCATTGGGGGATGGATCGAACTAAAGATTGTTTGTGATCCAGGTGAATTTCAAGGTAAGGATTGACCGGAGGATTGTTTGGGATCCCGGTATCGAAGGATCCATTTAGGTTCATTTAGCATGGAGGCATGAAATAAAACACTGGGTTGTATGGGATACTGGTATCAATGTACATATGCTTATGTTGTGGATATCATTGTATTCCTTGAGGGTAGGAAATATTTGGGCTGGAGGATTTTTAACATTTCATTTTCTAGACATGGTCAAAATGGACAGAATCCACCCATCGTACTTACGATGGTATTCACCCATGGTATTTACCCATGGTTTTATCCTCCATTTTTCAGGGGAAAATAATAAAATAAGGTTTCTAGAGAGTCTATCAAGCCTATAAAATTTGATAGGACCTAGGAATTGAGATCATCTTGTGTTATTTATCTATTTTTACTTTGTTGCAAAATTAGCAAGGTCAATTCTACTTTGATCCCAGGGAAAAAAGCCCCACCGGAGTAATTTTTATGGTGGATCCATCTAGTGCCTATGATTGTCTTTCAATGTTGTCATTTCTCATTTTATTAACAAAATTTCATGCCATTGGCGAGGGTTTCTTGTATTAATTATTCTGGCATGTATTATTCGAAGTAATTAATTAAATAAAGTGGGTTATGTTCCAAATCCCTTATGTGTTCCAGTTTTTGTTGAAGGGTTATATTAACTAGAACACTATAGTGTGCTAGATCGGTCGAAACTTTAAAGCTTTAGGATATTACAGTAATCTTAAAATTTATACCAATCTACTCTCTTTTTATTAAATTTGTCACTTTGGTGATGGGAAGACAATAGAGTTTTATCTTTTCTCTTCATGATGTGGTCATTAAAGAAATACAATTTTTTTTTTTTTTTTTTGAAGATTTGATCATATTTCTTGGTTATACACATTCATTAGTTTTTAGACTTCTTTAGGTTCCTACTTTATTGCACATGCTGAATTCTTGAATATATTTTTGCATAAAATATTTAGACACAAATTATAGATATCTGCAACAGTTGAGACAACCAAATTTGGTGCTTGGTCTTCCTAAAGTTTCTTACATGAATATCCTTTTCCAAAAGTTAAGGTTGTGTGTGATATCAAATGTTGTAAGATGGTACATAGTGAGCTCATCCCATTTCTGACTCATTCATTTTCAAGGGCTAAGTATGCACTCACCTTTAGTGATGACTTATGTCTCTCTTGGTTGTAATTTATTAAGTACAACAGTGGGATATTTATGGTATTTAATAACTTTAAAGATTTTACTAAGCAACAATTATCCCCTACTATGTTAAAATACCAGGTGTACGAAGACAGTATGAATTCAAATATTTAGAAAATATGGTACCAACATCAATTTATATCAACATAATAGTCACTCTAAAGAGTGTATTAATTGCAGAACATAACTCTTCTTTATAGGTTAAAAGGAATTAAAATTAAATTCAAAATCACATGCCTAGTAGTGTTGTTGAATATAAACCAAAAGAAGCTGAAAAATGCCAAGCCCATCATTTTTTCGTATATTTACACAAATTGAAGACAAATGATAACTTAACACTATTAATTGTAAATTTTAGATGAGCAAATTACTTATTTTTGTTGCTAAATATGAAAATGTGAATATTGATACTTGATGACATGGTACAAACTGAAGTGCAGAAAATGGTTTCACTATTGAAAGAAATGAAAACTATTTTTCATATCTTCCAAATTTCTGTAAAGACAGAAAATCGTAACTTGACTGGCGACTAATTTGAAATGACACTAGAACTAAAAAGGCCTAATAGATATGGCTATGAGACAACTGATTTTAGTTACTTTTCCATTGACTCATTTTTTATTCTAACTAAAAAAACATAATCCCCAAGTTTGTACCAAACCCTAAATGCTAACTGGAAACAATTAATAACTTTAAAGATTTTACTAAGAAACAATTATCCCCTACTATGCAGAAAATGTCGAGAAAAATGGGGGGGGGGGGGGGTATGACAGGCATGAATTCAAATATTTTGTAGAAAATATGGTACTCGACATCACTGTGTATAGCCTTCAGCATAATAGTCACTGAAAGAGTGGCTAACTGTAAGAACATAACTCCTTATTTATAGGCTAAAAAAATGAATTGTAAAAATTAAATTCAAAATCACATGCCTAGTAGGGAAGTGTTGAATATAAATCCAAAGGAAGCTTGGAAAAATGTTAAGCCCAATGTTTTGTCTTTCAGAGTATTTTCCAATCAAGCATGCACCATAATTTAGTTGACGATCTAAATCTTTTAGATGAGCAAATTACTTATTTTTTTGTTAAACATAAAAATGTATGTATACGGATACTGATGACATTTACACAAACTTACATGCAAATGTGTTTTGTTTCATCATTTATAGTCTTATAAACTATTTTTCTACATTCTGTACAAATTTTCTTAAAGATGCAGAAAAACTGCAAAATTGATCGAGGGATTAATTTGAAATGATACTTTGTGAACTAAAAGGTTTAATTTATACATGAGACAAATCGTATTTAGTTACTTTTCCATTGACTCATTTTTTATTCTAACTAAAAAAACATAATCCCCAAGTTTGTACCAAACCCTAAATGCTAACTGGAAATATGATACATAGGACTACCAACATTTTAATAAAAAAAAGGACTAACCATAAAAGTATTAGTCACCTCAGAAGCAGTGATCATAAATTCAAGAATCTATACAATTATATACAATATATTCTTAGGAATTATGGTTCAAGAAACATTTTGGGAAAGAAATAATGAAGCTCATGATTGGAACATAAGAAACCATGATGCTTCTAATTGAAACATATAAATACAATGATAGAAATAAAAAATATATAAATACAACCTTGGAAATATTTAGTTGCTATTGAAAGAGACATGTTTGCATAACATAAATGTAATATTGCAAGTGCATATTTATGCCAAAATAAGACAACGTTTGCATATTTTTTAAATATACTTTGGAAGAAAAACATAAATGTAATATTGCAAGTGCATATTTATGCCAAAGATAAGACATGGTGGATGCCACAAATAGAAGTAAAGTCTCCTAAAGGAAATCACACAATTTGATATAAGTAAAGTCTCCTGAAGGAAATCACACAATTTGATACAAAAGAACTACGGTTTGACCCTAATTTCAATTACATACCAAAAATATAGCTAGAAAAAATTACATTTATATTATTATAGCTTAGCATCTGTGAGACTCTTGCTTAAAATCATAATCATAGAGACCAGGATGGATACATATTAGCATCTGGAATCTATTACAAGTTAAAGTCTTCAAATTATTATAAAATGCCATTTTGTTTGGTAGAAGCTACAATTACAAAAATCTAGTTGTCTTACTATTACAAAATGTCATTTTGCTTTACTGAAGTTAAATCCAAGCATTCCTTTGACTATTACAAATTTCCATTTCTTTAGCTCAATCTTCAATTAAAAGATTCCAAACATTACAATATATCATTTTTTTTTTCTCATGCTAAATCCGTACAGCCGTCTAACTATTAAAAAATGTCAGTTTGTTTTTCTCATGCTAAATCATTACAATGTTCTAACTATTACAAAATGTCATTTTGTTTTGCTAAGATTAAATCCATCCATTTTTCTTACTACAATTTATTTTTGGTAGATGCATGTTGTAATTAACTACTATATACTCAAAAGTGGTATTGGTGGTGCTTACATGCATAATTATCTATAGTGATTGTAATTACCCAAACAAAAAGATCACTAATAATCATCTTTTACATCTAATAGGTAGAGAATAAAAAATTGTTTGAAAACAAATTCATGAAAACCCTTACTCTTGTGCATTAGAATGGAATCATCCTTATTCTTTCTCTAAATTTTTGTTTTGCACCGGAACCACCTCACCTTTATGAAGAGATCCGTCTGAAATAAATGTAAATACACATCTTTTTTGATATTATGATATTCTATTGAACGCCATAAAAAAATAAACCAATAAAAACAACAAAATCATGACACTAAAACACACATAATTTAGTTTACAGGTATATAACACTAAATCATTATAGAAACTTAAACTCTAAAAAGCCCATTGTTCTTAGATATGGAGATGATAAATATGCACATCACCATAGGAATTATGCAAAGTTCTAATCAATTGAACCCAAAAAATGAGAACATATAAAAATTCATGGCAATTAAAATAATATTTCTTTTGTTATGATGCAAATTATTTGGGACCTTGAAGTGATATGGAAAATTAGATATTCTAGGAATTGAAATTCCAAATTGACTCATAGAATCGTGGATGTCCATGAAGGCATGTGCATGGACACCGGACACCGAAAGTACCATTAAATCTCTATTTACTCGATTTTACCATATTCCGGGAACTTTAAAAGTATGGATGTTGAAGCACGTTTCTCCAAGGATGCAAATCAACCCCATTTATCATCTGAATCGTAGAAATTTAAGCTTTTTTAACATGAACATACAATTTTCATGTCATACAATGGCTTCTGTATATATTCTACTCAATAACTCCGTAAACTCAACTATTCTCATTCAGAGATTCAAAACACAAATTACATAACTTTCAACATTACAAATATTGAAATATGATTGCAAGTTTAACCCGTTCACACTGAAAGAAACTATCCATAGGAAAATGGTTACATGGAAAAGGAAAAACGAATAAATACTGCATATATAGAGTGCAAAATTTCATTCGATACAATTTCCACATTAACACTATACAATTTCCGCATTAAAATTTTCACATTAAAACTAGAGTCGGTTTCATATCCAAACAATTCGTATCTGCTACTTATTTTGAACTTTTCAACCAACAAATCATTACTCCTCAAAGATTTAAAAACACATTTGGAAAAAAAACCATTATTACACTCCTTTTAATGCTTTATTAATAGAACTCACACATAAAGAAAATTTCCAAGCTCATTGACTTCTAGAAATATAAAAATAAATTAAAAAATAAATTTCATGGATGCCTGTGCATCACACATATCCCAGATTTTAGGTTTTAGAGAAATGATAAGTCCAGTCCAAAATATTCACTATCAATATCTTGAACTTGGATTCAAACATTGAACCCAAATATCTGTATTTTTAAAATCCATTTGTCCATACAATAAGCATATGGTGAATAAAAACCTATTTGGAATCCAACATTAAACCCAAATATCTTTTCTTTTATATATGTGTCCATAAAATGAGCATATGGTGAATATCAACCTATTGTGTAAAAAATGAGGATATGAAAAATATAAAGATATCGTAAAACAAAATTCAAACATTTAAAATTTGAAGGTTGAATTTTAACTTGCAAAATTACACACAGTAATCACAAAATCAAAATAGTACAAACTAAAAACAACCCGAAACAGAATGGTCTCACCAAACTTCCCTATGAAAATCCAAGCTTCCCACTAAAAATCCAACAAAGAGAAGGTATAACTACTTAATCATCATGCAAGTTATAACTAACATCGACAAGAGGATATTGATGCAAGATATAACTAACATCGACAAGAGGAAATTTGAGCATTTGGGTGCTTTTCCAGCATAGAAGACAAGAGCGAGGCCCACTCGCTTCTTTCCTCCTTTGGCACTGATGGGTTTATCATCGCCTGTAGGATTTCCAGTATTCAGTGACAGCGGCTCTATTGGGTAGGTGAAGAAGTACCTTTAATTCTCTTGGAATAGGACTTCTCTGTACATGAGGGTTCCCTCCTTACCTGGTCTCTCATAAAATGCATGGCTAGACTCACTGTGACTCTACCTATGGCCCTCATACATGTATGTTGTGATAGCAACCGTAAAATACATTTTGACCTGGAATTGTGCTTTTAAAAACAGTGAAGGGAGGTCATACTAAGTACATTTTGATGATCCCCTTTAGAAAAGAGAACATGAGCCTGATATCCTTATAGAAGATACTATGGCTGAGCAAGAGGAAATTTTTAATAAAAAGAAACATGGCTATAAATTATGCCCTTGACGAAGAAAACTAGTTAGCCTTGAACACAGAGAATGGTAGGTGAACATAACACACCAAACTGGTAGATGAACAATATGTTGGAGAGAATGTGTTTGACTCATTTCCTTTAATGGAAAGTGAGCTTGATAACAGTTAGTTATATCCAGTTCATATAGCTGCACAAATTCTCTTCACTATATATAATAAGCAGCTTTTTTTTCCTCTCTGAAAAAGTCTGATAACAGCTCCATCACATATGAAGAAGAGAGGTATATGTCACATATCAAGAGGGGAGGTATATCTCAGTTGATATTAAGGGGTATTTCTTTCAAAAAGTTGTGTGTTCGAGGATGTGGTTGGCTGATTTTCTTTAATAGAGTGAGCTTGATAACAGTTCTATCACATAGGAAGAGGAGAGGTATATGTGAGTTGATATTGAAGACATCTCTTTCAAATATTTTGTATACTTGTTGAAAAATTCTAGAAACGAAAGAAAATGACCATTCTCCTGGATCTTTGATAAAAAAGGATGACATCGAGAAAGGAAAAAGGGTAATATTATGAGAATATTGGTCTGACCAATGCGATAGAAAAGACCACTATTCAGATTCTTAAGCGACCATTTTACCGTCCTAGAAAAACAAGCAACCTCAGAATTTATCCACACAAATGATGGAATTTCTGAACAATTTCTTAACACACTGAGGAAATAAAACTCATCAGTTCAACACAGAGATTTAATTAAAAAAAAATGCAGATAGAGATATGCATAACATAAATTTCATTAATAAAAAAAAATGGACTGTTACAAATGATATCTTCAGAACTGTTGCGTTTTGGATTTACAAAATATCTTATGCTGCTACAAAACATAGCTCTTCAGTTTCTGGCATACCCTTCTTCCAAACACACCTTGTTGCTCTATGTCTTCTTTCTCTCTGTCTCACTGTCCTTTTTTTCAGTCTTCGGACTCTCTCAAAACAATACACAAAAGAATACAGAGTAACACAATACAATGCACTCACGGCATATATATATATATATGAAACATTACAATATTATATATTAAATATTATAAATATCTCATATTTATAATATATATAACCAAAGTTAAAACTCTAAATGTATTGTGGTAAAAAAACAACTAACTCAAAGTCAAAAATAAAACTTACTAGGCAAATACAAATTAAATCAAAATTTTATGTGCTAAGGTTAAAAACCTTATTCCCTTTATGCTTTGCTGGGGGCTGCTTGAAGACCATTCAAGTGAGTTCCATTCACCTCCCAGAACTGCTTTGGTGGATCCCAAAAATGGGTGATGTCATTCATTTCGGGGTTGTCTTCCCCTTTGCTGCTGAAGCCTGCTACGCCCCTGGAATGTTGTTGCCTCTGTGTCAAATGGAGTTGGTGGGTGTTCAATGCGGTAGTTGAGTGCAGATAAGAATATGGGTGCAGAGACTTGAATGCAGGAGGTTTCGTGTGGATCAAAACTAGAGATTTTCACCGCTTTTGCTGTCATTTCGCAAATTCTTGTTGGTGTTTGCCGTCTTTCAATATCATCAAATTAAATTTGCCATCCTGCAGTTTGTGTAGGAAGTTGGAATTATATCGACAAAGTCAATGGGGTTTTTTGAGTCAAAACACGAGAAAGATATAATTAACATATTTCATCCGAAAGTAAAGGCATAGGAGAAAAATTGACCAAGAATAGATTGTGTACTTCTTTTATATATATATATATATATATATATATATATTCGTGAGAGTCAATATAGTTTACAAGAATAGATTGAAACTACATCGCTTTCTACGCACTGTAAAACCAAAATTACAGATGTTTCACACCATAAAAACTCTAATTTACGTGCAGGTTGAATACCTCCAAAACACTGGCAGAGACATAAACTTATGAATTCTATTGGAAACATAAATTTCACCATATATGACGTACATTTCACATTCTATATATAGCGACAAGCAAATTTATTAATATTTTTTTCACCTTCTATATATCGCGACAAGCAAATTTTTTAATAATTTTTTTAATATATAGTTGTGTGATTTGCATATTGATTGCGCGCGATGTTCAGCATCTAATTTTGCATTTGATGACCATACCCAATATAGTATTCACCATTTTTGATTTCACTGATTGTTTGTTTCTTGCAGATATGAAAAATAGTAAGCCAGTCAAAAATTAAATTACTTCAGTGTTGCTGGATTCTTTTTGTACTCTAGAAATGACACCATCAAATTCATTTAATGAAATAGATGGAATTATTTCCAACATCTTATACAGGTTTTCTTTTTAATAATGACAATCAAATTCATTTAATAAAATAGTTGGGATTATTTTCAACCATCTTCCAAAGCTCTCAAAACTTGAACAGCCGACGGAGTTATTTGAATAAAGCCAAGAACAGAGCTTTAATAAATACATTTATACGTTGAATATGGAGTCATTGTCAAGGCCTAGCCTTAACATAAATGAATTCTCAAAATATTTTGCCCCGATTAGGGAATCTGTGTGGCTCTTGCTTAAAATCATAATCGGAGAGACCCTGACCACTCCATATTCACACTGCGAATCCATAACAAGAGAAAATGGATTTTTTATCAATGAAAACCAGGAAGGGAGCGGTGAGCTTACCTGCAGGAATAACCAAACATATAAAGGTTGTAGCGTAGCCTACCACTTTAAGAGATGATACTAAAAGAATTTTCATCAAAAGTCATTGAAGCTAGTTACCTAGACCAGAGACCTCCAGCAAGAAACCCTACAAACGGAGTCACCATTAGCAACCCAAACATGGTGCGAAACCCAATAAATGGAAGTACAAGAATGACTTACCTAGAAAAGATCCTGCATTATAAAAGAATACGGATAGTGAAACAACCACATCGGAACCCTATTGATCAGAAACCAGGTAAAAGATCCCGCATTGTACAAGACTAGGGTAGTGAATCAACCCCATCTGAACCTTATTTATCGGAAATCATAAACTGTAAATAAAACTTATAAAATGTTCAAGGTAAATCGTTGGTACCCATCAGATAAGAAAGAAACATTTGGGTTTATCTTGAAGGACAGAGTCAGGACTCTGGCAGCTTTTGTCCTGGAAATCACAAATAGGGCATGGATACCACAACAAAAAAAATATTTCACACACCAATTTAATTTCGAAAAACTAATATAATAAAATTTTTAACTACCAATATAAAGTAATATTCAATATGCTCAGGTGGATGTAAACCAAGATGTACTTCGATAATATAAATTCATGGCAACCACCCACATCATATGAGAGGATGCTGCCTGCAACAGAAAAATGGTGGTTTGAAATAGAGGGCTTTCTTCCTAGGGATTAGTCAATGGTGTCAATGGATATAAATAAAAGTTTAAAGAGAGTGTATCATTAAACTAAATTTAAAAAAAAAAGAAAAACTAAACTCATTATCAAATCTTATTCTTTTTTAAACTGAAATTTCTAAAATTAAAATCAAATTGATAATCAAATCCTATAAATCTAAAATCCACTTATGATCTAAATTCCACTTATGATGAAGCCCTATTTTTGTAAAGCTGAAAATTTCCAAATTGAAAATCAAATCTATAAACCCAAAATCATGATAATAAAAAGAAAAGGAGAAAAAAATGCAATGAATAAGGCCTGTTGAGTTTCTATTTTGTAGATTTCTTTTTATTCTGATTAATTCATCTTTAGTGTGACATATTACAACTGGTATGAAAAAATTTATCCAAGTAACCATGTTTCCAATCCTATTAATGCTGCCCACTGGCTTATGCAATCACAATATTTCAGTTGATATCGATGGATGTTTATCATTATTTCTAGAGTATGGAATATTAGTTTAAATAATTAAAATAAATAAAATGATACACATGACTACATTATTTCGAATTATATTAATGCTTTCCAATAACTTATGGAATCACAATATTTCAACGACTATAGATATTTGAAAAAAAATAAGTATTATATCAAATATATATTTTTAATAATATTACTATTTAAAAAATCATATTAAAACAAGATATATTAACACTTTTCTGTTACTTTTTGGATATCATAAATTTTTACACAACAAAAATAAAATAAAAATAGTTGTGAATTCCAAATATTAAATAAATAATCAATATAATTCAACCACTTGTCATGGATAAATACAAGCCGTGATGGCAATCATAATATATTTCTATTTAACTACCAAAAATACCATGAGTCCATATTTATTTTATTTTTTTAAAATATAAAACTGAAAATACATTGGAAAGTACAAACTTGACAATATTCATACATTAAAAAAAAATGTATTGATATTTCTCTTCCATTTTTTTGCATAAATTTCTACAAATGAAAAAAATTAAAAACAACTATTTTTGATGTCTACGTATTAAAATAAATATGATTCACACAAATATAATTGATTATATAATCGTAACGGTTAATAGTCTCTAAATAAATTATATAAAAATCACTCTTAAAACAAAAATAAATTCCAAAAAACCCCTAAACCTAACTCTGAACTCCCGTAACAAGTAGACTATGACTATAAATATTTCACCGATTTATGAAAGTTGGGCCCAACGTAGATAGTTGACCAGAGATTCCCTCCACTGTGGATTGCCCATAAGGTAGATTTATGAGAGTGGGGCCCAACGTAGATTGTTGGCCAGAGATTCCGTCCGTTTCATGACCGATCAAGACCCAATCCGGGTCCTTTGTGGCTGCTTCACTTGATTTCCGATTCCAATCTATATTGTATAGAAAATATTAGTCTGATTGTACAGAAAATGTTAATATGGTTATGATATTCTTTGCATGTAATGTCAACGGAAAATTACATTAAGAATATTGTAATTATACTTACATCGGATTCCTCCTTAAACATTGCCCCGAGTTGCCTCTCCGCTTGATCTCCAATTCCGATCTATATATTATACAGAAAATGTTGTATGATTATTCTCTGCATGTAATGTTAACACAAAATTACATGAATAAAATTGTAATTGTACTTACATCTGAAGAGGAGGGCGTGATATTTGCCAGTTTTGGGATGGAGAGCGTTGTGCCCATCAAACTAGCTGAAAGTTGCAGAAGTATTAGATGAAAAAAAAAAATCAATAATAGAATTCAATGATCACACGGTATTTAATTTTATCGCATATATACCTTCCTCTGCACCGAATAAGAGCGGCGATTCTAATGCCCGTTTGCGTTGCTCTCGCTCTCTGGTATTGGAGTTTTGAAACCAGTAGAACACGTTTTTGCCTTCAACTCTCCCGTAGTTCTTGAGAAGGGAGGTGATTCTCTCTATATCCTCCATGGTGGGCGACTGCATGCCATTTCTGTATATATCTTCCAGTATTTCCTTTTGCTGCGGTGTTGGTTTCCATCTGTTACTCACACTTTCAGTGGTGCTGTTCTCTGCATTAAAAAAAGACAGGTCAAGGCAAATAAGTAAATCATCAAATACAACAATTTCTATATAAAAAACATGAAACATATTTAGATAGTAGATAAAATCAAAAAGAGCAAAGAATTTAAAACAAGACCTGCAATGTTTTTATCCATAACTTCTGTGTTTTTAAAACAAGATCTGCAATTGTTCGGTTCCTCTTTCCTCAGACCAACGTTGTGGCAATGGCAATGAAGTGAGGCGGACGAAGAGCAGGTGACAATGTATGTGAAACAAACATCAATATATAATGGTTTTAGGGCTTCAAGGTTTATCAACTTTTCCAGTTATTACAATTCCAATGTATACACATTTCAAAGTTAAATTGTTGATATACACATGTAATGTGCAAAAAGAGTTAGTTTGACTATTTGGAAATATTAATACATTTTATACACATATTTCTATAGTATAATTTATAGTATTTTTTTTACTATTAAATTAAATTTATTATATTTTATTTCCTTTATCAAAAATTTAAATTTAGAGTTCAAGGTTTACCAACGTTTCCAGTTATTAGAATTCCAATCTATAGACGTTTCAAAGTTACATTGTTGGTATACACATTTAATGTACAAAAAGAGTTAGTTTGACTAAATGGAAATGTTAATACATTTTATACACGTTTCTAGTTATTAGAATTCCAATCTATAGACGTTTCAAAGTTACATTTTGGTATACACATTTAATGTACAAAAAGAGTTAGTTTGACTAAATGGAAATGTTAATACATTTTATACACATATTTCTATAATGTAATTTATTTAAGTTTATTATATTTTATTTTGGTTATGAAAACTTTAAAATGATGTTTGTTCATTGTATTTGATTTTGGTTATGAAAAGTGTGAAATTTTTTTATCGAATATATTTTTTAAATAAAAAATATATTTTATTATAAATTTATATTTTTAACTTAATAAGTTTCAATGTTAGAAGAGAAATTATAGTGAAAAAGATCCTAAGATATTGATTAAAGAAATATTGGCTAGATTTATTTAATAAGATATTATGAAATAAAAAATTCAGTGCAAAGTTTTCAATTCTAAAATTTATTATTTAATTCTAAATGTCATAATGGAGATTAAGATTGCAAAAGTTAAAAGGGACATAATACATTAATTAAAGAAATATTGACTAAATTCATTTAATTACATGTTATGAAAGAAATAATGTGGAAATTTTTTGATGTAGGATTTCAAATCTAAAATTTATAATATACTTTTAAATATTTTTTAAATATAATTATTTTTAAATATTTGTTAGTTTTTAAAACTAAGAAATTTACCTTTTTTTCAACTAAAAATTTTGACATATTATTAAAGTGATATATTAAAAAAAATTATATTTCACTAAAGCAATAGATAAAAACCTCCAATATAATGTAAAAATGAACACACCTACTCTAAAAAAAAATTAAATGATGTTTGTTTTCATTTAGGTCAAATTCTACTTTATTGTGAAAACTCAAAAGGTTTTTGAAAATGATAAAGATATTTATTCTTCATTTTCAAATTGCCCTTTTCTCATGTTATGGAAAAGTTAAAGAAATGTTCACTAATTTTCTTACTTCGATGTTATGCGAATAGGTGATAAGTAAAATTTAATAAGATATTAAATATAAAATTAATAACTTAGTTATTGAATGATTTTTCAACTTTAAAGACAGATATGCAAAGAACCATCATCATTGGGGAAATGCTGGTGGAGTCAGGCAGATATTCCAAGTTAACAAAGTACTACAGGCCGCTACTCAATATTGAACCATGAATCTCACATCATGAAACTTAAGAGGGTTAAACAGGCCAGTGAAATACATAATGATCAAAAACATGATATAGCAGGAGAGACCTTAAATATTATTTATGCAAGAAACAAAATGTAACAGTAATACACTTGGCTCCATTCTCTCGAGAGCTTGGCTAGGAAGCCACTCAGTCGCAGTGGATACCTCGGGAGCTTTAGGTGGACTTGAAATAGCATGGGATACACAAGCTATATCGCTCACTAATGTCCATGCGTCTCATCATCTCATCCAAGCTACTTTTCGTCTTATAGGAACCAATATTCATGGAAATCTTACTAATGTCTCTTTCCCCGAGGATGCAGCGAACAAGATGGCATTGCTAAATATGATAGCAGCTCTCAATTCTACCAGAGTACATCCTCTGTGGATAACAGGTGGCGATTTCAATATGATTACTAGACTTGAGGAAAATAAAGGAGGCCGAGTCAAATTAGATATTGAAAGCAGCCACTTCAAGGATTTTATACAAAGCGATTGACTCATTGATCTGCCATTTAATAATGGAATGTATACCTAGAACAATAGAACATCAGGTTCCCAACAAATTGCCTCTAGGTTGGATCGTTTCCTCATATCAGACAACACCATTCATTTAGGAGGAGATATCATAGCCTCAATCTTTCCTTTATCAAGGTCGGACCATTGCCCCATCTCTCTTCAATGGCAAAAACCTAGAAACTCCACACGAAGACCTTTCCATTTTGAAGCATTCTGGCTAACGAATCCAGAATTCAACAATATGGTCATCTCAATCTAGAAAAGCTTCATTTCCCCTGAAGGAACCAAAATTTACCAATTTCAACAGAGGCTCAAATATCTCAAAAGGCACATCAAGCAGTGGAATCCATCAAACTTCAGAAACATCTTTCAAGCCCAAAAAGCGCTAGCACAAGATATGGAAAAACTTCAACAGAAAATAATTAATGAAGGAAGAATAGAAGCCCTATTGGAGTAGGAACAGAACCTACATAATCAGCTGGAAGAAAGAAGAAAGCAAGAGGAGATTCTTTGGAAGAAAAAATCCATAGTAAGATGGCTAAAAGACGGAGAGAGGAATATGAAATTATTTCATCGCACCACAATAAAGAGAGGAATGCATAATAACATTACTCGAATCTAGAATCAACAGGGAGAAAGGTTGCAAGCACATGATGATATTGAAAGAGAGCTCCTCAATCATTTCAAAAATTTTCATCAGGAACCACAAATCAACAGATAGCGAGCCATAGTTCGAATCCTCCAGCATATCCCTAAAATCATAATGGATGAACACAATAAATTTCTCCTTCGTCCAGTTACTCTACAGGAAGTTGAATTAGCAATGAATCAGTTCAAGCAGGGTAAAGCACCTGGTCCTGATGGTTTTACCTCAAACTTCTTTCATAACTTTTGGGATCTCATCAAATTGGAGGTATGGCAGGTTGTGGAAGAATCCAGAACTCTACACTGGATGCTTCCATCTCTAAATGCAACTTTCATTTCCCTCATACCTAAAGAAGAGTAGTCTACTACTGCGGAAAAATTCAAGCCAATGTCACTCTGTAATGTTATATATAAGGTCATCTCCAAAGTCATTTCTTCTCGATTGAAACCGCTACTTCCCCTGCTCATATCACTAGAATAATCAGGATATGTAGAAGGATGGAAAATCATTGATGACATCATTCTCACCCATGAGATCATTCATTCACTAAAGCACCAAAAAAAAGTAGGTATGCTTCTCACAATTGATCTCTCTAAAGATTTTGACAAGTTAAGTTGGATGTACATTCAAAAAATTCTTACAGCCTTTGGCTTCTCTCCTCCAAGGGTTAGATGGGTAATGAATCTTGTCTCTTCTATGTTTTTTTTCCATTCTGGTCAACGAAATTCCTTCTCATCCTTTCCATCCCTCTAGAGGAATTTGTCAAGGAGATCCCCTCTCTCCTTTTATTTTTGTCCTAATGGCCGAAGGATTAGGTTGTCTCATCAAGAATGCTCTTCATACTCAGCAGCTCAGAGGAATCTCAGTCCATAACTCCCCAGCTATAACTCATCAACAATTCGTGGATGGAAATAGGTTGTTTGGGCATCCATTTGTTCAAGAAGCACAAATGTTTAAATCTCTGCTTGATGATTTCTTAGAAGCATCTGGAGCCAGCATTAATATTTCCAAATCCCAAATATTTTTTTTGCACACTCCCTCTATGACTCAGACTTCTATAGCCCGCATTCTCGGTCTCTCTGTAGCTTCTCTACCCTCCAAGTATCTGGGGGCCCCTTTGACTGATTCTACACTAAAACATGCCTCCTACAACATCCTCTTTGAAAAATTTGAAGCCGCCTTTCCTCTTGGACCTAGAGAGCCCTCAATATGGCTAGTCGGCTGGTGTTGGTCAAGGCCATGTCGCAATCAATGCCTTTGTATCTTTTCTCTATTTTTGCGGCACCAAAATGGGTGCTTAATAAAATCAGAAATTTACAACGCAGCTTTCTATGGGGATACTCTGGGAAAAATCATAAATGGGCATTGGTGAAATGGATGACAATTTTCCTTCCAAAAAATAATGGAGGCATTGGTCTTCGAGACCCTCAACACAAAAATGCAGTTATGGGAGCAAGGATATGGTGGCAATGGCTCTCAGCTCCACACACACTGTGGGCTATACTCTAGAATGCCAAATATGCAAATAACAGACTGCCATAAGATTTAATCAAACTCACATCCAATGAAAAGTTCTCCTTAATTTGGAATGCAGCCAAACAACACAGTGACATGATCCAACAACACAGTTTTTGGGAAATTAGAGATGGAAGCACTACTTGTTTATTGGCCGACTCATGGCAACGAAGACCCAAGTTAAGAAACATTTTCAGACCTCCATAGACAGATGAATGGGGCATACAACAGAAGAAAAAATTCAATCAGCAGTGGGCTCCCATCCTCAACCAGGGGTACAGACAATGGTTAAATGTGGCACAAATTATCAGTCAAGGAACAAAGCAATTCCACAACGAGATTGACACAGAACTTATGAACCGAAAAATTAGATATTCTGATAAGAAGGATATTCTAAGATGGGGGTATACTCCTCGTGGGATTTTTACCACTAAGGAGGCATACAAGCTAATAGGAACATTTAAATTTTATTTCATTTTCCATCTGTGAATAAATGACTAAGGGAGGACATGAAAAACTCCTTAGATCAATGAATAAATCAATGCTCAATGTGAACAAAGCTATATCTGAGCTAGTTACATAAAATCCACTTGTGTGTGAAACAGGTTTGAATTATTTGACTGGGTCAACATGACCAAATATACAGCGCTGTCTAGGTTCAATGTATTTCCTAAAGGGACAACGCAGTTCTAGAAGGAGGACCACATGTGAAAAGGGTTAAGTGATTCAAGGTGGTTTAGAGTTTTGCATATCTTCATCTTGTAAAAGGAAGGAGAACGCTCAAGGAGAGGTTGTTGATGATAATTAGATTTTGAGATTGCTTGACCAACTCAAACTCGCTTGGCTGTTTAGCTAGAGAGAGGAATTTCCTGTTTAGGAATTCCTCCTCATTCCTTGAGGGTCTCTTGGAGGAGATTGTGCTGCATTGGTCCACTATCTGGCATTTTGGCCAAGCTTATTCTTCCAAATACAACGCAGATCCTATTGAGGGGTTGGTTGTATTTGTAAGCAACAGAAAGTGGAATCAGATCTATGCAGATCTGAAGAGTTCTATTGCATATTTTCAGTGGGGAAGTCATCTAAACCATTGGCAAGAGTGCAATAGCTGTTTTGAGCTCTAGATCCTTATATTGGCATGAGGACAAAGTGTGCATCACTTCAGCAGCACAGTTAGCTTCAGAAAATGTGTTATTTTTTAAGCAGAGTTGCAATGTCGATTTGCTAGCAGTATGGAGGAGAGATCTCCGGTGAAAGGGCTTCTTCATTCACTGAGGTGATCCGTGGATTGGCCAACCAATCCATGTCATATTTCAGATCTGATCTACTGTGTGATATATTCTTGAGAAATTTCTAAAGTTTACTGCAAATCCATGGTGTAGATCTCAGATCTATTTAGTGTTCTTTACTTTCAGCTCAGATCCCCAAGGGGAATGTACTAAGAAGTCATTTTTGCATATAGATCCCATTTAGATCTATAATTTTGTCCTCCGATCTGTTATATATCTAAAACTCAATAAAATACTGGTTCAGAGTTCTGAATATAATGCTTTCATAATCTGTAGTCTTTTCTCATGTGTTGCAACACTTCTTTTGGAGCTTTCCTTTATGAAAAGATATGTTTTTATTACCCTTAATCATTTGAATCTCATTATAAGTTTCCATACTAATTTTCATGCATAAAATCAGCTAATCCCTTCAGAAAATCATGCTCTAAAAGCTTCAGTAATTTCTGCATACTCCAAGTCATGGGAGATCAGGGTTTTTAAGCCTAGTTTGGGGAGGAGGAACTGTTTAGCTTAGCTGGAATGCTTTGTTTGAGCTGAAATTCAGAGAATAGGTCCCTCATGACCTAATATACAATAATGTCTCGCCATTTCTCTTATTTTTACGCATATTTATGAAGACACTCATTTTAGTGCCAAAATCATCACTTTTCCCCACCTTTTTGCCCATAAAATGATGTATAAGGTTGCTGCTGTTGTATTTACTGAAGGAACTGAATTATAACATTTGTTATGAAATTTTTTGATGCTGCATAACCAATATTTTGTCAAATATTGCTTAATTTCCAAATTCGGAACATTACAAAACACAAAATGAGTCTGGTCACAAAATAATTCATATTTACAGTGACAACTAGTATGAAAATTTTACTCACTTAACCATGTGATTTCTATTTACAGTGACAACTAGTATGAAAATTGTACTCACTTAACCACGTGGTTTCTATTTACAGTGACAACTAGTATGAAAATTGTACTCACTTAACCACGTGGTTTCTAATTATTCATGCTTGGTTTCCAATCATATTAATGTTTACCACTAGTCAATGAAATCATAATATTTTAATTATTGATTTTTTTGGGTTTTAAATTAAAAATATTAATAAAAATATATATTATACCGAATATATTTTTTGAATTATATTATTATTTTAACAATCATATTAAAATTTATATTGGAGTTGTTTTAATGTGAGTTTTTGGATTTTCTGGTGGATTTTTTACTTGGTTAGGCAGAAATATTTGAGGTGAAGTCTTAATTTGTGTTATTTAAACTGGTTTTTTTACTGCATATATTGATTCATCACCCCTAAAAACTCATTGTGCAGAATTTATCCATCAAACTTGTAATTTCAATGAATTCCTACAGGATTTTAGAGAAATTAGATCCCAAAAACAATTTGGAAAACTTTTCAAAATGTTGCATTAAAGACAACTCACTTTTAAAAAGGTAACAAATTTATGAAGTTGAAATATTTACCTAGGAATTTTTTTTTTAATTTTTTTTTAATATAAAAGGGGTATGGTAGTTTAGTTGTTATATGTTTTGGGAAAGGATTTTTGTGGAAATATTTTGATAAATTTTGTATAATCCTTTACAAAAATTCCTAAAATAATAAATTTGACCCTTAAACTCTTTACCCAAACTCTTCTAACAAGTAGACTATGACTATAAATATTTTACCGATCTATGAAAGTGTCCCCATACATATTCTTCTTACCAAGAGATTCCTTCCAATATGGTACGTGTCCAAGTCTCTTACCTGTCCAAGTCCACCACCTCGGGTTTTAGCGGAAACAACTCAAACGTTTTGCTCGATAGAGAGCTTCTATAGGAAAATTACATAATTTCATCCAGATTATGTCAAAGCAAGCATGCAAAATATTATATCCCTATTATTAGAATAATATGTTGATATCTGCAAGATACTAAGATCAAAATTGTTTACCATTTGGAGGAAGGAACTATGGGGATCACCAACTTCCTATGATGTAGTTGAGAATTAGGTTAGAAAAAACAAAAAATTTCTTAGAAGGGTGTTGACTAGAAAAGCATTGAGAACGATTGATGCAAGAAGCAAGAAAAAAATCTTCAACAAGAATGAAATAAGGAGAGGATTATTCTTTATCTGTAAGGGACCTTGATCCCTTAACCATTCATCTCTAATTAATAAGGAGTCATCAAGGGAAAAACAATTAGAGACTTTTGTAGATCATAGGGATTCATCCATAGTTGGGTTCATTGTTTTTTAGAATGGAACCTATGAAGGATCCAAGTAGTCAGGTATAAATGGTGAGAAACAACACCAATTTTTTCAATGAAACTTGCAGGACAAGCCGATGATAATCATTCAGCTTGAAAAATTACATGGGGAAAGGAAGGAGATAATTCCTCGTGATGATATGGTAGGTGGGTCTATAGGTATCCAAGATAACATCCATAAATATTAAGGGAAATAAGGTGTAGACAATATTTCACTAGGACATCCATTTTTGACAACCAAAGAGAGTGGAAAACTTATCCCCGCATGTGGAGAAGGCCAGGAAGAACACATTCAAGGGGAATAAAATGAGGAGTCAGTAGTAATAAACCAAAATGATCAGAATGAGGAGAAACATGACATCCATAATGTGAAATTTGAACCATTCCCAGAGATTTGGTCAAAGCCTCAATTTGAAGTTACAGTCATTGGGAATTCGATGCAGACAGGTACATAGCCATTCAACAAGGTACTAGAATTGCCAGTAGAGAACATTCAGGAAAATATCATGCATCTAAATCCATACCTTATGATGTTGAAGAAATGAGTTTGGGAAGTCCGAGATACTTTCTTATAGGAGAATAGGAAAATTGAGGTGGTCATAGGATCATGTGTCGAGTCAACGTCCAATCTGTCTAATGTTGAGGAAGGAATCAATCCCATTACAAGGTAGCAAGAAGAGTATAGTTGGGAGTTCTAGGTAATCCCTATACAAGAGTACATAGATAGGACTTGGAACGCTACCAACCAGCCTTTATACATTGATGAGAGTATAATATAATTCTACAAATGGATCATGTCGGGTGATCTAGTGGAGCAACATAAGTTGAGCATCAGGCAAAATTATGATAGTAGAATTATTCCATGTGCAAGAATTCATGCATTATATACTTCCCATGAGACGGATTGGTGAGAGATTATGAGTTCGAGATTTATCGATGGGATACTATTAGCCAATGGAATATTTTAGCTTGGTCCCTTAAGCATGGGAAATGGTGGAATTTTGAGACGATATCATAAGTCATAGGTCCCAGGACTTATGTGGTGTTGGGATCTAGGAGAATCCATTGGGGGATGGATCGAACTAAGGATTGTTTGTGATCCAGGTGAATTTATCAAGGTAAGGATTGACCGGAGGAATTTCTAGGATCCCGACATCGAAGGATCCATTTAGGTTCATTTAGCATGGAGGCATGAAATAAAACACTGGGTTGTATGGGATACTGGTATCAATGTACATGTGCTTATGTTGTGGATAGCATTGTATTCCTTGAGGGTAGGAAATATTTGGGCTGGAGGATTTTTAACATTTCATTTTCTAGACATGGTCAAAATGGACGGAATCCACCCATCGTACTTACAATGGTATTCACCCATGGTATCTACCCATGGTTTTATCCTCCATTTTTCGGGGGAAAATAATAAAATAAGGTTTCTAGAGAGTCTATCAAGCCTATAAAATTTGATAGGACCTAGGAATTGAGATCATCTTGTGTTATTTATCTATTTTTACTTTGTTGAAAAATTAGCAAGGTCAATTCTACTTTGATCCTAGGGAAAAAAGCCCCACCGGAGTAATTTTTATGGTGGATCCATCCAATGCCTACGATTGTCTTTCAATGTTGTCATTTCTCATTTTATTAACAAAATTTCATGTCATTGGCGAGGGTTTCTTGTATTAATTATTCTGGCATGTATTATTTGAAGTAATTAATTAAATAAAGTGGGTTATGTTCCAAATCCCTTATGTGTTCCAGTTTTTTTTGAAGGCTTATATTAACTAGAACACTATAGTGTGCTAGATCGATCGAAACTTTAAAGCTTTCGGATATTACATTAATCTTAAAATTTATACCAATCTGCTCTCTTTTTATTAGATTTGTCACTTCGGTGATGGGAAGACAATAGAGTTTTAACTTTTCTCTTCATGATGTGGTCATTAAAGAAATACAATTTCTTTTTTTTTTTTTGGAAGATTTGATCATATTTCTTGGTTATACACATTCATTGGTTTTTACACTTCTTTAGGTTCCTAATTTATTGCACATGCTGAATTCTTGAATATATTTTTGCATAAAATATTTAGAGACGAATTATAGATATCTGCAACAACAGTTGAAACAACCAAATTTGGTGCTTGGTCTTCCTAAAGTTTCTTACATGAATATCCTTTTCCAAAATTTAAGGTTGTGTGTGCTATAAAATGTTGTAAGATGGTACATAGTGAGCTCATCCCATTTCTGACTCATTCATTTTCAAGAGCTAAGTATGCACTCACCTTTACTGATGACTTATGTCTCTCTTGGTTGTAATTTATTAAGTACAACAGTGAGATATTTATGGTATTTAATAACTTTAAAGATTTTACTAAGCAACAATTATCCCCTACTATGCAGAAAATGTCAAGAAAAAGGGGGGGGTATGACGGGCATGAATACAATTTTTTTGTAAATATAGGTACTCAACATCCACTTGTGTATACCCTTTAGCATAATAGTCTTGAAAGAGTGGCTAGCGCTTAAGAACATAACCCCTTCTTTATAGGCTAAAAAAATGAATTGTAAAAATTAAATTCAAAATCACATGCCTAGTAGGGAAGTGTTGAATATAAATCCAAAGGAAACTTGGAAAAATGGTAAGCCCAATGTTTCGTCTTTCAGAGTATTTGCTAATCAAGCATGCACCATAAGTCTAGCTGACAACTGTAAATCTTTTTAGATGAGCCAATTACTTATTTTTGTTGCTAAATATGAAAATGTGAAGGTATATTGGATACTTCATGAAATTTATACAAATCCTTGCTTAAAATGGTTGTCCACTTTGCTGAGTAGTTCGAGTAAACCATTTCGTCTACATCTTCCACAAATTCTATTGTAAAATATGGTGAAAAACTGGCAAAAATTATCAAGGATGAATTTGAAAATGATACTTTGTGAACTAAAAAGGCCTAATAGATATGGCTATGAGACAACTGATTTTAGTTACTTTTCCATTGACTCATTTTTTATTCTAACTAAAAAAACATAATCCCCAAGTTTGTACCAAACCCTAAATGCTAACTGGAAATATGATACATAGGACTACCAACATTTCAATAAAAAAAGGGACTAACCATAAAAGTATTAGTCACCTCAGAAGCAATAATCATAAATTCAAGAATATATACAATTATATACAATATATTCTTAGGAATTATGGTTAAAGAAACATTTTGGGAAAGAAATAATGAAGCTCATGATTGAAACATAAGAAACCATGATTCTTCTAATTGAAACATATAAATACAATGATAGAAATAAAAAATATATAAATACAACCTTGGAAATATTTAGTTGTTACTGAAAGAGACATGTTTGCATAACATAAATGTAATATTGCAAGTGCATATTTATGCCAAAATAAGACAACGTTTGCATATTTTTTAAATATACTTTGGAAGAAATTAACATAAATGTAATATTGCAAGTGCATATTTATGCCAAAAATAAGACATGGTGGATGCCACAAATAGAAGTAAATTCTCCTAAAGGAAATCACACAATTTGATATAAGTAAAGTCTCCTGAAGGAAATCAGATAATTTGATACAAAAGAACTAGGGTTTGACCCTAATTTCAATTACATACCAACAATATAGCTAGAAAAAATTACATTTATACTATTATAGCTTAGCATCTGTGTGACTCTTGCTTAAAATCATAATCATAGAGACTGAGATGGATACATATTAGCATCTGGAATCTATTACAAGTTAAAGTCTTCAAATTATTATAAAATGCCATTTTATTTGGTA
Source organism: Pinus albicaulis (assembly GCA_034641835.2). Classification (NCBI taxonomy): domain Eukaryota; kingdom Viridiplantae; phylum Streptophyta; class Pinopsida; order Pinales; family Pinaceae; genus Pinus; species Pinus albicaulis. The sequence goes on from JAXQQM020093217.1 coordinate 1,036,954, forward strand.
GAAGTTACAATTACAAAAATCTAGTTGTCTTACTATTACAAAATGTCATTTTGCTTTACTCAAGTTAAATCCAAGAATTCCTTTGAATATTACAAATTTCCATTTCTTTAGCTCAATCTTCAATTAAAAGATTCCAAACATTACAATATATCATTTTTTTTTTCTCATGCTAAATCCGTACAACCTTCTAACTATTACAAAATGTCAGTTTGTTTTTCTCATGCTAAATCATTATAGTGTTCTAACTATTACAAAATGTCATTTTGTTTTGCTAAGATTAAATCCATCCATTTTTCTTACTACAATTTATTTTTGGTAGATGCATGTTGTAATTAACTATTATATACTCAAAAGTGGTATTGGTGGTGCTTACATGCATAATTATCTATACTGATTGTAATTACCCAAACAAAAAAATCACTAATAATCATCTTTTACATCTAATAGGTAGAGAATAAAAAACTATTTGAAAACAAATTCATGAAGACCCTTACTCTTGTGCATTAGAATGGAATCATCCTTATTCTTTCTCTAAATTTTTGTTTTGCACCGGAACCACCTCACCTTTATGAAGAAATCCGTCTGAAATAAATGTAAATACACATATTTTTTGATATTATGATATTCTATTGAAGCCCATAAAAAAATAAACCAATAAAAACAACAAAATCATGACACTAAAACACACATAATTTAGTTTACATGTATATAACACTAATTCATTATAGAAACTTAAACTCTAAAAAGCCCATTGTTCTTAGATATGGAGATGATAAATATGCACATCACCATAGGAATTATGCAAAGTTCTAATCAATTGAACCCAAAAAATGAGAACATATAAAAATTCATGGCAATTAAAATAATATTTCTTTTGTTATGATGCAAATTATTTGGGACCTGAAGTGATATGGAAAATTAGATAGTCTAGGAATTGAAATTCCAAATTGACTCATAGAATCGTGGATGTCCCATGAAGGCATGTGCATGGACACCGGACACCGAAAGTACCATTAAATCTCTATTTACTCGATTTTACCATATTCCGGGAACTTTAAAAGTATGGATGTTGAAGCACATTTCTCCAAGAATGCAAATCAACCCCATTTATCACCTGAATCGTAGCAATTTAAGTTTTTTTAACATGAACATACAATTTTCATGTAATACAATGGCTTCTGTATATATTCTACTCAATAACTCCGTAAACTCAACTATTCTCATTCAGAGATTCAAAACACAAATTACAAAACTTTCAACATTACAAATATTGAAATATGATTGCAAGTTTAACCCGTTCACACTAAAGAAACTATCCATAGGAAAATGGTTACATGGAAAAGGAAAAACGAATAAATACTACATATACAGAGTGCAAAATTTCATTCGGTACAATTTCCACATTAACACTATACAATTTCCGCATTAAAATTTTCACATTAAAACTAGAGTCGGTTTCATATCCAAACAATTCGTATCTGCTACTTATTTTGAATTTTCAACCAACAAATCATTACTCCTCAAAGATTTAAAAACACATTTGGAAAAAAAAGCATTATTACACTCCTTTTAATGCTTTATTAATAGAACTCACACATAATGAAAATTTCCAAGCGCATTGACTTCTAGAAATATAAAAAGAAATTAAAAAAAAAATTCATGGATGCCTATGCATCACACATATCCCAGATTTTAGGTTTTAGAGAAATGATAAGTCCAGTCCAAAATATTCACTATCAATATCTTGAACTGGGATTCAAACATTGAACCAAAATATCTGTATTTTAAAAACCCATTTGTCCATACAATGAGCATATGGTGAATACAAAACTATTTGGAATCCAACATTAAACCCAAATATATTTTCTTTTATATATGTGTCCATAAAATGAGCATATGGTGAATATCAACCTATTGTGTAAAAAACGAGGATATGAAAAATATAAAGATATCGTAAAACAAAATTCAAACATTTAAAATTTGAAGGTTCAATTTTAACTTGAAAAATTACACACAGTAATCACAAAATCAAAACAGTACAAACTAAAAACAACCCGAAATAGAATGGTCTCACCAAACTTCCCTATGAAAATCTAAGCTTCCCACTAAAAATCCAACAAAGAGAAGGTATAACTACTTAATCATCATGCAAGATATAACTAACATCGACAAGAGGATATTGATGCAAGATATAACTAACATCGACAAGAGGAAATTTGAGCGTCTGGGTGCTTTTCCAACATAGAAGATAAGAGCGATGCCCACTCGCTTCTTTCCTCCTTTGGCACTGATGGGTTTATCATCAACTGTAGGATTTCCAGTATTCAGTGACAACGACTCTATTGGGTAGGTGAAGAAGTACCTTTACTTCTCTTGGAATAGGACTTCTCTATACATGAGGGTTCCCTCCTTACCTGGTCTCTCATAAAATGCATGGCTAGACGCACTGTGACTCTACCTATAGCCCTCATACATGTATTTTGTGATAGCAACCGTAAGATATATTTTGACCTGGAATTGTGTTTTTAAAAACAGTGAAGGGAGGTCATACTAAGTACATTTTGATGATCCCCTTCAGAAAAGAGAACATGAGCCTGATATTCTTATAGAAGATACTATGGTTGAGCAAGAGGAAATTTTTAATAAAAAGAAACATGGTTATAAATTATGCCCTTGATGAAGGAAACTAGTTAGCCTTGAACACAGAGAATGGTAGGTGAACATAACACACCAAACTAGTAGATGAACAATATGTTGGAGAGAATGTGTTTGACTGATTTCCTTTAATGGAAAGTGAGCTTCATAACAGTTAGTTATATCCAGTTCATATAGCTTCACAAATTCTCTTCACTATATATAATAAGCAGTTTTTTTTTCCTCTCTGAAAAAGTTTGATAACAGTTCCATCACATATGAAGAAGAGAGGTATATGTCACATATCAAGAGGGGAGGTATATCTCAGTTGATATTAAAGGTATTTCTTTCAAAAAATTGTGTGTTCGAGGATGTGGTTGGCTGATTTTCTTTAATAGAGTGAGTTTGATAACAGTTCCATCACATAGGAAGAGGAGAGGTATATGTGAGTTGATATTGAAGACATCTCTTTCAAATATTTTGTATACTTGTTGAAAAATTCTAGAAACGAAATAAAATGACCATTATCCTGGATCTTTGATAAAAAAGGATGACATCGAGAAAGGAAAAAGGGTAATATTATGAGAATATTGGTTTGACCAATGCGATAGAAAAGACCACTATTCAGATTCTTAAGCGACCATTTTACCGTCCAAGAAAAACAAGCAACTTTAGAATTTATCCACACAAATGATGGAATTTATGAACAATTTCTTAACACACTCAGGAAATAAAACTCATCAATTCAACACAGAGATTAATAAAAAAAAATTGGACTGTTACAAATGATATCTTCAGAACTGTTGTGTTTTGGATTTACAAAATAACTTCTGCTGCTACAAAACATAGCTCTTCAGTTTCTGGCATACCCTGCTTCCAAACACACCTTGTTGCTCTATGTCTTCTTTCTCTCTGTCTCACTGTCCTTTTTTTTAGTCTTCGGACTCTCTCAAAACAATACACAAAAGAATATAGAGTAACACAATACAATGCACTCACGGCATATATATATATATATGAAACATTACAATATTATATATTATATATTATAAATATCTCATATTTATAATATATATAACCAAAGTTAAAACTCTAAATGTATTCTGGTAAAAAAACAACTATCTCAAAGTCAAAAATAAAACTTACCAGGAAAATACAAATTAAATCAAAACTTTATGTGCTAAGGTTAAAAACCTTATTCCCTTTATGCTTTCCTGGGGGCTGCTTGAAGACCATTCAAGTGAGTTCCATTCACCTCCCGGAACTGCTTTGGTGGATCCCAAAAATGGGTGATGTCATTCATTTCGGGGTTGTCTTCCCCTTTGCTGCTGAAGCCTACTACGCCCCTGGAATGTTGTTGCCTCTGTGTCAAATGGAGTTGGTGGGTGTTCAATGCGGTAGTTGAGTGCACATAAGAATATGGGTGCAGAGACTTTAATGCAGGAGGTTTCGTGTGGATCAAAACTAGAGATTTTCACCGCTTTTGCTGTCATTTCGCAAATTCTTGCTGGTGTTTGCCGTCTTTCAATCTCATCAAATTAAATTTTCCGTCCTGCTGTTTGTGTAGGAAGTTGGAATTATATCGACAAAGTCAATGGGGTTTTTTGAGTCAAAACACGAGAAAGATATAATTAACATATTTCATCTGAAAGTAAAGGCATAGAAGAAAAATTGACCAAGAATAGATTGTGTACTTCTTTTATATATATATATATATATATATATATATTCGTGAGAGTCAATATAGTTTACAAGAATAGATTGAAACTACATCGCTTTCTACATACTGTAAAACCAAAATTACAGATGTTTCACACCATAAAAACTCTAATTTACGTGCAGGTTGAATACCTCCAAAACACTGGCAGAGACATAAACTTATGAATTCTATTAGAAACATAAATTTCACCATATATGACGTACATTTCACATTCTATATATAGCGACAAGAAAATTTATTAATATTTTTTTCACCTTCTATATATCGCGACAAGCAAATTTTTTAATAATTTTTTTAATATATAGTTGTGTGATTTGCATATTGATTGTGTGCGATGTTCAGCATCTAATTTTGCATTTGATGACCATACCCAATATAGTATTCACCATTTTTAATTTATTGATTGTTTGTTTCTTGCAGATATGAAAAATAGTAAGCCAGTCAAAAATTAAATTACTTCAGTGTTGCTGGATTCTTTTTGTACTCCAGAAATTACACCATCAAATTCATTTAATGAAATAGATGGAATTATTTCCAACATCTTATACAGGTTTTCTTTTCTATTCCAGAAATGACAATCAAATTATTTGAATAAAGCCAAGAATAGAACTTTAATAAATACATTTATACGTTGAATATGGAGTCATTTTCAAGGCCTAGCCTTAACATAAATGGATTCTCAAAATCTTTTGCCCGGATTAGGGAATCTGTGTGGCTCTTGCTTAAAATCATAACCAGAGAGACCCTGACCGCTCCATATTGATACCGCGAATCCATAACAAGAGAAAATGGAGTTGTTATCAATGAAAACCAGGAAGGCAGAGGTGAGCTTACCTGCAGGAATAACCAAACATATAAAGGTTGTAGCGTAGCCTACCACTTTAAGATACGATACTAAAAGAATTTTCATCAGAAGTCATTGAAGCTAGTTACCTAGACCAGAGAACTCCAGCAAGAAACCCTACAAACGGAGTCACCATTAGCAACCCAAACATGGTGCGAAACCCAATAAATGGAAGTACAGCAATGACTTACCTGGAAAAGATCCTGCATTATAAAAGACTATGGGTAGTGAAACAACCACATCGGAACCCTATTGATCAGAAACCAGGTAAAAGATCCCGCATTGTACAAGACTAGGGTAGTGAATCAACCCCATCTGAACCTTATTTATCAGAAATCATAAACTGTAAATAAAACTTATAAACTGTTCAAGGTAAATCGTTGGTACCCATCAGATAAGAAAGAAACATTTGGGTTTATCTTGAAGGACGAAGTCAGGACTCTGGCAGCTTTTGTCCTGGAAATCTCAAATAGGGCATGGATACCACAACAAAAAAAATATTTCACACACCAATTTAATTTCTAAAAACTAATATAATAAAATTTTTAACTACCAATATAAAGTAATATTCAATAGGCTCAGGTGGATGTAAACCAAGATGTACTTCGATAATATAAATTCATGGCAACCACCCACATCATATGAGAGGATGCTGCCTTCAACAGAAAAATGGTGGTTTGAAATAGAGGGCTTTCTTCCTAGGGATTAGTCAACGGTGCCAATGGATATAAATAAAAGTTTAAAGAGAGTGTATCATTAAACTAAATTTAAAAAAAAAAAAAAACTAAACTGATTATCAAATCTTATTTTTTTTTAAACTGAAATTTCTAAAATTAAAATCAAATTGATAATCAAATCCTATAAATCTAAAATCCACTTATGATCTAAATTCCACTTACGATGAAGCCCTATTTCTGTAAAGCTGAAAATTTCCAAATTGAAAATCAAATCTATAAACCCAAAATCATGATAATAAAAAGAAAAGGAGAAAAAAATGCAATGAATAAGGCCCGTTGAGTTTCTATTTTGTAAATTTCTTTTTATTCTGATTAATTCATCTTTACTGTGACATATTACAACTGGTATGAAAAAATTTATCCAAGTAACCATGTTTCCAATCCTATTAATGCTGCCCACTGGCTTATGCAATCACAATATTTCAGTTCATATCGATGGATGTTTATCATTATTTCTAGAGGATGGAATATTAGTTTAAATAATTAAAATAAATAAAATGATACACATAACTACATTATTTCGAATTATATTAATGCTTTCCAATAACTTATGAAATCACAATATTTCAACGACTATAGATATTTGAAAAAAAATAAGTATTATATCAAATATATATTTTTAATAATATTACTATTTAAAAAATCATATTAAAACAAGATATATTAACACTCTTCTGTTACTTTTGGATATCATAAATTTTTACACAACAAAAAAAAAAAAATAGTTGTGAATTCCAAATATTAAATAAATAATCAATATAATTCAACCACCTGTCATGGATAAATACAAGCCGTAATGGCAATCATAATATATTTCTATTTAACTACCAAAAATACCATGAGTCCATATTTATTTTATTTTTTTAAAATATAAAACTGAAAATACATTGGAAAGTAGAAACTTGACAATATTCATACATTAAAAAAAAAATGTATTGATATTTCTCTTTCATTTTTTTGCATAAATTTCTACAAATGAAAAAAAATTAAAAACAACTATTTTTTGATGTCTACGTATTAAAATAAATATGATTCACACCAATATAATTGATTATATAATCGTAGCCGTTAATAGTCTCTAAATAAATTATATAAAATTCACAATTCAAACTTCTTCTTAAAACAAAAATAAATTCCAAAAAACCCCTAAACCTAACTCTGAACTCCCAAGTAGACTATGACTATAAATATTTCACCGATTTATGAGAGTTGGGCCCAACGTAGATTGTTGGCCAGAGATTCCGTCAGTTTCATGACCGATCAAGACCCAATCCACCACCGTCGGGTTTCAGTGGAAACAACTCCAACGTATATTCCGATAGTGAGCTATAGGTCGGGTCCACGTCGGATATTATCCTGCGTGGCTGCTTCACTTGATTTCCGATTCCAATCTATATTGTACAGAAAATATTAGTATGATTGTACAGAAAATGTTAATATGGTTATGATATTCTTTGCATGTAATGTCAACGGAAAATTACATTAAGAATATTGTAATTATACTTACATCGGATTCCTCCTTAAACATTGCCCCGAGTTGCCTCTCCGCTTGATCTCCAATTCCGATCTATATATTATACAGAAAATGTTGTATGATTATTCTCTGCATGTAATGTTAACAGAAAATTACATGAATAAAATTGTAATTGTACTTACATCTGAAGAGGAGGGCGTGATATTTGCCAGTTTTGGGATGGAGAGCGTTGTGCCCATCAAACTAGCTGAAAGTTGCAGAAGTATTAGATGAAAAAAATAAATCAATAATAGAATTCAATGATCACACGGTATTTAATTTTATCGCATATATACCTTCCTCTGCACCGAATAAGAGCGGCGATTCTAATGCCCGTTTGCGTTGCTCTCGCTCTCTGGTATTGGAGTTTTGAAACCAGTAGAACACGTTTTTGCCTTCAACTCTCCCGTAGTTCTTGAGAAGGGAGGTGATTCTCTCTATATCCTCCATGGTGGGCGACTGCATGCCATTTCTGTATATATCTTCCAGTATTTCCTTTTGCTGCGGTGTTGGTTTCCATCTGTTACTCACACTTTCAGTGGTGCTGTTCTCTGCATTAAAAAAAGACAGGTCAAGGCAAATAAGTAAATCATCAAATACAACAATTTCTATATAAAAAACATGAAACATATTTAGATAGTAGATAAAATAAAAAAGAGCAAAGAATTTAAAAAAATACCTGCAATGTTTTTATCCATAACTTCTGTGTTTTTAAAACAAGATCTGCAGTTGTTCGGTTTATCTTTCCTCAGACCAACGTTGTGGCAATGGCAATGAAATGAGGCGGACGAAGAGGAGGTGACAATGTATGTGAAACAAACATCAATATATAATGGTTTTAGGGCTTCAAAGTTTATAAACTTTTCCAGTGATTATAATTCCAATGTATACACATTTCAAAGTTAAATTGTTGATATACACATGTAATGTGCAAAAAGAGTTAGTTTGACTATTTGGAAATATTAATACATTTTATACACATATTTCTATAGTATAATTTATAGTATTTTTTTTACTATTAAATTAAATTTATTATATTTTATTTCCTTTATCAAAAATTTAAATTTAGAGTTCAAGGTTTACCAACGTTTCCAGTTATTAGAGTTCCAATTTATAGACGTTTCAAAGTTACATTGTTGGTATACACATTTAATGTACAAAAAGAGTTAGTTTGACTAAATGGAAATGTTAATACATTTTATACACATTTCTAGTTATTAGAATTCCAATCTATAGACGTTTCAAAGTTACATTGTTGGTATACACATTTAATGTACAAAAAGAGTTAGTTTGACTAAATGGAAATGTTAATACATTTTATACACATATTTCTATAGTGTAATTTATTTAAGTTTATTATATTTTATTTCGGTTATGAAATTTTAAAATGATGTTTGTTCACTGTATTTGATTTTGGTTATGAAAAGTGTGAAATTTTTTTATCGAATATATTTTTTAAATAAAAAATATATTTTATTATAAATTTATATTTTTAAGTTAATAAGTTTCAATGTTAGAAGAGAAATTATAGTGAAAAATATCTTAATATATTGATTAAAGAAATATTGACTAGATTTATTTAATAAGATATTATGAAATAAAAAATTCAGTGCAAAGTTTTCAATTCTAAAATTTATTATTTAATTTTAAATGTTATAATGGAGATTAAGATTGCAAAAGTTAAAAGGGACATAATACATTAATTAAAGAAATATTGACTAAATTCATTTAATTACATGTTATAAAAGAAATAATGTGGAATTTTTTTTATGTAGGATTTCAAATCTAAAATCTATAATATATTTTTAAATATTTTTTAAATATAATTATTTTTAAATATTTGTTAGTTTTTAAAACTAATAAATTTACCTTTTTTTCAACTAAAAATTTTGACATATTATTAAAGTGATATATTAAAAAAAAGTATATTTCACTAAAGCAATAGATAAAAACCTCCAATATAATGTAAAAATGAACACAGCTACTCTAAAAAAAAATCAAATGATGTTTGTTTTCATTTAGGTCAAATTCTAGTTTATTGTGAAAATTCAAAAGGTTTTTGAAAATGATAAAGATCTTTATTCTTCATTTTCAAATTGCTCTTTTCTCATGTTATGGAAAAGGTAAAGAAATGTTCACTAATTTTCTTACTTCGATGTCATGCGAATAGGTGATAAGTAAAATTTAATAAGATATTAAATATAAAATTAATAACTTAGTTATTGAATGATTTTTTAACTTTAAAGACAGATTTGCAAAGAACCATCATCATTGGGGAAATGCTGGTGGAGTAAGGTAGATATTCCAAGTTAACGAAGTACTACAGGCCACTACCCAATATTGAATCATGAAGCTCACATCATGGAACTTAAGAGGGTTAAACAGCCTGGTGAAATACAGAATGATCAAAAACATGATACAGTAGGAGAGACCTCAAATATTCTTTATGAAATAAACAAAATGTAATAGTAATATACTTGGCTCCATTCTCTTGAGAGCTTGGCCAGGAAGCCACTTAGTCACAGTGGATGCCTTGAGAGTTTCAGTCAGACATGCAATATCATGGGATACACAGGCTATTTTTCTCACTGATATCCATGTGTCTCATAATCTTATCCAAGCTACTTTTCATCTTATAGGAACCAATATTCCTGGACATCTTACCAATGTCTATTTCCCCAGGATGCAACAAACAAGATGGAATTACTAAATACGATAGCACCTCTCAATTCTACCAGAGTACATCCTCTTTGGATAACAGGTGGCGACTTAAATATGATTACTAGACTTGAGGAAAATAAAGGAGGCCGAATCAAATTAGATATTGAAAGCAGCCACTTCAAGGATTTTATACAAAGCAATTGGCTCATTGATCTACCATTTAATAATGGAATGTATACCTGGAACAATAGAAGATCAGGTTCCCATCAAATTTCCTCTAGGTTGGATCATTTCCTCATATCAAACAATGCCATTCATTTAGGATGAGATATCACAACCTCAATCTTGCCTTTATCAGGATTGGACCATTGGCCCATCTCTCTTCAATAGCAGAGACTTGGAAACTCCACATGAAGACCTTTCCATTTTGAAGCATTCTTTCTAACACATCCAGAATTCAACAATATGGTCATCTCAATCTGTAAAAGCTTCATTCCCCCTGAAGGAACCGAAATATACCGATTTCAATAGAGGCTCAAATATCTCAAAAGGCACATCAAGCAGTGGAATCAATCAACCTTTGGAAACATCTTTCAGGCCCAAAAAGCGCTAGCATAATATATGACAAAAATTCAGTAGAAAATAATTAATGAAGCAGGAACAGAACCTACATAATCAGCTAGAAGAAATAAGAAAGCAAGAGGAGATTATTTGGAAGAAAAAATCCAGAGTAAGATGGCTAAAAGAGGGAGAGAGGAATACGAAATTATTTCATTGGACCACAATACAGAGAAGAATGCATAATAACATTACTCAAATACAGAATCAGCAGGGAGAAAGGTTGGAAGAAAATGATGATATTGAAAGAGAGCTCCTCAATCATTTAAAAAATGTTCATCATGAACCACAAATCAACAGACAACCAGCCATAGATCGAATCCTCCAGCATATCCCTAAAATCATAACGGATGAATGCAATCAATTACTCCTTCGTCCAGTTACTCTACAAGAAGTCGAATTAGCAATGAATCAGTTCAAGGAGGGTAAAGCACTTGGTCTTGATGGTTTTACCTCCAACTTCTTTCATAATTTTTGGGATATCATAAAATTGGAGGTATGGCAGGTTGTGGAAGAATCCAAAACTCTACACTGGTTGCTTCCATCTCTAAATGCGACTTTCAATGCCCTCATACCTAAAGAAGAGCAGTCTACTACTCCGGAAAAATTCAGACCAATAGCACTCTGTAATGTTATGTATAAGGTCATCTCCAAAGTCATTGCTTCTCGACTTAAAGCGTTACTTCCCCTGCTCATATCGCCAGAACAATCGAGATATGTAGAAGAATGGAAAATCATCGATGGCACTCATTCTCACCCATGAGATAATTCATTCACTAAAGCACCACAAAAAAGTAGGTATGCTTCTCAAAATTGATCTCTCTAAAGCTTTTGAAAAGTTAAGTTGGATGTACATTCAAAAAATGCTTATAGCCTTTGGCTTCTCTACTCCATGGGTCAAATGGGTAATGAATCTTGTCTCTTCTATGTTTTTTTCCATTCTGGTCAATGGCATTCCTTCTCATCCTTTCCATCCCTCTAGAGGCATTCATCAAGGAGATCCCCTCTCTCCCTTTCTTTTTGTCCTAATGGCCAAAGGGTTCGGTCCTCTCATCAATAACGCTCTTCATACTCAATAGCTCAGAGGCATCTCAGTCCATAACTCCCTAGCTATCACTCATCAAAAATTCATGGATGAAAACATGTTGTTTGGGCATCCATCTATTCAAGAAGCAAAAACGTTTAAATCTCTGCTTGATGATTTCTCGGAAGCATCTGGAGCCAACATTAATATTGCCAAATCCCAAATCTTCTTTTTTCACACTCCCTCTATGACTCAGACTTCTATAGCCCACATTCTCGGTTTCTCTGTAGCTTCTCTACCCTCCAAGTATCTGGGGGCCCCTTTGACTGATTCTGCACTAAAACATGCCTCCTTGCACATGATCCTTGAAAAATTTGAAGCCCACCTTTCCTCTTGGACCTACAAAGCCCTCAATATGGCTAGTTGGCTGGTGCTAGTCAAGGCCATGTTGCAATCAATGCCTATATATCTTTTCTTTGTTTTGGCGGCACCAAAATGGGTGCTCAAGAAAATCAGAAATTTACAACGCAAATTTCTATGGGGATCCTCTGTGCAAAATCATAAATGGGCATTGGTGAAATGGACGACATTTTTCCTTCCAAAAAATAATGGAGGCATTGCTCTCTGAGACCCTCAACACAACAATGAAGTTATGGGAGCAAGGATATGGTGGCATTGGCTCTTAGCTCCGCACACACCGTGGCCTATACTCTGGACTGCCAAATATGCAAATAACAGACTACCAAAATATTTAATCAGACTCACATCCAATGAAAAGGGCTTCTTAATTTGGAATGCAGCCAAACAACACAGTGACATGATCCAATAGCACAGTTTTTGGGAAATTAGAGATGGAAGAACTGCTCTTTTTTGGGCCGATTCATGGCAAAAAAGACCCAAGTTAAGTAACATTTTTAGACCTCCGCAGACAGATGAATAGGGCATAAAACAGATGGAATAACTCAATCAGTAGTGGGTTCCCGCCGTCAACCAGGGGTAAAGACAATGGTTAAAAAAGCACAAATTATCAGTCAAGGAACAGAGCAATTCCACAACGAGATTGACACATAAATTATGAACCGGAAAATTAGATATTATGATAAGAAGGATATTCTAAGATGGGGGTATACTCCTCATGGGATTTTTACCACTAAGGAGGCGTACAACCTTTTGATCAACAATCAGGAACCCAAGGATCCTCTTTGGGATAGAATTTGGTCCCCTGGAATTTGGCCCAAGGTATCGATGTTTCTCTGGCTGCTATGTCAAAAAAGGATACTCACTTGGGACAACCTCAGGAAAAAAATCTTTCACGGACCTTCAAGATGTCCCAATTGCAATCAACAGGAAGAGACCATACAACATCTTATGGATTCGTGCAATTTAGCCAATAAATTATGGGAAAAAACCAGTTTTAGATGTCAAAATGGATGAAAAGTTTCAGGGGATATTACAAACACCATTCGCAACTGGGCAATCGATCCTTGCAAGAGCAGGTTGCTAAACTCTCTATGGAAAATCATTCCAGGCCTTCTCTTTTGGACAATATGGAAGGAAAGGAATAGGCACATTTTCAGGAATCAATGCACACCTTTAGACACCATATGGAGTAATTTTTTCCACAATCTTCAGGAAACCTTGGCTCTTCAAAAGTGGTAGGAAGATGATTTTTCCACCCTTCCTCAGGACCAGAACTTTGGGAGAATTGGTATCTTCTGATTACCAAGAAACATGAGGATCTCCGCAACTCTTCCAATAATCCAAAAGCATAAAGAAAATGGTTTCCTCCTCCAAAAGGAATGATACAATTAAATTTTTATGGGGCTTCCAAAGGCAACCCAGGCATGGCAGGCTACGGTGGCATCTTCAGGGATAATAGAGGCAAACCACTTCTTCTCTTCCTTGGTTCATTAGGATGGGACACAAACAATTCAGCTGAGCTAGAAGGAATATGGCAGGGACTTTGTCTAGCTCAACAACACTGCTTCCACCCTATTGTGATCGAAGGAGACTCACAGATAATTATCAACATGGCTAACCAAATTATTCGGGGGACCCCTGCTCACAAAGTGGCCAACAGCTGGAGATTAGTAGCTTGATTAGAGCTCATTGAACAATGGCTCAAAACCAATAGAGCGATCACCTTCAAACATGTCAAAAGGGAAGGCAATAAAGTGGCTGATCTCTTGGCATATTTGGGGGTGGAGAGTGATCAAGTTATACACTCAAGATCACTTGACATTCTAAATGATAGCTCTCATCTACAGGAATGCACTGATTTGGTGTGCAATGATGCAGAATTCCCGAATGCGGGTGTTTAATGCAATGGGTACGTTGAGGTAGCTGTGGGCTGGCAATTGGATTTGTCACATGGCCACCCACGCCCTCATCATGTTTACACTAAATTGAGCCACTGCCACTCCTAATTTTGCATTAAAGCAGCTCGCTAGTCGAGGCTTCATCGTTTCACTCCTTAACATGGCTTCCTCAGGGAGTTTTACCTCTGTTCCGATTCCTCTGAGATGCAATTTCATCCCTGTTGCTGCAGAGCTAAGCTCACGCACGACCATAGGGAGACGGTGCCAGATTTTGTGTTGTATAGAGGTGGGGGGCTAGTGCCCATTTCTCGCAGAGTGTTTTCTGCAGCCTGCGGTCTGCGTTGCCTGTCTTTGATTTCTCTACCCACCCAGAATGCCCCTTGAATATTCATCCTGAGCCTATGATTGCTGAGTCTCTTGCTCCCATTTCCCACCCTTTCTTTGACTCAGTACCTTCTCGCCCGCTAAATTTAGCCCAGGTGAATATGCCCTGTTTACGCCAGAGGATGCGCTGTAGGAGGGGTATTAGAAGAGGAAAAATTTTACACCCTCCATCCTCATCCCTCTCTAACTCATCCTTCCCTTCATTGGCTCAATTTACTGGTTGCTATCCGGCTACTCGAAGCGGTCAGGGGTGGGTTCGCATTGCGAGTACTCAGCTAGATGATGTTGCTCCCCAATCACCTGCTACCTTTTATTCTTCTCTGCATCCCAATCAGTCTACCCAATTTCAATTTTAGTGTACCCTTGACCGTCCATGTATAATTGCGACTATCTCCATGGTGTTTAGAGAAGAGTCTCTAAACTCAGAAGAATTCACCCACAGTGATATGAAGAAAAAAGGTTATGATTAGGAAATGAATATCGCCAGAAAACAAGGCAGTCTGGGCACTATTCGTGGCAGAACTCAAGAAGCAGCGATGAAATGAAAGGCACCAGGAAGCAGCGATGAACAGCACAAAAAAATTAGTTATGAACAGGGCCACACCACATACAGATGTTTCAAGAACAAGGAAGACAATATCGGTGACAAGAAGGATGCGGAATATGACATGGATGCTTACAGGTGCTCGATAGTTGAAGAGCCTCCATCTACTCCTAATGACACCTAGCATGTCAAGTTTTATCAGGTTTTTTGTTCCCGGTTCCCATTCTTATGGGTCTACTTCTGAGATTTTATGTAATGTTGTTAATTTTTTTGAACTTTCAAACCCTGTTCCTCTCTGGTATAACTGGCTGGTTTTCCATGTGCGGGCAGCAAAATTTTATTGTGTCTGGATTGGTTTCCCCTATGTGGGTAGTCCATTTCCAGTTTTTGTTGTCGATTATGCCATAATTTTGGGCTAGCACTCCAGAGGCTGGTGCCTCCTTGTAATATTTTTGTTACACTAATAGAATTTAGACTAATTTAGAAAAAAAAAACCTTTTACGGGATTAATTTCTCAAATTCACTTAAAATTTACTATTTAAAAAAATATATATATTTGCGCGGTGCATTCGAGCCATTTGGCTCACACTGTTTGCAGTGAAGCCTATAAATTGATACAACATGCCACGAACAGTGTGTATAGATACCACACCAGGTTTCGGTGTAGTACTGAGAAAATGCACACCGCTTTAACACTAAAATAGTGTGGTGTGTGTCGGTTGTCGGCTGCACTGACAATATAGAATTTTTAAAAATAACACACTATGTACGACTGTATGGCAGTGCGGTTGTTTATCGGACTACATCGGGAATTATGTACGGCTGTTGGGCAGTGTGTTGACCAAACTGACTACCCCCAGGTTGATAGTTTGGTCAACGCACTGCACATAAAATGTTTTCTGTTTGTGCGGTGCACAAGCTTTTTTCATGTGCACCATTTGCGATGCATGATAAGTAGGTGCGCATTGGTAGTGGTGTGTGACTATTTTTTTGGGCACACCGAATGATTTTTTATTTAATAAAAATTATATATATATATTTGTAAATACATCTGTCATTTAATTAAAAGTGTATTTAATTTGTGAATCATTCAATGATGTCAACATAGAGAGAAAATGGCATAACAAGAGCATATGGAGGACCGTTATAACACAATTCAGCAGTGGGAGGCATAGGAGGGTGAGAGATTATTGTACCCTCACCCTATTACGACACCCACCCAGTTTCTTTTAAGGGAGGTAGGCCTCCTGAAGTTCTAAGAGGAGGCTACATCCCTGAAGGTGCACAGTGGGTTATTGGGACAGCTGATCTACAGGTGGGATGCCCACCAATAGGCTTTCTAGGTTGGTTGTGGCCAGTGGTATGAGCCCACTGAGGATGAAATTTACTTTATTACTCACCTATCTAAGAGAGGGTGGGATTTTCCCCAGTTCCCAAATGTCCTCGTCGGTTATGCAGCAGGGATTCAGTTCGCATACTTCCAAAGATACATTAGGGATGATATACTTTCTCTTGTAGATTTTCAGGTGTTGGATGGTCAATTATGCATTACTTCATTTGGTAGAGAGCAGGTGAGGTGCCTCTCACTACTACTGATGACCATTGCACACTATACTAGTGATGGGAAACACATTAGTTGCTCGCCACGATTTGTGAGATGGTCTACCATTTTTTTGCGAAAGTTTTGTATAGAATTAGATAAATTTCGTTCTCGGGCACGTGGGAGGTTTACCTTCCCTTTTACTTCAGAGTTATTTTTTTTATTTTTTTAGAGGTTTCTAGAGATGAGGCCTACTTTTTTCTGGAAACCTTCTAGGCCAATGTTACATGTACAGATGCAGATGTCGGGCTAGATAATGCTTAAGAGGGGCATGTCTGACTATCCGACCAGGATATCTAGTGATGCACTGGAGATACTAGACAATGTTGATGATCACACATTCATGATGGTGTCTTATTTGTACGCGGGTTTGGATTGGCGAGGGTGTACCAATACTCTCTTCACACAGGATGAGCCACCAGATGCTATAGGTAATATTAATGTTTTCTTTACATTAATATAGTTTCATTTTATTGGATTAATTAATTAATTATAATAAAATTTATTCCAACATGTTCTTTAACATGTTTTATTATATTGTTTAATGAAATTGTCTAATTTATTGTTTTGTATTATATAATTTTTAGATATTGGCACATTCGTTGGGGACATGATTCCACCCCAACTGGATGATCCTATAGATCATGGCTAGGATATGGAGGAGATCGCAGATCAGGGTGACAAACCTTATCCTTGGGTGCAGATACCTACGAGGATGTGGTGTAGGGTGGACACTTGATTCAGGATGGATTTGGGAAATCAAATTTGTCAACTCCTGGTTGATGAAGGAGCCCACCCTACTATGATCAGAGATATCCAGGTTTATCATAGGTTCACAGAGCTCTGGAGATACATGGCCCACAATATGATGACCCTTATGCGTCATATCATTGGAGCTTCCAGGCTACTAGCAGCTAGGAGGGATATGCATCGTGGAGATGCATGACAGAGCAGCTCATTGGATGATCGTGATCAGGAGGGGAGTAATCATCACTCTAGTACTCCACCTCCTCCTCCTTCACCTCGCACTGGAGGTGAGTAACCAACATCGAGTCCTAATCAGCAGGTATCTTTTGAGCAGGCAACTGATCCTGAGCAGCCACCATCCACTGAGCAGGCTTCACCATCGAATCATTAGCAGGCACTTCCTAAGAATAATGCCCCATATGATCAATAGTAACCTCTAGAGCAGGAATATCATATATCTGAGCATGAGGTTGCACCATTGACTGAGCAGGCCTCAAGTACTAGTTATAGTATTGATGTAGTACCACCAAATATTTGACATTTATATGCATTTCTATTACAATTGTATATAATTGATATTATATATATATGGAGCATATATTTTATGTTCATGTTGATGTGCTTAATTTACATGTTGGTGTTCGTCATTATTTGTATATTGTTAGGTCATGATAGATAGTTTCATTTAATGTGCTTGCAGATAGAGGTGTATATGATAGTAGTTATTTGATATGCAACGTATATTTGATGTTTGTGTTGTGATGATGTTATATAATGCTTGTATTTTGTTAGATGATCATGATCACGATGATTAGATGATGTTAGCGAATTTGAACTTGTATTTTAGAATGTGATGTTTGTACAATCGTTATCATGATCATGATGTTTATTTTTAATATTAAATCATGATATTTATTAAATATTATGTATTGGTAATTGTAAAATTGTGTTGTTTATTTTTAATATTAATTCATGATATTTATTAAATATTATGTATTGGTAATTGTAAAATTTTCTAATTGTAATTGTAATTGTTTTTTGAAATTGTAAAATTGCAATTGCAATTGTATGTATTGTCATGATTAAATTTTATTAAAATTGTAAACTTTGTAAATTTGTAAAATTGTAAAATTGTAAAATTGTAATTGTAATTGTATGCATCGTGATTGTAATTGTAATTTTACATAAAATTATAAAAATTTAATTGTAATTCTAATGCTAATTTTAATTTTAATCATAAGTAAAATATTTGTAAAATTGTAATTGTAATTGTATTGCAAAATTGTAAAATTATAATTGTAATTGTATGTATTGTCATGATTCAATTTTATTAAAAAATATAAAATTTGTAAATTTGTAAAATTGTAAAAATGTAAATTAATTTTGAATTTTGAACCATAACTACCGTAAGTAAAATGTATACCGTAAATATTGTTAAATTACCATAATTGTAAATTTGTAAATTTGTAAATGTTTATGAATATAAATGATTGTAAAATAATAAATCTAGAATGATATGAATTTTTTTGAGATAATAAAGTTTATAAAATAATGCAAATAAATTCATGTTTAGAATTATCGTTATTTTATTATGGTCTTACATACCAAAAATAATTGTACACATTAATACATTTTTTAAAATTTTGAAGATAGCACACACACACACACACACACACACAGAGAGATATATAGGGTGCATTTATTTAATTAATGATGTAGTGAAAAACCATTTAAAGCAATCAAGTAGTTGTATTATTTTAGGAATTGACATAAAAAAAAATAACTTGATACAATGCATTGCTTTCGAGATCAACATAATTTCAAATTATCAAGTGAAATTATTTTAACATTAACACAATGAAAACCAATTAATTCGAAATACATATTAGAATGTTTCGAAAAAAATATTCTTAGTTATAAGGTTAAGTCCTCTTCTTTATAAAACCCCATCTTAAATAGTATAAATGATGAAATAACACATGTACCATATCACTCTTTGTTCTCATGATCACCCTCATTATCTTCCAGTTTTCTTGACATGATAACATTATTATTCTCAAAAATGTGTTTTGATCTATGTTCATGTCTCAATACGAACCACCAATCTCTATCCAACACATCTGGGTAAAAAGACACCTAGTTGTATTGTTTGGGGAAACCATAAGGCCCCTTAGCTTCATCACACATCTTTCTAGAGTTGATACATATAAGCCTACTATCACGATCTTCCGTTACATTATTCCGATCAAAGGTATCCCACCACTTGCACCTAAAAATATCACATTGGAAAGAAGAGAAGTCTACTTCAATGATCTCTTGTATCTTTTTGATGTAACCTAACATCCCTCGTACTAGGTTTTGATCATGGTGGGTATCTCGATTAGATTGAACAAACTCAACTTCCACCCCAAAGTCTTGTGTCATGCGACCATCATCAGCATTTTATGTGCGAAAATGGTGTCCATAAGCCCACATAAATGAGAACAAATGCACCTATAAAAAGTTAAGAAATCATAGTGTCATGTGTCTAATAACCCAATTGTCAAAATATAAAATATAGATGTTACATTTCAAAGGTGAAATATTAAGTTTAAAATATACATAAATAGATTATTACCAAGTTGTTGCACCTAATCCCTATGTTTAGTACATCCTCTTCAGTACATTGGTAACGATAGGTTGCACCATATTTCTATCTCACTTTGTTAGAAACCCAACTGTTGGGGCATATAATCACATATTTTCTTTTAAATGATTGGGATAAGGATCGCTTCTACCATTCAACCGTATAAATTCTTTCCTGTCACTATCCCATTTCATCCTCTCTTTTTTCATACAATGCGACCCACAGTTGTGTCACTTCAGAATTGTGAAGAATAAATTTATTGATTTCTTCAATTGCTGCATTTGCTGATAAAATCAAGTCGACATATACTACATATGAGATCAAAATATACATTATATCGAAGTTCAATGTGAATATTTACTTTGTGTAAATTTGAAAAATTATAAGTCGCTTACTCCTTATAAAGCGCCTTTTTACATTCGTTTGGAGAATCTTCCCTTCTCTTTTGTCTTCATCCCTTTCATCATCCCAAATCACTACACCTAGTCTATTGTCGATTTGCTTGATGTACTCATTGGCATAATAGAAAGACTCATATTATATGTACCCCTCTGCCATAGACCCCTTTGGTTTTTCCCTTTGTCGAAAAAAACCTTTCAAGTTCTTCATGTACCTCTCTAAGAAGAACATCTAACGACAAGAAACCACCCCAACTAATTCAACCTCATCTACTAGGTGGATTAGAAGATGAACCTACAAGTACATGAAATTCATCAACAATTCCTTCTCAAGCATACAAAAAATCTCATCTATCTCTTGATGCCACTGTGGGATGCTAGCCATATGAATCTCCTTTGACGTGATCCAACGTACAAAAGTAGATAATTTAGATATGGCATGTCCTAGGTCTTGGGGTTATTCATGTTTCGCACACCCACGCATGAACAAAGGATAATGACATTGCATAGTTATAAACACATGCAATCATATTAAAAAATAGTTATGTTTTATGAGCCCTGCATGGGATAAAATTTATTAACATAAAAAATAATAAAATCATGCTTTTGACATTATACATACTCTTAGAAGATTCAAATGGTCATGCGATTTGAACCCCGACAAATGGTCTTCCACAGTGAAGCAATGCAGTAGTGAAGACCCGTAAGAAGATGGCATCCTCACACCCATTATAACTTCCTTTTCCAAAGAAAGATCATCTTTTTTTTTAAATCCATGGGACATCACCTTCTTTGAAATACGAATTAGAGGGACCAGCCTATGATCCTGTAAATTCTAATTGTCTTGGCCAATGTTTCTTTTTAGTTTTAGAAGTAATAAGATATTTCCTAACAACCAATGTGTCACTTTGTTTTCGATGATATGTGCCTCCATAAATAAGATGAAACATTTTTAAATATATGCATGGGATATAATAAGTGGGTAATATTAATATTCTCCCAATGTGGGAGGTTATAAAAGATAGATTTCCTTTTCATCCCAATGAGAAATTTCTCAACATACATGTCGAAGAAATCAAGATCATCGAACAAAGGCTCCCCATTTGAATCGAACATTTCTATGAGCTCCTTATCATTCTCTCTCATATTCTTTAAGCCATTCATTTGGTGTCGTTATTGCAGGCCTTTGCATTCTCTCTCGTTTACCATTGAAAATATATGTTTCTCTTCTATAAGGGTGTTCTTCTAAGAGGAATACCCTGGAGCAGTCATACACTGGCTTTCATAGGTCGTTGGACCATCTATCTTTCAGAGAAGGTCCACAACATTTACATCCATAATACCCTTTTGTTACAAGACCTATGAAATTATTGTATACAATATTCATGGAATGTTAAAGAATATCATGAAGATCGGAACAATTAAAATGAATTAAATAATTAATATGCGAAAGAATATTGTTACATATATATACAAATCAATAAACATGTAATTTACGAGAGAAAAATCCTAAACCTGGATAATCATGTCGTGTAAGAATATATGCCAAAAGACATAAGAGTCATCTCTGCTGCGATGGGTCTTGGTACATCATATACATTTATCCCATCCCATAATTCCTTCAATTCATCTACTAGTAGTTGTAAGTAGACATCCATATTTTTCAC